>SKCR01003152.1:0-75617 GCA_019454045.1 Zanthoxylum bungeanum
TTATATAGTTGGACTTTATAATCATTAAATATATATAGTACCACTAATCGTTGATTAAATAGTTGGACTATTGTAATCAAGATAAGAAATTGAAAAGTTGGATATTTAAAATATAATCTGGGATTAAAATATTTTAAATGATTTAATTTTCAAATTGGGAATAAATAATAGGTTACTTTATTTGATAAAATAACTTATTATACGTTACGCCCAAAATTAAGCATTGTAGAGCATGAAAATCTTGGAAGATTTATGTGATGATGACTTTAATGCTTAATTAATATACTTATAATAAATCTATCTTTAGATTTAAAAGTATTAAAATTGCAATTAATAATTCTTGGAGAATTAATTGACTATTCTAGTGGAGAAAAGTCAAAGTTTGCAATTGGGCATGTAGCACAAGGTGCATATCGTTTCGATATTCCGAAACCCAGGCTTGGCCAAAGGTTTGTGAAATATTGAAAAGCATAATGACAAATAAATAGCTCAAATTGATTTGATCAATAGAGACTTATTTGTGGCATTGTTGTCTAGGACACAATTTAATTAGACTCGTATATCCACACTTTGAAGAGTGGATACTAGGACTGTTTTGACTATTCAAATAAGGTCTACGAATCCAGTTTACTAGGTAAAGTACCTAAAATACTATTTACTAGGTAATAGTTGTAAAGGCCACCGATCTGTAAACCCTATTCATGATGAAGTAAATGGGCCCATATCTAGCTTGGCTAGATGTGTACATGAATATTTCGTGACCTTAACGGATGTGGCATCATGTTATGGTTATGTGTTTCTTTTGTAGAACACAAATACGAAACTTTGAGTTTCGACACGAAGTATACAAACAGATCGGCTGTAGTATTATGCCGCTACGGTAAGACCGTATTGGTAAATACTTACAGTAAGCAGTAAGTTTCAAACGTACATGAAAGAGTACGATATTCTTTCATATGAGGACTCTCCCGAAACACGTCAATTGACGGGTGTGTCAGAACTAAAAACCAAGTTTTGTTGCACATGATTAGGTTTTTCGCGAGTCGCTCTGAGCTACTGTTTCCTTCAACAAGATATGTATTAACAGTGCAAAACTTATTTAGAATAAGGTTCCATGTAAATCTGTTTGACAGATATCATATAGGATATGAACAGGAAAGAAACGAGGTTTCTCATTCCTGATAATTTGGGTATGCCAGGCATAAAGTTTGGATGATACCAAACTAAGAACCCAAATTGGATAGTGCCAATATAGGTTATCCTAAGGGAAACCATAATTATAGTACTTATAAATCCCACATGAGAACAATGTGATTGTTGCTCACCATGCGGTTTTCCTGAGAGGAATACCGATATGCAGTGGTCAGTGGGAGGATAGTGATACTCGATGAAAATCGGAGTAATACTATTCAAAGCACGAAGTCCTTAATGGAAACAAACAATTCATCTATGATGAATCTGTACCATTAATCTTCAAATACACAAGAAATCGGGTAGATCGGATAGAGTCAGAAAACAACCTAGGGTATGGGTTTCTGATCTAACCTCATTAAGATGTCAATCTTATGAAGGTATATCCACCGACTACATTTTGAGGAAGTGATACGAGGTATCGACTCCCTGTTATGGCAAAGTGCCATGAGTCCGAAATGGATTCCATGTATAACGACTATTATGGATACTAGTTGTTGTACCACAAAGCATTGTGCCTATTGGTACATTGTACGTCTTCAAGGAAGACATACATGGATAGCAACATACCAACGTACAAAGCTAGGCTTTTGACGGAAAGGTATCGTTATCAACATTGTGTTAATAACGGTTCAACCTTTTACCTGTTGCCATGGTAAATCCATTTTGAAGATGCTTGTTGATAACTGTATATTTCATTTATGAAATATGTCAGTTACAAATCAAAATCGCTTTCCTGAAAAGGAAACCTTTTGGAGAATGTTTACAACATTCTGACGATTTTGTATAACCGACAAACAAGGTTTGCGGATTATTCAATCCATGTTTGGATTGAAGCAAGCATATGGTTCTTGGAACTGACGTTTTGAAATAATCATAATGGTTTATGATTTAACTCAAAACGAAATAATTCTTGTGTATATAAGGAGGTTAGTGGGAGAGGGCACTGACAATGAAATTCCCATAAAACAATTGGTGAAAGCTTGGCTTTCATGGATATTCTTTCAATAGAAATTCTCCGTAGAATTCTGGGGAGTAACAACCTTTATTCAAGGAATAAAGATCTACTGGGCTAGATTTGGAGTTGGTAACACTCTGGGAAATTGTACATTTAAAATGTACTTGTATGGTGTCTCATACGCTTTGAGCATATGGAGTCACTATCGGGTCAATCCAAGTGATAGTCACTGGATTGAAGATTAAAGAACATCTGTTAGTATCTGAGAGAACTAAAGATGTTGTCTTAAACTATGGAGATGGAGAACTTGAAGTGACTGGGATCACTGTTGCAAGTTTCCAAACCGGTAAATACTGCGGTACTATAAAGTTTGAACACGGGACAGTGAGCTGGAAATCTTCCGAGCAAGATAACTGTTGCCGAATTAACAACAAATGCGGATTATTGCTGCAGCTGAGGCAGAGGCAGCAATAGAAGCCATTTGGATCGATAATAAATCTAATTAGATTAGATATAATTCTGTTAGCAGCTGAGCTAGGCGTCAGCACAGGCTAAAGAATTAAAGGTCTCATCGACGATCCAGATATATACTTCTATATCATCTGATTCGTTCGGATCATACATCGTGGCGATGTGATGATCGTGTAAATCGCGTCAGACGATAATTAAGCAAATCCGCTGACGAAAACCTTTCCTCAGCAATTTGAGCGAACCGTACATAGTTCAGGTGTGGGACACTTGAGTGACTGGCTATGCCAAAGGGAGATTGTTGGACAAAATGACCCATAGCGTCACTATTTGCACAGATCATTGTGTTGTTGTAGCAAATTAACTATGTGACAAGGAAATGCACTCTCATCATTGTGATTAGATCACCATAGATATATAAATGAAGAGAGGTCCCTATGATTAGTTCCTGGATTGAGAATGATATGAGACAGTATCAGTCCCGAAGGTTTAATCATTAAATATCCTTAGCCGTAGTATTATCGAGACTGGACATCGATAATGCGGAATAGGCTAGTATTGCACTTGTGCGCGTTGTGAGGGCACAACGGCATAGTTCTCATATATATAAGTGTTGGATACTTATGCAAGTGCGATAGGAGGTCGTGTTTCACCGATGGTACGGGAAACAGCTTCGCTCTGGATAGAACCCTCGGAATCCCATTGGTATTATGACTATGTGTCTATGGGAGGCCGAAATCAAGGTAGGTGTGTATAGTCTTAACCTGAGACTTGCACCGCTAATACTTACGATAATCGATAAACTTTGGTCTGGTGGTAGGGGGCTTTAACCGGTTCTGTGTACACCACTTCTGGTTTATCAGAGAGTCGTAGTGTAGAGTATGGGTGTGATGTCAAGATGGAAGTATCACTTCAGTCATATTGGAGATGATGTCACGCAGGATACGGTATTAGTGCTCTTAAGTGCTGCGCGGCCATCGGGATATTATGACAAGGTCATGTATATCCGATTATAGAGACTAGTTACCAGACATCCGACATGTGCTTCGTACGGGGCAGACACTTATCCAGCCCCAGGCCTAGCACGTGATTATCCGATACTGGGCCAATATACACAATACTACGGTATACTACGCTTGATACAGATCTATATATTCCTGTAAGAATATTTCTGGAGAATTGGGTAGGCATGGCGCTTTGCTAGAAGCCAACCTTGTCTTGTAAATCGATATAAACGTAGTACGAGGTACTTACGTGTTCGGACAGTCCGACGATCGTATTTACTGCCAACATATCCGGAGATCTCATGGGTCGCTTCCTGAAGATTCACGATGACGTATGACTCGCACTTTGATTAATCTGGATTAATTAGAAGAGAGAGAGATAGAATTAATCTGGGATTAATTCGATGAGAGAGAAAATTAATCTGGGATTAATTACGGAGATATTTTATCTCGATAAAATATCGTTAAAGAGAGAGAACGATTAATTTGGAATTAATCGATAAAATTAATATATTCGATATATTAATCGAAATTGGATTTCGACGCGGAATTAAAATTAGATTTTAATTCGGGCGAACGAATTAATTTAGAATTAATTCGTTAGCGACGTGAATAGTGAATTCGCTAGGCGTAATCATTTAATTACGACGCGACGGAAAATTCGTTAATTGAATTAGCGAACCCGAGCCCGAGAGTGATTGCGAGCGCATTCGCATTTCGAATTCGAGCGCGGCACGCGAGTCACATCAAGCGTCAAATCGTTTGTCACATCATGCGTCAAATCAATTGTCACTTTGAGTGATGTGACTTGACAACATGTCACTTATTAAAGTGATGTGATATGACTTAAAGTAATGTAGAAATGAGTGTGTGTGAAAAGTAGAAAAGCATTATTAGACTTTGTTTTTTACTTTTAAAATATATGATAATGATTTATATATTTTATTTGTTTTTGGAAAATAAAATTAAAATATATAAACTTATTCACTCTCTCTCTCCAACATGCCAGGCATTACGGTTCCTATCTCCCTCTCTTTTCTTCTTCTGCATCTCACGGCTTCACTGCCGTTTCTGCTTCATTTTTTTCTGGTTTCACCGAGAAAATGGAGATGCAAGGAAGATGATAAGTGCTAGCACACCTTGAGTGATACATAGGTGATAGGGAAGTGTCTTCATGAGCTTGGAAAGCTTGAAGCTTTGAGCTTCAATGGTGCTCATCAATGGCCGAACATGGGGAGAAGCCGAACCAGTCACCACCGTGCGTCACTGCAGTTCCAGAAGCCATTGCCGAGCTTGGAGGGAGCCAAAAAACGCATGTTCTTCATTTCATCAAAACCAATCAATGTGAGTTATGTTTCCGCCTTACTCCTTGATTGTTCATATGCGGTTTTTGTGCATGATTTATTGATCTTGGGACCTTGAATTAACTCTTACAGGTGTGATCTCCAATCTCTCAATAATGTTCATTTTTTCAACCACCTGAAAACAAAAGAAAGAAATAAAAAATTACAGATAAAATAAAGAAAATTAGATACAAGTAAATTAGATAGCTCAAAATAACCAAGAAAAAAGAGTCCGCGGCACGGCGCCAAAAACTTGACCGGCGAAACACACCGTATAACGAAAGTGCACGTACCGTTCAAGTATTTAAAAATATCGATCCCACGAGGACTTAATTCCTACTTTTGTTATAATTATTGATACTATTTATTTACAGGTATCTAATTATATGGAGAAAAGAATGATTGCTTTGTTGGTTGAAAGTGGATTTGATAAATAAAATACTTAAAGACACAAAAGAAAATACTAAGGAAAATAAAAAAAGACTCAAAGATCTAGGGTTGTGACTCCACACAATATTATTATAAAGATGAATTGATTCTCTTATATATGTGTAATAAATTAGTTTGCTAACCTGGAACATGAAAATATGCAAAAGC
The DNA here is from genome assembly GCA_019454045.1 of Zanthoxylum bungeanum. Lineage (NCBI taxonomy): Eukaryota > Viridiplantae > Streptophyta > Magnoliopsida > Sapindales > Rutaceae > Zanthoxylum > Zanthoxylum bungeanum. Next base: position 5,562 of record SKCR01003152.1, read on the forward strand.
CTCTATCGATGGTCAGATGCAAATACCTAGTATAACCCAATTGAACCATATGTCTATGTCAACCAAATTACCTGGATTCATTACGATTAAGTTCCAATTATGGCTACCCCCGCCCGACATGTATATGTCTATCCTGTAAGGAAATCTATTAAAGGATTATTTATCCTCAAGGAAGATCGTGCGCTATTGAATCTAAGGCTGAAACATAAAATCCTATGTCTAGTTCATTTTAAGTTTACCACATCAATCTTATTGGTGATGTTGGACAATTATGACCCATAGTGTCACTATTTGTACATATCATGGTGTTGTTGCACAAATTAACTATGTGACAAAGAGATTGCTCTCTTATCATTTGTGATTAGATCACCAAGATGTATAATGATATGAGGTCCTTATGTTTTGTTCCTGGATTGAGAATGATATGAGACAGTATCAGTCCATGAAGGATAAATCATTAAATAACCATAGTCAGAGTATTATCGAGATTGGACATCGATAATATGTAAAAGACTAGTATTACACTTGTGCGCGTTGTGAGGGCACAATGGCATAGTTCTCATATATTTGGGTATATGATACTCATGCAAGTGTATAGGAGGTTGTGTTTTACCGATGGTACGGGAAACAGCTTCGCTCTGGATAGACCCCATCGGAATTCCATTGGTAGTATGACTATGTGTCTATGGAAGTCCGAAATCAGGGTATGTGTATTTGGTCTTAACCTGAGACTTGCACCGCTAATACTTACGACAATCAATATACTTTGGTTTTGGTCATCCAGGGCTTTAACTGGTTTCTGTGTACGCCTCTTCTGGGTATATCGAGAATCAAAGTGTGTTGGGTGTGATGTCAAGACGGAAGTATCACTCCAGTCATATGGAGATGATGGTCACGTAGGATACGAGACTGGTGCTCTTATATGCTACAGTTATCGGGATATTATGACTAGGTCATGTATATCCGATTATAGAGACTAGTTACCAGACATCCGACATGTGCTTCGTACGGGGCAGACACAGTTCCAGCCCCAGGCCTAGCTCGTGACAGTCCGATACTGGATCGAAAAATGAAATACTACGTATACTACGCCTAATATAGATCGTTTATTCCTGTAAGCATATTTCTGGAGAATTGGGTAGGCATGGCGCTTTGCTAGAAGCCAACCTTGTCTTGTAAATCGGTAAAACGTAGTACTTGGTACTTACGTGTTCGGAGAGTCCGACGACCGAATTTACTACCAACATATCCGGATATCTCATGGGTCGCTTCCCGAAGATTCACCGATGATGTATGACTCGCACTTAATTAATCTGGGATTAATTAGAAAAGAGAGAAAATTAATCTGGGATTAATTGCAGAGATATTTTATCTGGGATAAAATATCATTTAAAGAGTGAGAAATATCGATAAAATAATATATTCGATATATTATACGAAATTGGATTTCGACGCGGAATTAAAATTAGATTTTAATTCGGGTGAACGAGTTAATTTAGAATTAATTCGTTTGCGACGTGAATAGTGATTTCGCTAGGCGTAATCATTTAATTGCTTCACAACGGAAGATTCGTTAATTCGGAAATAGCGAACCCGAGCCCGGGATTATTTGCAAGCGCATTCGCATTTCGAATTCGAGTTCGGCACGCTAGTCAAATCAAGTGTCAAATCACTAGTCGCATCAAGCGTCAAATCATTAGTCACTTTGAGTGATGTGACAACTTGTCACTTGATTGATTGAGTGATGTGACTTGATGGAAGTTGCTGGTGGAGTGTAATACACTCAAGTGTGATGGCATGATAGACATTTAATATATTTAAATGTTTGGTATTTGTTTTTTGATTTTGGAAATCAATGAATTGATTTTTTGAAAATCAAAAGTGGTATTAGATACACACTTTTTTCCAACCATCACACAACTCACTCTCTCTCTTTTCTCTCCCTCTCATTCACGCCTAGGGCATAATTTTCTCTCTTCTTTCACATCTCACTGCTGTGAGCTAAGGGAAGCCAAAGTGTTGGAAATTTGTGGCAAATTCTTGAGAGCTAGCACTTCGAGAGACATTCGAAGGTGATATGGAGGTCCACCCATGAGCTTGGAATCATTTGACGAGGCTTGTAGCTTTTTCAAGGAGAACCAAAGCCGCATCTTAGAGGATGAACAACAGCTCACTACCGAGCATGACAGTGAGCAGAAAATAATTTTTTATTCGTTGCCTCGTCGCTCAACCGATCGATGTAAGTATTCCGCAACTCCCTCATTGTATTCGCACTTATTTCTTGCTTGATATTCGATCCTCGGGGCCGTAGAAACTCCAACAATGGTATCAGAGCAAGGTTGAGCATGAAAATTTTAGGGCTTAAAATTTGGGTAAAATGTTTTTGAGCATGATTTGAATAAATTGGATGTTTGAGTATGCTTAATACATGTTTTATTGAGGATTGATTGGATCAATTTGATTAAAAATTGTTTGGAATAAATTTCCCCAATTTACCAAAGTGTAGTGCCCTAATATGTCTTGAATTTTTTGAGTTTTGATCATTGTATGACTTGAATCAATCGGGAATGTTGATTTAATATTGATTGTGGATTCAATTGGATTGAAATCGAAATCGATTTAAAATCCCCTACAAAAGCCGAGACTAGTGAAGCATGATTGGGTTTGATTTTTTGTTAATTTTGTTGGACATGATTTAATGATGATGAGCATGATTAATTAGGCTAATTTGATATTTTGGAAATATTGATTTGGGTAATTAAGAATGCTATACACTTTGGTAATTAAATTGTGAAATTGGGTTTTTGTAATTTAATTAAATTGGGCTAATTTTGGAATTGGGCTTAAATGTTGTAAATGGGCTAATTGGGCTTTGTTGTACTAAGAAGGGTTTAGGCTAAATTGGTTGGATCCAATTGGGCCCAAAACTGCATCCATAAAGCCCAAATGCGACTAATGGACCTTTAAAGTTTAATTGGGCCTAATGGGCCTAAATTGATTTCTAGGCTTATGGATAATTCCCGGATTGGACTTTGGTTATTCGGTTTGACCCGAGTTGACCAAAAGTCCACGCCTTAAGAAATTAATTAAAAGCCCATTGGACCTTAATAAATTAACGTTGGACGTTAATCGGGCTTTGAGACCCGAAATGATTAAATTTGAAATTTAAATCGTAAAAGGTTTATTAATAAAGTGTAGTATTTAATTTGAAATTAAATAGTGAATTAGTATTAAATACAAATTGAAATTGATTTAATTTTGTAGTTTAATTTAATTCGAGAATTCATACTTTAAGTACTTATTCGCAAAACGATTTTGACTCGCGCAAAATCAAATCGTTGTTTGAACATTGGATGGTCACTAATTATCAGATTAATTAATTTGATTAGATTGATTGATAACATGCTTGTGTGAATACATGGTTGCGATGCATGAATAATGTATATTGGATGGATATTAGATGGGTGGGGCAATTTTAGAAATTGTTGTAATAAATTGGAATTTATTAATTGGACCTGCGTGTCCAGCCTTATTACCTCATTCCTCTTTGTATTCTCTTCTCACCTATTCCCCTCAATGTAAATGAGGTTTCGTTAGAAGTGTAGTGTAACGGGTAGAAGTAATACATGTGATAGCGGGAGAGAGGAAATGGACAGATTTGATCTAGGATAAATGTGTTAAGTATCCATCTGCATATCATTATTACTTTATTTATACGCGCTTTATTATGTGTTTAGAATGCATGTTTAAGGGTGTATGATGATGAGACCTTAACAAAGATAATAAATTGGTTGCCAATTTGCATTCGAAAAACCCTCACAAATATTAAGCGTTTTTTCCTTCCATTGAGTGATTATTACTCAAGATCCGAGACTGGCATTGGTTTGTTGGCCAAAGTCAAGACCTTTATCAGCTGAGGATGTGTTTGAATCACGAGAGCTTTGTTCCATATCGGTGTCTTGTCCAAGTTGTGGTTTGTTGGCCAAAGTCAAGACCACTTCTTGTCCATCGACATTGATTACGAAGCTTTCCATGGTCAATGGGTCATGCTTGACTGGGATCACTAAGTTTGTTGTGCCAAAGCCAAGGCTTAGTTGATTCAGAGGAAAAATGTTAGGTAATATATTGGATATATTGGCATATATAATATATATGTTTCAGACTAGGATGTCCCCCTACTGGATCTAGGAATTGGATTGGATCCAATTGATCTTAGAGATCTACCTAGTTAATTATCATATAATTTGTTGGCCAAAGTCAAGATTGTGTGATATTTAACGGGATCCTAGCCCGCTAGGAAACACGGTTTCCTGAGTACTCGACAGAGGGTTAGAGGCTCGCCAAAAAATAATGGGAGGCAAGAATTGAATTTGCAATATTCGTTTAATTACTTACCATACGCGCTCATTCAAATATCATTCGTCAAATATATTAAAAGTTAGTTGGACTAATATTTAAACATTGTTTTAATTAACAGTTGGACTGTATTCAAACAAATAAATTATAGTTGATTAAATAGTTGGACTATAATAATCATTATAATAATAGTACCTAAATCGTTGATTAAATAGTTGGACTATTAAAATCAAGATAAAATTGAAAGATTGACATTTAAAACATAATCCTAGGAAAATGTATTTAATTGCTTTAATTTTTCAAATTGGGAATAAAGTTTCAGGATGGTCCTGGAAACTAATAAAGTTACTTTATTTGATAAAATAACATATTAGGCCTAAGCCCGGAGTTAAGCAAATAGTAGAGCATGATCTTTTGAAGATTCATGTGATGATAAACAAGATACTGTTACCGAATAAACAACAAATGCGGGTTATTGCTGTAGCTGAGGCAGCAATAGAAGCCATTTGGGTCGATAATAAATCTAATTAGATTATATATAGTTCTTTTAGCAGCTGAGCTAGGCTTCAGCGCAGGCTAAAGAATTAATGGTCTCATCAGTGATCCAAATATATACTTCGATATTCATCTGATTCGTTCGGATCATACATCATGGAGATGTGATGATCAAATAAATCGCATCAGAAAATAATCATGCAAATCCACTGACGAAAGCCTTTCCTCAGCAGTTTGAGCGACCCGTACATAGTTCGGGTGTTAGACACTCGAGTGACTGGCTATAGGCCAAGTGGGAGATTGTTGGACAATTATGACCCATAGCGTCACTATTTGTACATATCATGGTGTTGTTGTAAAAATTAACTGTGTGAGAAAGGAGATTGCTCTCTTATCATTTGTGATTAGATCACCAAGATGTGTAAATGATATGAGGTCCTTATGATTTGTTCCTGGATTGAGAATGATATGAGACAGTATCAGTCCACGAAGGATAAATCATTAAATATCCCTAGTCAGAGTATGATCGAGATTGGACATCGATAAATACGTAAAAGACTAGTATTACACTTGTGCGCGTTGTGAGGGCACAACATCATAGTTCTCATATATTTGGGTATAGGATACTCATGCAAGTGAAATAGGAGGTTGTGTTTTACAGATGGTATGGGAAATAGCTTCGCTCTGGATAGACCCCCTCAGAATTCCATTGGTAGTATGACTATGTGTCTATGGAAGTCCGAAATCATGGTATGTGTATTTGGTCTTAACCTGAGACTTGCACCGCTAATACTTATGACAATCAATATACTTTGGTTTTGGTTGTCCAGGGCTTTAACCGGTTTCTGTGTACGCCTCTTCTGGGTATATCGAGAATCGTAGTGTGTTGGGTGTGATGTCAAGACGGAAGTATCACTCCAGTCATATGGAGATGATGGTCACGTAGGGTACGGACTGGTGCTCTTATATGCTGCAGCTATCGGGATATTATGACTAGGTCATGTATATCTGATTATAAAGACTAGTTACCAGACATCAGACATGTGCTTCGTATGGGGCAGACACAGTTCCAGCCCTAGGCCTAGCACGTGACAAGTCCGATACTGGATCGAAATACGCAATACTACATATACTACGCCTGATATAGATCGCTTATTCCTGTAAGCATATTTCTGTAGAATTAGGTAGGCATGGCGCTATGCTAGAAGCCAAACTTGCCTTTTAAATCAGTAAAACGTAGTACTTGGTACTTACGTGTTCGGAGAGTCCGACGACCGAATTTACTGCCAACATATCTAGGGATCTCATGGGACGCTTCCCGAAGATTCATCGATGATGTATGACTCACACTTTAATTTATATAGGATTAATTAGAAGATAGAGAAAATTAATCTGGGATTAATTGCAGAGAAATTTTATCTGGGATAAAATATCATTTAAAGAGAGAGAACGATTAATTTAGAATTAATCGATAAAATAATATACTCGATATATTATATGAAATTGGATTTCGACGCGGAATTAAAATTAAATTTTAATTCGGGCGAACGAGTTAATGTAGAATTAATTCGTTAGCGATGTGAATAGTGATTTTGCTAGGCAAAATCATTTAATTGCGTCGCAACGGAAAATTCGTTAATTTGGAATTAGCGAACCCGAGCCCGGGATTATTTGCGAGTGCATTCGCATTACGAATTCGAGTGCGGCACGCAAGTCAAATAAAGCGTCAAATCACTAGTCGCATCAAACGTCAAATCATTAGTCACTTTGAGTGATGTGACAACTTGTCACTTGATTGATTGAGTGATGTGACTTTATGGAAGTTGATGGTGACTGTAATACACTCAAGTGTGATGGCATGATAGACATTTAATATATTTAAATGTTTGGTATTTGTTTTTTGATTTTGGAAATCAATGAATTGATTTTTTGAAAATCAAAAGTGGTATTAGATACACAGTTTTTGCCAACCATCACACAATTCACTTTCTCTCTTTTCTCTCCCTCTCATTCACGCCTAGGCCAGAATTTTCTCTCTTCTTTCACAGCTCACTGCCGTGAGCTAAGGGAAGCTAAAGTGTGGGAAATTTGTGGCAAATTTCTTGAGAGCTAGCACTCCGAGAGACATGCGAAGGTGATAGGGAAGTCCACCCATGAGCTTGGAATCATTTGACGAAGCTTCGAGCTTGTTCAAGGAGCACCAAAGCCGCATCTTGGAGGAAGAACAGCAGCTCACTGCCGAGCATGACAGTGAGCAGAAAATAATTTTTTGTTCGTTGCCGCGTCGCTCAACCGATCGATGTAAGTATTCCGCAACTTCGTCGTATGTATTCACATGTGTTTCTTGCTTTATATTCGATACTTGGGGCCGTAGAAACTCCAACAGGTGATTAGACAACACGAAACATTAAGCTTAAGACTCAATAAACAAACTAAAGAATTACCCAATAAATAATTAAATCAATTATTAAGCCTAGTAATATTGTGTTTCATCACTTCCCTATAATAAAAATAAAATGTTGGGGTTAGAGGATCCACATTTAATATTTATCTATGAATCTCACTTATTATAGTATATAAATTATTTTATGTTCTGCTTTCTCAGGAATTGATGATGTTAAACATTTAAAACCAGCCATATAGGCGCTAATCCATTTAGTCCAACTACACCAGCCGTATAGGCGGTAAAGTAATTTATATTTAGACCGACCATATAGGCGGTAATAAAGTCTGCCATTAATTAATCTGGTTAAATTATAATTTAAATATTATAATTACGTGAGATTAACCTAGATAATTATATTAAATGTTTCACCTTTTACCCCAGCGAAATTTTAACTACAAAACATCAAAGTAAATAAAAAGAAAGCTGTAATAAAAACTAGAACTAAAAATAAATATTTTAAATATTATTAATAATTTACAAAATAGATGTTATCCTATGAAATCAGGGAAAAAATCCCAAGGAAAGCACACCAAATGGGGTGCAAATGAGCTCAATTTATAGGCAAAAATTCGGGTCGGCGTCGCGACGCCAAAATCCTTCTTGCGTCGCGACGCTGGCTTGTGTTGACTCGGTCAAATGCGGTTTGACTTACATTATTGACGCGGATTTTGTCGCCCCAATTGAATTGCGACACGTGGTACGCGGTAAGATTCGGTCCAATGACATCTTGACACGTGGCAGCAGGTGATTCACGGATGATTCGGTCCAATCATAAGGTGACACGTGTCATGCGGAGTGTCAGGGCCATTGGATTGTGACACGTGTCATGGCGCATTTTAGTAGATCTTCTGTGATGATTACACGTGGCACGGTGTACGTTGGCATTATCGGCGCACGTTAGCATCCGGTGTATTTTAGCAAATTTCTTCTTACTGGTCCACGTGTCTGGCGCAAGTTAGCATGCGGCGCACGTTAGACGTCGCGACGTCGAAAACTTACGCGTCGCGACGCGACTAAATTACAATTTTGCCCTTATTCATCATTTTTCACTTTTTTGACTCCAAATTGCTTCCAATGCTTCCCAAACTTTATTTATCTGCAAAATAATAATAAAACATATCAAAACGTTCATAACACTCGAGAAATTATACAAAATATTAGGTTAAATGAGTGGGAAATAATGATATAATTTCCACAAATCATGTATGCCATGATATGTACACGGCCTGATGTCTCAATGCTTTGAGCATGTGCAGTCGCTATCAGGCCGATCCTGGTGATGGTCACTGGATTACTGTTAAGAACATCCTTAAGTATCTTAGACAAACTAAGGATGCATTCTTAGTCTATGGAGATGGAGAACTTGAGGTGACTGGGTTCACCGATGCAAGTTTCCAAACCGATAAAGACGACTCTAAGTCGCAATCTGGGTATATATTTTGTTTGAACAGTGGAGCATTGAGCTGGAAATATTCCAAGCAAGAGACTGTTGCTTATTCAACAACAGAAGCGAAATATATCGCGACAGTTGAGGCAGCAAAAAAAGAATTTTGGATCCGTAAATTCCTAATTGGATTAGGAGTATTTTCGTTAGCAGCTGAGCCCATTCCTTTGTATTGTGACTATAACGGGGCTATAGCGCAGGCTAGGGAACCACGGTCTCATCAACGATCCAAGCATGTACTTCGTGTTGGAAAATTATGACCCATAACGTCACTATTTGTACAGATCATCATGTTGTTGTACAAATTAACTATGTGACAAATGAGATTGCTCTCTTATCATTTGTGATTAGATCACCAAGATGTATAGATGATAGGAGGTCCCTTTGATTAGTTCCTGGATTGAGAATGATATGAGACAGTATCAGTCCACGAAGGATTAATCATTAAATATCCCTAGTCAGAGCATTGTCGAGATTGGACATCGATAAATGCGTAAAAGACTGGTATTACACTTGTGCACGTTGTGAGGGCATAACGGCATAGTTCTCATATATTTGGGGTATAGGATACTCATGCAAGTGTAATAGGAGGTTGTGTTTTACCGATGGTACGGGAAACAGCTTCGTTCTGGATAGACCCCCTCAGAATTCCATTTGTAGTATGACTATGTGTCTATGGAAGTCCGAAATCAGGGTAGGTGTATTTGGTCTTAACCTGAGTCTTGCACCGCTAATAATTGCGACAATCAATATACTTTGGTTGTGGTCGTCCAAGGCTTTAACAGGTTCTGTGTACGCCTCTGCTGGGTATATTGAGAATCGTAGTGTCTTGGGTGTGATGTCAACACGGAAGTGTCACTCCAGTCATATGGAGATGATGGTCACGTAGGATACGGTACTGGTTCTCTTAAGTACTGCAGTCATGGGGATAAAATGACAAGGTAATGTTTATTCGATAATAGAGACTAGTTACCAGACATCCGGCATGTGCTTCGTACGGGGCAGACACAATTCCAGCCCCAGGCCTAGCACGTGATCATCCGATACAGGATCGACATACGTAATACTACGTATACTACTCCTGATATAGATCCTTATATTACTGTAAGGATATTTCTGGAGAATTGGGTAGGCATGGTGCTTTCCTAGAAGCCAATCTTGTCTTGTAAATCGGTACAAACGTAGTAATAGGTACTTACGTGTTCAGATAGTCCGACGACCAAATTTACTGCCAACATATCCGGGGATCTCATGGGTCACTTCCTGAAGATTCACCGATGACGTATGACTCGCACTTTTATTATTCTGGGATTAATTAGAAGAGAGAGAAAATTAATCTGGGATTAATTGCAGAGATATTTTATCTGGGATAAAATATCATTTAAAGAGAGAGAACGATTAATTTGGAATTAATCAATAAATTAATATATTCGATATATTAAACGAAATTGGATTTCGACGCGGAATTAAAATTAGATTTTAATTCGGGCGAACGAGTTAATTTAGAATTAATTCGTTAGCGACGTGAATATTAATTATGCTAGCCATGATTATTTAATTACGTCGCAACGGAAAATTTGTTAATTTCGAATTAGCGAACCCGAGCCCGGGATTGTTTGTGAGCACATTCGCATTTCGAATTCGAGTGCGGTACACAAGTCAAATCAAGCGTCAAATCATTAGTCGCATCAAGCGTCAAATCTTTAGTCACTTTGAGTGATGTGACAACTTGTCACATTGATTGATTGATGTGAGTTGATGGAAGTTGTTGAAAAAGCTTTTTGAAAGCTTGAAAGACATTTACTATTATTATAATGGTATTTGAATTTTGATTTTTGGTATTAGATACACAAAATCAAAACAAAACTACTTCACTTTTCTTCTCTCATCTAAGTCACGCCCAAGGGGCTGCCTTTCTCCTCTCTTCTGCTGCTCACTGCCGTGAGCTATAAGGAAGCCAACTGTGGTGATTTTTTGGCAAAATGATCAAGAGCTAGCACTCCGAGAGACATGCAGAGGTGATAGGGAAGTCCACCCATGAGCTTGGAATCATCAACCAACGCTTGGAGCTTGTTGGAAGAAGATTGAAGCCGGAAACAGTGAGCTGTGACAGTGGACTGCCGTGACCACCAGTGAGCAGAATTTGATGTTTGTTCATTGCCGCGTCGCTCAACCGATCGATGTAAGTATTCCGCAAATTCGTCGTATGTATTCACATGTGTTTTCTTGCTTTGTATTCGATCCTCGGGACCGTAGAACTCCAACTATGGTATCAGAGCGATTGAAAAGCATGAAATTTGATTAGGACTTAAAATTTGGGTAAAATGTTTTTTAGCATGATTTGAATGAATTGGATGTTTGAGTATGCTTATACATGTTTAATTGATGATGGATTGGATCAATTTGATTAAATTTTGTTTGGAACAATTTTCCCCAATTTATCTCCTTGGCCGAGAGTTTGAGTAGCCCTAAATGTCTTGGATTTTGATTTTTTGATTCATTGGATGAGTTGGAATCAATGATGATGTTGATTTAATGTCGATTGTGGATTTAATTGGATTGAAACTGAATCGGACACAAAATCCCCTCCAAAGCCGAGAGTATTATAACATTATTTGGGTTTGATATTTTGATTAAATTGTGTTGGACATGATTAAATGTTGATGAGCATGATTAATTGTAAAAATTTGGTGTTTTGGAAATATTGATTTGGGTAATAAATAATGCTATACACTTTATGTAATTAAATTGGGAATTTGGAATTTTTGTAATTTAATTATGTTGGGCCTATTTTGTGAAATTGGGCTTAAGTGTTGTAATTGGGCTTATTGGGCTTGGTTGTACTAAGTTGGGTTTAGGAAAAATTGGTTGGATCCAATTGGGCCCAAAACCGCCTCCATAAAGCCCAAATGCGACTAATGGACCTTTAAAGTTTAATTGGGCCTAATGGTCCTAAATTGATTTCTTGGCTTATGGGGTAATTCCCGGATTGGACTTTGGTTATTGGGTTTGACCCGAGTTGACCAAAAGTCCACACCTTAAGAAATTAATTAAAAGCCCATTGGACTTTAATTTAATTGACGTTGGACGTTAATCGGGCTTTGAGACTCGTAACGATTAATTTGGAATTAAATCGTAAAGGTTCGTCAATTAAAGTGTAGTATTTAATTTGGAATTAAATAGCGAATTAGTATTAAATACAAATTGAATTGGATTTAATTTTGTAGTTTAATTTATGTCAAGAATTTGTACTTTAAGTACTTATTCACAAAATGAGTTTGACTCTAGCAAAATCAAATCGTTGTTTGAACATTGGATGGTCACTAATTATCATATTAATTAATTTGATTAGATTGATTGATAGCATGCTTGTGTGAATACATGGTTGCGATGCATGAATAATGTATATCGGATGGATATTAGATGGGTGAGACAATTTTAGAAATTGTTGTAATAAATTTGATTTATTAATTGGACCTGCGTGTCCAGCCTTATTACCTCCATATTCTTTGTATTCTCTTCTCACATGTTCCCCTCAATGTAAATGAGGTTTCTTTAGAAGTGTATTGTAACGGGTATAAGTGATACATGTGCTAGCGGGAGAGAGAAAGGGATAGATTTGATCTAGGATCAATGTGTAAAGTATCCATCCGCATATCATTATTATTTTATTATACGCGCTTTATTATGTATTTAGAATGCATGTTTAAGGGTGTATGATGATGAGACCTTAACAAAGATAATGAATTGGTTGCCAATTTGCACGCGAACAACCCTCGCTAAATATTCAGCGTTTTTCCTTCCATTTAGTTATTCTTACTCAAAATCCAAGACTGGCATTGGTTTGTTGGCCAAAGTCAAGACCTTTGTTCGTCGAGGATGTGTTTGAATTATGAAGGCTTTGTTCCATATTGGTGTCTTGTCCAAGTTATGGTTTGTTGGCAAAAGTCGAGACCACTTCTTGTCCATCGACATTGATTACGAAGCTTTCCATGGTCAATGGGTCACGCTTAACTGGGATCAGTAAGTTTGTTGTGCCAAAGCCAATGCTTAGTTGATTCAGAGGAAAAAGGTTAGGCAATAAATTGTATGTATTGGCATATATAAGATATATGTTTCGGACTTGGATGTCCCCTACTGGATCTAGGAATTGGATTGGATCCAATTGATCTTAGAGATCTACCTAGTTAATTATAATATAATTTGTTGGCCAAAGTTAAGATTGTGTGATATTTAACGGGATCCTAGCCCGCTAGGAAACACGGTTTCCTGAGTAATCGACAGAGGGTTAGAGGCTCGCCAAAAAATAGTGGGAGGCAAGAATTGAATTTGCAATATTCGTTTAATTACTTGCCATACGCGCTCAAAACAAATATTATTCGTCAAATTAATTAAATGTTAGTTGGACTAATATTTAATCGTTGTTTTAATTAACAGTTGGACTGTATTTAAACTATTCATTTATATTTGATTATATAATTGTATTATAATAATCAATATATTTGATTTAATTAATTATATTCATTTATATTTGATTATATAATTGGATTATAATAATCAATATATTTGATTTAATTAATTATAGTTGATTAAATAGTTGGACTATAGTAATCATTATAATAAATAGTACCTAAATCGTTGATTAAATAGTTGGACTATTAGAATCAAGATAAACTGAGAGATTAACGTTTAATACATAATCCTAGGGAAAATGTATTTAAATGGTTTAATTTTCAATTTGGGAATAAATTTCAGGATGGTCCTGAAAACTAATAAGTTACTTTATTTGATAAAATAACATATTAGGCCTAAGCCCCAAATTAAGCAAATAGTTGAGCATAATCTTTGGAAGATTTATGTGATGATAACTTTAGTGCTTAATACATTAAGCTTGTCGCAGTAGACTCCTTAATTTCTGAATCAGAACTAAGGATTAGATCCTTAAAGTATGATAAATAAATTGAAGGATCTTCATAGATCTATTTTTAGATCTTAGAAGTACTAAATTGCAATAGTAAACTCTTGGAGGGTTAATGACTATTCTCAATAAGACAAAGTCAAAATTTGCAATAAGGCAAGAAGCGCAAGGCGCACCTTACTTCGATATTCTAGGAAGCCGAGGCTAGCCCAAAGGCCTCTGGAGTGTTGAAAAAGGCAAAGGCAAAATCATTATAATCTTCTGGGAAGATATAGGACATATCCCAAAATGTCTGCCCATACTGTGGCAAACGGGATCGCGGAAGCGTGACTGCCATTTGGAAAAAGCAGACATGAAGGAATTGAAGACGAGCAAGGCTCCGACCTCAAATATGTTTGTCATAATTATGTTCACAACTAGTATTAAAATTGGATTTTAAATACTTAGTGTGATACATAAATATATACCGATGTTCAGAATCTGCTATGAGCAGGATACTGACTTAAGTTAAGATTAATCGGCGAAATCGAAACGGGATGAAAATCACTGTTTTAACCGTAGATACCTACGTTTAGGAACTACCCTTAGGGTATGAACTTAAATTAGGAAACTGTTATAATGTAACTAGTTTGACTAGAAACATTATCTATATATCAGTGTTTAATCCGTTGCGGATGGACCTTTATATCCTAGAACACTAAAGTGTTTTATTATATAAAGATGATATTGAGATGAACACATTAGATGTGAATAACATAATTTATATTTTGAATATAAATAAATCTCAAACGTACAAAATTACAAACAAATAGCTCAAACTGATTTGATCAGAAGAAACTAATTTGTTGCATTGTTGTCTGGGACACAATTTAAACAAGACTCGTATATCCACACTTTTGAAGAGTGGGTACTCGGACTGATTTGATCATATTAAAATAAGTCTACGAATCTAGTTTATTGGGCAAAGTGCCTAAAACACTATTTACTTTGTAAAAGTGCAAATGCCACTGATCTGTTAGCCCTAGTTCATAGTGAAGCAAATAGGCCAATGTCTAGCTAGGCTAGAGGTGGATATGATTATTTCGTGACCTTTACGGATGTGGCATCTATTTATGGTTATGTGTCTCTTTTGAAACACAAATAGGAAACTTTTATAGTTTCGACACGAAATAGACGAACAGATCGGCTAAAGTATTAAACCGTCACGGTAAGACCGTAATGGAAAATACTTAAGCAATAAGTTTCTAATATACTTGAAAGAGTATAGTATTCTTTCAAATGAGGACTCCTCCCGGAACACGTCATTTTGACGGTGTGTCCGAACCGAGTAACCGAATTTTGTTGGACATGATAAGGTTAATCATGAGTCGTTCTGAGCTACCATTTCCTTCAACGGAAATCTGTTTGATAGATTTCATATTAGATATGCACAGGAAAGAAATCGAGTTTCACATTCCTGATAATTTGGGTATGCTGGGCATATGTTTGGATGATACCAAACTAAAACCCAAATTGGATAAGTGCCGAATTATAGGTTATCCTAGGGATAGCAAAGTAAATTCCTTATACATCTCACATGAGAACAATTTAATTGTTGCTCGCCATGCGGTTTTCCTAAGAGGAATACCTATATGCAGTGGTTAGTGGGAGGATAGTAAAACTCGATGAAAATCGGAGTGATATTTTTCCAGGCACTGATTCCTCAATGGAACACAAACATTTCATCAAGGATTAAACTATACTAGTAATCTTCGAATACACAAGAACCGCGTAAGTCTGAGAGAGTCAGAAGACAACTTGTGGTATGGGTTTCTGATCTCACCTCATAAAGATGTCAATCTTATTGAGGTATACCAACTGACTACGTATGAGGAAGTGATACAAGGTATCGACTCCCTATTATGGCAAAGTGCCATGAATCCGAAATGGATTCCATGTGTACCAACTATGTTTAGACACTAGTTGATGTACCGCAAGGCATTGTGCCTATTGGTACTATATAAGTCTTCAAGGATGACATACATGGATGGCAACATACCAACGTATAAAACTAGGCTTTTAGCGGAAAGGTATCGTTATCAACATTGTGTTGATTATGATTCAACCCTTTACATGTTGCCATGGTAAATCCATTTGGATAATGCTTGCTGATGCTGCGTGTTTCATTCATGAAATATGTCAACTCAATGGCAAAATCGTTTTCCTGAAAATGAAACCTTTTGGAGGATGTTTACAACATCATGTCGGTTTTGTCGTACCAAAACTAGCAAACAAGGTTTGCAGGTTGTTCGATCCATGTTTGGATTGAAGCAAGCATAGGTTCTTGGAATTATCGTTTTGATGTAATCATAATGGAGTTTGATTTAACTTATGTATATAAGAGGGTTAGTGGGAGCGAACTGACAGTGGATGTCCTATAAAAAATGATAATATGTCATTTCTTGGAAATGATATTCCCATAATAACGATCGGTGAAAGCTTGGATTTCGGAAAAACTCTCTGAGAATTCATACATTGATAAATGTACATTACCTGGTGTCTCATATGCTTTGAGCATATGAATTCACAATCGGGTCAATCCAATGTGATAGTCACTGGATAGAAGTTAAGAACATACTTAGTATCTAAAAGATCTAAGGATGCTGTCTTAGACTATGGAGAAGGAGAACTTGAAGTGACTGGGTTCACTACTGCAAGTTGTTGGGATGTATTCCCTAGAGCTACATGAGATGTAAACGGCTTCATGTGTTTAGAAATAAAAGGATGCATTATTCATTTATCTAATTGTTTGTTCAATATCGCATATTATATATCTTCATAAATACCGTAGATTACTTATGTACCTTCAGACTTGGTGTATGAACGTCATGCACTAGAGGATTTAAGACTGAAGTTAGTAATCTTAAATAGTCCATAGAGAGCAAACAAACCGGGTACTTTGTTTGTGGTTTATCTATAGCTGCGGTCCATTCTATATTTGAATGACGATCTTAATCTGGATCGTCCATGTAGAGACATGAGAATGAAGGCACCTTATATGATGTGATCATATAGGACTGGGCCTAGATAGAAATGACATTCTTATAATATCTGTTAAACAAAGAAAGTCATTTCGATATACTTGATGGTCATATATGGATTGATCTTAATCCTGAGTATACTACGAACTCCTGCTTAATGGGTTGTGTCATTTGATTTACAAAGGTGAGGTTGGCGTATCAATCCCAACCAATAACTACGTACTTTGAATTCGAGTGCGGCATGTAAGTCAAATCAAGCGTCAAATCATTAGTCGCATCAAGCGTCAAATCATTAGTCACTTTGAGTGACGTGACAACTTGTCACATTGATTGATTGATTGATGTGAGTTGATGGAAGTTGTTGAAAAGCTTTTTGAAAGCTTGAAAGACATTTACTATTATTATAATGGTATTTGACTTTTGATTTTTGGTATTAGATACACAAAATCAAAACAAAACTACTTCACTTTTCTTCTCTCCTCTAAGTCA
Organism: Zanthoxylum bungeanum; assembly: GCA_019454045.1. Taxonomy (NCBI): domain Eukaryota; kingdom Viridiplantae; phylum Streptophyta; class Magnoliopsida; order Sapindales; family Rutaceae; genus Zanthoxylum; species Zanthoxylum bungeanum. Next base: position 22,730 of record SKCR01003152.1, read on the forward strand.
CGCCCAAAGGGCTGCCTTTCTCCTCTCTTCTGCTGCTTACTGTTGTGAGCTATAGGTAAGCCAAGTGTGGTGATTTTGTGGTAAAATCATCAAGAGCTAGCACTCCGAGAGACATGCAAAGGTGATAGGGAAGTCCACCCATGAGCTTGGAATCATCAACCAAAGCTTGGAGCTTGTTGGACGAAGATTGATGCCGAAAACAGTGAGCTGTGACAATGGACTGCCGTGACCACCAGTGAGCAGAATTTGATTTTTGTTCGTCGCCGCGTCGCTCAACCGATCGATGTAAGTATTTCGCAACTTTGTCGTATGTATTCACATGTGTTTTCTTGCTTTGTATTCGATCCTCGGGACCGTAGAACTCCAACACTTCGACGTTTCCATCTAATTTGTGAGATCATACATCGTGGCGATGTCAAGATCGAAAAGATCGCTTCAGATGACAACATTGCAGATCCGTTGACGAAAGCTATTTCTCAGCAAAAGTTTGAGCGACATGTACATAGTTCAGGTGTTAGATACTTGAGTAATTGGCTATGAGCCAAGTGGGAGATTGTTGGACAATTATGACCCATAGCATCACTATTTGTAAAAGACATTGTGGTTTTTGTACAAATTAACTATGTGACAAAGGAAATTACAATTTTTATCATTTTATAATTAGATTACTTGAATATATATAAATGATAAAATTCATTATGATTAGTTACAGATTAATAAGATATGAATCCATGAACGGTTTAATCATTAAATATCCCAAGTCGTAGTATTATTAAGACTTGTCATCGATAATGCAGAATAGACTAGTATTATAATTATGCGTGTTATGGAAGCTTAACGACATAGTTCTCATATTTTTAAGTATTTGATACTTATGCAAGTGTGATAGGAGGTTATGTTAGCTGTTGGACCGGTAACAGCTTCCCTCTGGATAGACCCCTCAGAATCCCATTGGCAGTATGACTACGTGTCTCTGGGAATCCGAATCAGGGTAGGTGTATGTGGTATTAACCTGAGACTTACATCGCTAATACTTGTGACAATCAGTACGCTTTGGTTTTGGTCATCCGGGGCTTTAGCAGGTTCTTTGTACGCCTCTTCTGGGTTTTCTGAGAATCGTAGTGTATTGGGTGTGATGTCAAGATGGAAGTATCACTTCAGTCATATGGAGAAGATGATCATGCAGGGATACAAAACTAGTACTCTTATATGCTGCAACTATCGGGATAATATGACTAGGTCATGATTATCCGATTATAGAGATTAGTTGCTAGTGATCCGATATATGCTTCGTACGGGGCAGACACAATTCCAACACTAGGCCTAGCATGTGACATCTGATACTGGATTGTAATACGCAATACATAGTATACTATGCCTAAAATAGATTATAAATTCTTCGCTGAATATTTCTGGAGAATTGGATAGGCACGGTGCTTTGCTAGAAGCCAACCATGTCTTGTAAATTGGTAAGAACGTGGTACGGGGTACGCATGTGTTCGGATAGTCCGATGACCGTATTTACTGCCAACATATCTAGTGATCTCTTGGGTCGCTTCCCGAAGATTCACCGATGACATTTGACTCGAACAGAATTAATCTGGGATTAATTATGAGAGAGAAAATTAATCTGGAATTAATTACGACAAGAATTTATCAGGGATAAAATTCAAATAAAAGAGAGAAAGTGATTAATTTGGAATTAATCGATTAAATAATATATTGGATATATATCAATTGTATCTAATACCCATCGACTCCACATGTTTATTAAATACATTCAGAGGAATGGCCTTGGTAAGCGGGTCTGCTACATTATCTTCACTCGGTACCTTACACACGGCAATATCCCCTCGCGACATAATCTCTTGAATGATGTGGTACTTTCGTTCCACATGCTTCGACTTCTGATGCGCCCTCGGTTCCTTTGCTTGCGCATTAGCTCCAGTATTGCCACAAAATAACGGAATCAAATTCTCGATACTTGAGACTACTCCCAATTTTGTGATGAAGTTCCTAACCCATCTAGCTTCCTTTGTAGCTTCAGAAGCTGCAATATATTCTGCCTCTGTGGTGGAATCAACCATTGACCCCTTTTTGGAACTCTTCCAACAAACTGCACCTCCATTAAGAGTAAAGACGAATACTAATGTAGACTTTCTATCATCAGGATTCGATTGGAAATCGAAATATGTATACCCATTAACTTACATTTCATTTCCTCAATATATTATAAACTTATCCTTAGTACCTTTAAGATACATGAGGATATGTTTAATGGCCATCCAATGGTTATTTCCTGGATTGGACTGATATTTGCTGGTCACACTAACTGTGAAGCAGATATCAGGTCTAGTACATAACATTGCATACATGATGCTGCCCAAACACGAAGCATAAGGCTGATAAGACATTCTAATTTTTTCATCTTCGATTTGTGGACACATCTTTTTTGAATGATGTAAGCCATATCTGAACGGTATGTTTGTTGTCTTACAGTTACCAAAATTATACTATTCTAAGATCTTATCTTTGTACGTTGATTGGGCTAACCTAATAAGCTTCATTTCTCTATCTCCATAGAGTTTTATGCCTAATACATAAGAAGTTTCACCTAGAACCTTCATCGAGAAATTCTTACAGAGGTAAGATTTGACACCTTGCATCATCCCGATATCATTTCCAATGATCAGGATGTCATCAACATAAAGAATTAAAAATACAACTATACTCCCACTGGTCTTCCTATACACACAGGATTCTTCTGAATTATTGAGAAAACCAGGCAATTTGATTATCTCGTTGAATCGAATATTCCAACTTCGTGAAGCCAGATTAATTCCATAAATGGACTTCTTAAGCTTACATACCATGCCCGAGTTCACACTGGATGCAAAACCTTCCGGTTGTTCCATATAGATTTCTTCATCAAGAAATCCATTTAGAAAAACCATTTTGACATCCATTTGCCAAATCTCGTAATCATGGTAAGCGGCAATAGACAATAAAATCCTTATAGACTTTAGCATTTCAACTGGCCAAAAAGTTTCATCGTAGTGGACATCAAGACGGTGCGTGTAACCTTTAGCTACCAGTTGGGCCTTAAAGGTTTCAACCTTTCCGTCAGGCTCACGTTTCCTTTTGTAAACCCATTTACAACCAATAAGAATAATTTCTTCAGGAAGTGGCTGTTGGACAATTATGACCCATAACATCACTATTTGAACATAACATGGTGTTGTTGTACAAATTAACTATGTGACAAAGGAAATTGCTCTTTTATCATTTGTAATTAGATTACCAAGATATATAAATGATAAAAGTCCATATGATTAGTACAGATTAATAAGATATGAGACAATATTAATCCATTAAGGTTTAATCATTAAATATCCCTAGTCGTAGTATTATCGAGACTGAACATCGATAATGCGGAATAGACTAGTATTACACTTATGCATGTTATGGAAGCGTAACAGCATAGTTCTCATATATTTTGGTATTGGATACTCATGCTAGTGTAATAGGAGGTTATGTTTACCGATGGTGCGGAAACAGCTTCGCTCTGGATAGACCCATCGGAATCCCATTGGTAGTATGGCTATGTGTCTATGGGAATCCGAATCAAGGTAGGTGTATTTGGTCTGAATCAGGGTAGGTGTATTTGGTGTTAACCTGATATTTGCATCTCTAATACTTGCGACAATCAGTATACTTTGGTTTTGGTCGTCCGAGGCTTTAACAGGTTATGTGTACGCCTTTTCTGGGTATACTAAGAATCGTAGTGTATTGGGTGTGATGTCAAGATGGAAGTATCACTCCAGTCATATGGAGATGATGGTCCCACATGATACGGAACTAGTACTCTTAAGTACTGTAGTCATCGGGATAATATGACTAGGTCATGATTATCCGATTACAGAGACTAGTTACCATAGATTCGATATATGTTTTGTACGGGGCAGACACAATTCCAGCCCTAGGCCTAGCATGTGATATCGATACTGGATTGCAATACGCAATACTACGTATACTACGCCTGACATAGATTACATATTCCTTAAAAGAATATTTCTGGAGAATTGGGTAGGCACTGTGCTTTGCTAGAAGCCAACCATGTCTTATAAATAAATAAAAACGTTATACGGGGTACGCACGTATTCGGATAGTCCGATAACCTGATTTACTGCCAACATACCCAGAGATCTCATGGGTCGCTTCCCGAAGATTCACCGATGACGTATGACTCGAACATAATTAATATGGGATTAATTATTAAAGAGAGAAAATTAATCTATGATTACTTGTGGAAAGTTTTTATCTGGGATAAAATTCAATTAATAGAGAGATAACAATTAATTCGGAGTTGATCGATAAAAGAATATATTCTATATATAAATGAAATTAGATTTCATAACAAAATTAAAATTGGATTTTAATTCGGGCGAACTAATTAATTTAGAATTAATTCGCAAGCGACTTTAAATAATATTTTGGTAGGCATTATTAATTAATTAAATATGATTTAATTAAGTCACAACGGAAAATTCGTTAATTCGGCATTAACGAACCCGATCCGGGAATGTGTTTGTGGTCCCACTCGGATTTTGTATTCAAGTAGGGCCCACAAGTCACATCACCTAGTCAACTTTATCTAACTTTTAGTTGATGTAAGTTGTTAGTTGTTGGAGATGGCTTGTTTCTTACACAATCTTGACTTGTGAAAGCCCTTTACTAACTTTGAAAGTTTGGTAATTGATTTATTGATTTTGGAAAATCAAAAACACATAACTCTCGTCACTCTCTCCTTGGCCGAAAATATCACTCCCATTTTCTCTCAAATTGGCGTGAAGCTTGGCTTCATGTTCTTGATTTTTGCTTCAAAATTCTCTAATGCTAGCACACAAAAGGGTCAACAAAAGTGATAGGGAAACTACTCCCATGAGTTTGGAATTCATTCACCAAAGCTTGAAGCTCAACATACAATAAAAGGAGGAGCTTGGAGTACTACACAAAGGAGCAATTTTTTTGAAATCCTACATCCTTATTGCCGATCAAAGTGAGTACTTTCTGCTATCTTGCTTTGTTTATTCACACATGTTTTATGCTTAATTGATCCTTGGCTAGTTCTTAGAGAACCCAACAATTGGTATCAGAGCCAATTTAACAATGAAATGGATTAGGGTTTATAACTTGAATTTGTGTATTTTTGGTTGGAGCATGCTTTAATGAAATTGAGTTTTTAAGTATGCTTAGATAAATACTAGAGTTATGCTGTAATTTTTATGAAAAATTAATTGGATTAATTGTCCCAAAATTTGAGGGTTGGCCGAATGCATTGACCCTTTTATAATGCTCATGGTGTTTGTTTTTTAGACCACTGGATGTGTTTAAAATGCATGGATTAATTGATTTGTGATTTAATTGGATTGAAATCAAAATTGATGGAAAAAATGCCATAATACCGAAGTTCCAGAGCATGTTATGAGGTTATTTGCGTCAATAATGTTGACATGTATGGAAAATAATAAGCAATATTAATTATTAAATTGGTATTTTGGAAATGTTAATTTTAAAAGAATTAATTAGGGCAATACACTTGAATTAAATTAATTGTGATATGTGGAATATTGTGATTAAATATAATTAGCCTTAATTTTGAATTGGCTAGTGTTGTTGTATTTGGGCTTAATGGGCTTGGTGTTAGACATTATGTCCCATAGCGTCACTGTTTGTAAATGACATTGTATTATTGTACAAAATTAACTATGTGATAATGAAATTGCCTTTTGCCGTTTTGTAATAATATTTACTTTGATTAAAAATGGCGAAAGTCCATATGATTAATACTGGATTGAGATGATATGAGACAGTATCAATCTATAAAAGTTTAATCATTAAATATCCCTAGTCGGAGTATTATCGAGATCGGACATCGATAATGCGGAATAGACTAGTATTACGCTTGTGCACGTTGTGAGGGCACAACGCATAGTTCTCATATATTTAAGTATTGGATACTTATGCAAGTGCGATAGGAGGTTGTGTTTTACCGATGGTACGGAAAACAGCTTCGCTCTGGATAGACCCCGCGGAATCCCATTGGTAGTATGTCTGCGTGTCTATGGGAGGCCGCATCAGGGTAGGTGTATAGGTCTTAACTTAACCTGAGACTACATCGCTAGTACTTGCGACAATCGGTAAACTTTGGTTTTGGTGGTTGGGGACCCTAACCGGTTCTGTGTACACCTCTTCTGGGTTTATCGAGAATCGTAGTGTACTGGATGTGATGTCAAGATGGAAGTATCGCTTCAGACATATGGAGGTGATGATCACGCAGGACACAGAACTAGTACTCTATAAAAGGTTGCAACCGTCGGGACAATATGACTAGGTCAGGATTGTCCGATTTAAAGAGACTAGTTGCTTGATGTCCGATATATGTTTCGTACGGGGCAGACACATCTCCAGCCCCAGGCCTAGCATGTGATCATCCGATACTGGATCGATGTACGCAATACTACGGTATACTACGCTTGATATAGATCTTATATTCCTATAAGAATATTTCTGGAGAATTGGGTAGGCATGGCGCTTTGCTAGAAGCCAACCTTGTCTTGTGAATCGGTAAGAACGTAGTACGAGGTACGTGCGTGTTCGGATTATCCGACGACCGTATTTACTGCCAACATATCCGGAGATCTCTTGGGTCGCTTCCTGAAGATTCACCTATGATATTTGATTCGAACTTAATTAATCTTGGATTAATTGCGGAGAAACTTTATCTCGGATAAAGTGCCTTATTTAGAGAGAGAGAACGATTAATTTGGAATTAATCGATAAAATTATTATATCGATATAATAATCGAAATTCGATTTCGACGCGAAATTAAAATTAGATTTTAATTCGGGCATACGAGTTAATTTAGAATTAATTCGTTAGCGACGTAATAATAATTTCGCTAGGCGCGATTATTTATTTAAATTCGATTTAAATAACGTCGCGACGTAAGTTCGGTATTTCGGAAATATCGAACCCGAACGCGTGAGTGCACGTGGGCCCACTTTCATTTGGAACGTGTGGGGCCCACATGACACATGTCATTATATGCATTATTTTATTGATAATGCATTGCATGGTGATAGTGTATAATTCACTCAATTGTTATGCATGGAATTTGAGTGTTTGACACTCTAAGCCTTTGCATGGCTTGTGTCATAGATTTATTATTATTTAATAATATTATGGCATAAATATAAATTGATTTTTGGTATCAAAATCAATTAAGAAAAATCTATCTTCTCTCTCTTTCATGACCGAAAACTGCATGCAGTTTTGGTCTTCATCTTCTTCAATTTGGTTGCCAAAAGCTTGAAGAAAGGGTGGTTTTGGAACATCTTCTCACATGCAAGGCTAGCACTTTCATTCAAGGATCAAAAGGTGATAGGGAAACCATCATAGAGCAAGGAATACACAAAGCTTGGAGCTTTCCTCCTCTTGTCTTCCTTGGCCGACCTAATCAACCTTGGAGCTTCCATCTTGGTTTGATTTTCTTCATCACAAAGCTTGGTAAGTATGATTCCGCCATACTTCATTTTTTAATCTTTTAATATATCTTGGTGTATTTCATGTTATGCTTAATCTTCTGGGACATAATTATAGAAACCAACAATGGTATCAGAGCCATGGTTAAGCATGAAATACTTTAGGTTAAAATTTGATAAAATTGGTTGAAGCATGTTCTTGTGAAATTTGATGAATAAGTATGCTTGCATGTATATAGAATGATGTTATATGGAATCAATTTTATGAAAAATGCATTGGATGATTTTTCCCCAAAATTTTGACCTTGGCCGAATGGTGTACAAAATTGATTAAAGCATGTTCTTGTGAAATTTGATTAATAAGTATGCTTGCATGTATATAACATGATGTTATATGGAATCAATTTTATGAAATGCATTGGATGATTTTTCCCCAAATCATGCCTTGGCCGAATGTGTTGCTACTTGGAGTGGATTGAAATTTTTGTGTTAAGATCATTGGATGACTTAGAACGTGTACGGGACGTAGATTAATAATTCAATCGGATTGAAAAACAAATCGACACAAAAAACTCACCTTGGCCGAATACATAGGACATGTAAAGGAGTTGATTTTTGTTAAAATTAATGTTGGACATTTATTTTGAAAATTGATGATTAATAAATTAAATGGGTATTTTTGAAATATTTGGTTTAATATATTAATCTTGGTATTACACTTTAATTAATTGGACTTTATGTTTGGAATATTAAAATTTAATTAATGGGCTTTAATAATTTTAATTGGGCCTTATGGGCTTAAAATTGGTTTTATGGGCACTTAAGGGTGATTCCTTATTTGGGCTTGGTAATTGGGTTTGACCCACATTGACCAAAGCCCAAGCCTTAATAAATCAATTCTAAGCCCATTTGACTTGAATTAAATTCAACATTGGATGTTAGTTGGGCTTTGAGACCCAATAGGATTAGATTTAGAATCTAAGTCTTTAAAGCAATTAAAGTGTAAACATTTAATTTGGAATTAAATAATTGAATTAGTATTGAATACGAATTAAATTAGATTTAATAGTAGTTCGATATAATTCGCGAATTCGTACCTATGTACTTATTCTCATCGAGTTGGACTCGCGCAAAATCAAACCGTTGTTTGAACATTGGATGATCACTTAACAAAGACTAATTAATTGGATTAGATGGTTGTAAAACATGTCTTGTTTGAATATATATGTATGTGATGAATGAATAGTGTATATATCGATGGATATTAGAAGGGAAAGGGTATTTTAGAAATTATTGTAAATTTGGAATTTATAAATTGGACCTGCGTGTCCAGCCTTATCTCTTTATCTCTTTGTATTCTCTTCTCACCTAATTCCCCTCAATGTAAATGAGGTTTCTCTTATTGTATTATGTAATTGGGTAGTAGTAATAGTGCTAGCGGGGAGAGGAAAGGGAGTGATTTGTTCTAGGAACAAGTTGTTTATATATCCATCCGCATATCACTATTAATTTACTTTACGCGCTTTATGATGTTTAGAAGCATGCTTAAGGGTGTATGATGATGAGACCTAACAAAGATAAATAAATTGGTTGCCAATTACGCGAAAATCCCTCAATTTATATTAAGCGAATATCCTTCCATTGAATGGTTCTTGTTCAAGATCCGAAGTTGGCATTGGTTTGTTTTTGACCAAAGTCAAGACCTTTGTCAATCTAGGATGTACTTGAATCATGAGAGTTTTGTTGCATATCGGTGTCTTGTCCAATCGTGATTTTATTGGCCAAAGTCAAGATCACTTTTTGTCCAACGACATTGATTACGAAACTTTCCTCTCGTCAATGGGTCCCGCTTAACTGGAATCATTAGGTTTGTTTTGGCCAAAGCCAAGGCCTAGTTGATTCGGAGGATAGGGTTAGGAAAATGTATTAATACATTGACATTATACATATGTTTCGGACTTGGATGTCCACCTAACCGGATCTAGGAATTGGATGAGATCCAATTGATCATGGAGATCTACCTAAGTTAAATAGCATACAATTTTTATTGGCCAAAGTCAAGGTTGTGTGTTATTTAACGGGATCCTAGCCCACTAGGAAATTCGATTTCCCGAGTTCTCTACAGAGGGTTAGAAACTTGAAGAAAATAGTGGGAGGCTATTATTGAATTTGCAATTTCGTTCAGATACTTAGCCTTACGCGTCTTTCAAAATTATTTCGTCAATATTTTATAATTAGTTGGACTAATATATTGTTATTTTTACTTGTAACAGTTTGACTGTACCCATAACATCGTTGACTTTATAGTTGGACTATAGTTGTCAAGATGATTGGCAAAGGTAATATCCGCGACATAATCATGGGCGATAATGTCTTCAAAGGGACAAACTTTGCCGACTGGGAATGAACCTCAAGATAGTGCTTGGGGCTGAGAGGATACTGTATACTATTCAGAGACCTCTCCCGCCTAAACCCACTGAGCCACTGGAGCTAGAGTTATGGAAGACTCATAGTGACGATTGTGACCAAGCTCAGTCAGTTATGCTAGCTGCAATGACCCAGCATTTCAGACGCCAGAATAGGGACTTGGATCCCTATAACATGATGGCAAGATTGCGTGATCTTCACCGCACCAATAAGCGGATGAAGAGGTACGAGCTAGTAAGGAAACTCTTCCGCTCCCGGATGACAGACGGCGCATCAGTTGAAGCCCACGGGACTCAAATGATCGCCGATATTGATGAGTTGGCCAATATGGGAATAGTCTTGGAGGCTGAGCTGACTATAGATATGATCTTGCAGTCACTTCCTGATACTTGGAAACAAATCATAGTCAACTATAAGTTGATGGATACAGATGACACTCTTGGAGAGCTGTTATCTGTCTTGAAGGAGTCCGAAAGGGAACTCCTAAAGGGAGCAAGCGCGAGGCGCATTTTGCATCGACCTCTCATGCGCCAAGGGTGGCCCCAAGGCAATTGGAGGTGCAAGGAAGAAGAAGTTCAAGAAAAGGGCAAAGGCAAGTTGACAGTGGCTTCTAGGAAGCCAAAGGACAAATCTCGCGACACATCTGCCTCAACTGCGGCAAGAGGGGTCACTGGAAACGTGACTGCCGAATGGGCATGGGCAGAGAGGAGGATATCAAGGCTGGCAAGGCTATCGCCTCTGGTATGTTTGTTATTGAGATAAATATGAATACTTCTAGTTTTAAAAATTGGATTTTTGATTCTGGTTGTGGTGCTCATATTTGTACTGATGTGCAGGATCTGCATGATAGCAGGGTGCTGGCATCGGGGAGATGGATCTACGGGTCGGAAACGGAACACCAGTTGCTGTTTTGGCCGTAGGGACTTTTGTTTTAGAACTGCCCTCAGGGCATGTACTTAAACTTTTGAACTGTTATTTTGTACCTAGTTTAACTAGGAATATTATATCTGTATCCTTGTTAACCCAGCAGGGTTACACTTTTGTATTCAGGAACACTGGGTGTTATTTATATAAAAATGATGCAGAAATTTGCACAGCTGTTGCAAATAACGGTCTTTATATTTTGAATATAAATGAATCTCCTAAAATGACAAACAAAAGGCTCAAAAGAAGTAATCTAAAAGATGAAGCTTATATGTGGCATTGTCGTCTGGGACACATCAACAAGACTCGCATATCCACACTTTCGAAGAGTGGGTACTTGGACGAATTTGATCCCAATTCATATGACGTCTGCGAATCTTGTCTTTTAGGCAAAATGCCTAAATCACCTTTTAGCGGTAAAGGTGAACGTGCCACAGAACTGTTGGCTCTCGTTCATACTGACGTATGCGGGCCCATGTCTAGCCAGGCTAGAGGTGGATTTCACTACTTCGTAACCTTTACAGATGATGCATCTCGTTACGGTTATGTGTATCTTATGAGACACAAGTCGGAAACTTTTGAGAAATTCAAAGAGTTTCGACACGAAGTGGAGAAAAAAAACAGGGAAGAGTATTAAGACATTACGGTCAGACCGTGGTGGCGAATACTTAAGTTATGAGTTTCAAGATTACTTGAAAGAATATGGTATTCTTTCACAGTGGACTCCTCCTGGAACACCCGCAATTAAACGTGTGTCCGAACGGAGAAACCGCACCTTGTTGGACATGGTAGGTCAATGATGAGTCGCACTGAGCTACCAATATCCTTCTGGGGATACGCATTAAACAGTGCTATACTTATTTTGAATAAGGTACCGTCGAAGTCTGTTGAACAGACTCCATATGAGATATGGACAGGAAGGAAACCAGGTTTCTCTTCCTGAAGATTTGGGGATGCTGGGCATATGTTAAACGTTTGGAAGGTACCAAACTTGAACCCAAATCTGATAAATGCCTTTTCGTAGGATATCCTAGGGAAACCAAAGGATATTACTTCTATCACCCACAAGAGAACAAAGTATTTGTTGCTCTACAAGCATTTTTCCTTGAGAAGGATTTTATAAATGCAGTGGTAAGTGGGAGGAAAGTAGAACTCGATGAAGATCGTAGTGATACTGTTCCTGGCAATGAATCAACGACGGAACAAGAACAGACCGTCCGGGATGAGTCTGTACCACAAACTTCACATACACAAGGACCGCGTAGGTCGGAGAGAGTCAGAACAGTACCTGAGAGGTATGGGTTCCTGATCTCACCTCATGTAGATATTAATCTTATTGAGGATAATGAGCCGGCTACGTATGAGGAAGCGATACAAAATATCGATTCCGCTTTATGGCAAGAAGCCATGAAGTCCGAGATGGATTCCATGTACGCCAACCAAGTTTGGACACTGGTTGATGCACCAGAAGGCGTAAAGCCTATTGGATGCAGATGGATCTTCAAGAAGAAGACCGACATGGATGGCAACGTACAAACGTACAAAGCTAGGCTTGTAGCGAAGGGGTATCGTCAACAATATGGTATTGATTATGACGAAACCTTCTCACCCGTTGCCATGATTAAATCCATTCGGATAATGCTTGCAATAGCTGCATATTTCGATTACGAGATATGGCAGATGGACGTTAAAACCGCTTTCCTTAACGGAAACCTTTTGGAGGATGTTTATATGCAACAGCCTGACGGTTTTATCGTACCTAGACTTGCAAACAAGGTTTGTAAGTTAAATCGATCCATTTATGGATTGAAGCAAGCATCACGGTCATGGAATCAGCGTTTTGATGAGATCATAAAAGAATATGATTTCGTGCAAAACGCAGATGACCCTTGTGTATACAAGAAGGTTAGTGGGAGAGCACTTACTTTTATTGTCCTTTATGTCGACGACGTATTGCTTATAGGCAATGACATTCCCATGCTAACGTCGGTGAAAGCTTGGCTTTCATTAAATTCTCCATGAAAGATCTGGGAGAAGCAGCCTTTATTCTTGGAATAAAGATCTACACGGATAGATCTAGAAAGCTGCTTGGACTCTCCCAGAGTACATACATTGATAAAGTGTTGAAGCGATTCAACATGGAACAATCCAAGAGGGGATTGGTTCCAATGGTACGTGGTACCTCTCTGTCTAAGGACATGTGTCCTAAGACTCAGGAAGAGAGGAGACAACATGAGTCGGATACCGTTCGCCTCGGCAGTCGGATCGATCATGTATGCCATGATATGTACACGACCTGATGTCTCATATGCTTTGAGCATGTGCAGTCGCTATCAGGCCGATCCAGGTGAAGGTCACTGGATAGCAGTTAAGAATATCCTTAAGTATCTTAAACGAACTAAGGATGCTTTCTTAATTTATGGAGGTGGAGAACTTGCGGTATCTGGGTATACCGATGCAAGTTTCCAAACCGACAAGGATGACTACAAGTCGCAATCCGGGTACATTTTTTGTTTGAATAACGGAGCAGTGAGCTGGAAATCTTCCAAGCAAGATACTGTTGCCGATTCAACAACAGAAGCGGAGTACATCGCTGCATCTGAAGCAGCAAAGGAGGCAGTTTGGATCCGAAAGTTCCTAATCGGATTAGGAGTAGTTCCGTTAGCAGCTGAGCCCGTTCCATTGTATTGTGACAATAACGGGGCTATAGCACAGGCTAAGGAACCAAGGTCTCATCAACGGTCCAAGCATGTTCTTCGACGTTACCATCTGATTCGGGAGATTATACATCGTGGCGATGTAAAGGTCGAGAAGGTCACATCAGATGACAACATTGCAGATCCGCTGACGAAGGCTGTTCTTCAGCAAGTTTTGAACGACACATACATAGTTCGGGTATTAGATGCTTGAGTGACTGGCTATAGGCCAAGTGGGAGATTGTTAGACATTATGTCCCATAGCGTCACTGTTTGTAAATGATATTGTATTATTGTACAAAATTAACTATGTGATAATGAAATTGCCTTTTGCCGTTTTGTAATATTATTTACTTTGATTATAAATGGCGAAAGTCCATATGATTAGTACTGGATTGAGATGATATGAGACAGTATCAATCCATAAAAGTTTAATCATTAAATATCCCTAGTCGTAGTATTATCGAGACTGGACATCGATACGGAATAGACTAGTATTGCGCTTGTGCACGTTGTGAGGGCACAACGGCATAGTTCTCATATATTTAAGTATTGGATACTTATGCAAGTGCGATAGGAGGTTGTGTTTTACCGATGGTACGGAAAACAGCTTCGCTCTGGATAGACCCCGCGGAATCCCATTGGTAGTATGTCTGCGTGTCTATGGGAGGCCGCATCAGGGTAGGTGTATATGGTCTTAACCTGAGACTTACATCGCTAGTACTTGCGACAATCGGTAAACTTTGGTTTTGGTGGTTGGGGACCTTAACCGGTTCTGTGTACACCTCTTCTGGGTTTATCGAGAATCGTAGTGTACTGGATGTGATGTCAAGATGGAAGTATCGCTTCAGACATATGGAGGTGATGATCACGCAGGACACAGAACTAGTACTCTATAAAAGGTTGCAACCGTCGGGACAATATGACTAGGTCAGGATTGTCCGATTTAAAGAGACTAGTTGCTTGATGTCCGATATGTTTCGTACGGGGCAGACACATCTCCAGCCCCAGGCCTAGCATGTGATCATCCGATACTGGATCGATGTACGCAATACTACGGTATACTACGCTTGATATAGATCTTATATTCCTATAAGAATATTTCTGGAGAATTGGGTAGGCATGGCGCTTTGCTAGAAGCCAACCTTGTCTTGTGAATCGGTAAGAACGTAGTACGAGGTACGTGCGTGTTCGGATTATCCGACGACCGTATTTACTGCCAACATATCCGGAGATCTCTTGGGTCGCTTCCTGAAGATTCACCTATGATATTTGATTCGAACTTAATTAATCTTGGATTAATTGCGGAGAAACTTTATCTCGGATAAAGTGCCTTATTTAGAGAGAGAGAACGATTAATTGGAATTAATCGATAAAATTATTATATTCGATATAATAATCGAAATTCGATTTCGACGCGAAATTAAAATTAGATTTTAATTCGGGCATACGAGTTAATTTAGAATTAATTCGTTAGCGACGTAAATAATAATTTCGCTAGGCGCGATTATTTATTTAAATTCGATTTAAATAACGTCGCGACGTAAGTTCGTCGGTATTTCGGAATATCGAACCCGAACGCGTGAGTGCACGTGGGCCCACTTTCATTTGGAAACGTGTGGGGCCCACATGACACATGTCATTATATGCATTATTTTATTGATAATGCATTGCATGGTGATAGTGTATTATTCACTCAATTGTTATGCATGGAATTTGAGTGTTTGACACTCTAAGCCTTTGCATGGCTTGTGTCATAGATTTATTATTATTTAATAATATTATGGCATAAATATAAATTGATTTTTGGTATCAAAATCATTAAGAAAAAATTCTCTCTTCTCTCTCTTTCATGACCGAAAACTGCATGCAGTTTTGGTCTTCATCTTCTTCAATTTGGTTGCCAAAAGCTTGAAGAAAGGTTGTTGTTTGGAACATCTTCTCACATGCAAGGCTACATTTCAAGGGATCAAAGAGGTGATAGGGAAACCATCATAGAGCAAGGAATACACAAGCTTGGAGCTTTCCTCTTCTTTCTTCCTTGGCCGAACTAATCAACCTTGGAGCTTCCATCTTGGCTGATTTTCTTCATCACAAGAGCTTGGTAAGTATGATTCCGCCATACTTCATCTTTTATATATATTCTTTGTTGTATTTCATGTTGCTTAATCTTCCTTGGGACATATTATAGAAACCAACTTGTTGGGTCATTTGGTTTAGGATAATTGGTTGGATCACATTGGGCCTAAAACTTTTTCCTAAAGTCCAAATATGATAATTGCGGCCTTTAAAATTTTAATTTGGGCCTAATTGATTTTTGGCATAGGGGATTCCTAATTGGGCCTTGGCTCTTGGGTTTGACCCATATTGCTAAAGCCCATGCCTAAAGAATTAATTAAAAGCCCATTGGACTTGAATTGAATAGTATTGGGATACTAATTGGGCCTTTGAGACCATAAAGATTGGATTTAGAATCTACGTCTAAAGGCACATTAATAAGTGTATTATTAATTTGGAATTAAATAAGAATTAGTATTGAATACAATTAAATTGGATTTAAAAATTGTAGTTCGATATAAATTCAAGAATTACGCACTTTGGAGTACTTATTCTTAAAACGAGTTGGACTCGCGCAATCAAATCGTTATTTCAACATTGATGATCCTTCATTCAAAGAGTAATTAATTGGATTAGATTGATTAACATGCTTTGTTTGTGAATACATGGATGTATTGTATGAATAACGTATATCAGATGATATTAGAATGGGTGAGGGAAATTTGAAATTGTTGTAATAATTTGAATTTATTAAATTAGACCTGCGTGTCCAGCCTTTATCTTCTTGCTCTTTGTAATTCTCTTCTCACCAATTCCCCTCAATGTATGAGGTTCTTTAGAAGTATTATGTAATTGGGTAGAAGGAAGAATAGTGCTAGCCGGGAGAGGAAGGAAAGATTTGTTCTAGAAACAATTTGTTTTAAATATACATATGTAGTCATTATTAATTATTTATCGCGCCGGATTAGCTTGTAGAATGCAGGCTTAGGTGTATGATGAGACCTAATCAAAGATAATTAATTGGTTGCCAATTACGCGAAAAAACCCGCAATCAAATATTAAGCGTTTCCTTCCACTGAATGGTTCTTCTCAAGAGCCAAGATGGGCATAGGTTTGTTGGCCAAAGTCAAGATCAATGTCCGTCGCGGATGTGTTGAATCATGAAAGCTTTGTTCCATAGCGGACGCCATTGGCAAGTTGTGATTTTTTGGGCCAAAGTCAGGTCACTTCTTGTTCATCGGCCTCGATTACGAAGCTTTTCCTCCCACTGTCAATGGTCACGCTTAACTGATTTCATTAAGCTTGTTGAGGCGCAAAGCCAAGGATTAGTTTGATTCAGAGGAAAAGGTTAGCAATATATTGGCATATAATGGATATATGTTTCGGACTTGGAGGTCCACCTACTGGATCTAGGGAATTAGATTGGATCGAATTGATCTTAGAGATCTACCTAGTTAAGTTTCATACAACTTATTGGCCAAAGTCAAGGTTGTGTGTTATTTAACGGGATCCGACCCCAACTAGGAAACTAGGTTCCCGAGTACTCCACATAGGGTTAGAGGCTCGCCGAAAAATAGTAGGAGGCGAGTATTAAATTTGCAATTTCGTTTAGAAACTTGCCAATATGCGCTCATTTCAATTTTTCATCATTAAAAAATTTAAATATATTAGTTGGACTAATATTCAATTGTTGTTTAAATTGAACAGTTGGACTGTATTCAAACTACTTCATTTGTAGTTGGTTATATAATTGGATTATAGTAATCAATACATTTGAATGTAACCAATCAATAGTAGTTGATGATATAGTTAGACTATAAAATCATTATATTATATTGTACCCGAATTGTTGATTGGATAGTTGACTATAGCAATCAAGATGAATTGAAAGGTTATCCTCAAATGACATAATCCTAGGTTAAAACTGTATTACGGCTTCAATTTTGAAATTGGGAATAGAACCTCAGGATAGTCCTGGGAGCCAAGAAGTTACTTTATTTGATAGAGTGACATCTCGGACCTGAGCCCGAAGTTGAGCAAATAGTGGAGCATGAGCTTTGGAAGACTCATGGTGATGATAAATTTAGTGCTCAATATGTTATGCTTGCCATAAAGACTCCTTAATTTCTTCGTCAGAACTAAGGATTAGATCCTTAAACCATGATGTTGAAATTGAAGGATCTTCATAGATATATTCTTAGATCTTGGAAGTACTAATTGCAATAGAAAACTCTTGGAGAGTTAATGGTTATGCTCAAAGAGACAGAGCCAAAGCTTGCAAAAGGGCAAGAAGCACAAAGCGCATCTTATTTCGACATCACAGAAGTCCAAGGCTTGGCCGAAGGCTTCTGGGGATGTGAAAAAGGGCAAAGGCAAAATCATCACAGTCTTCTGGGAAGACAAATGACATATCCCAAGATGTATGCCTAAAGTTTTGCAAATGGGGTCACTGGAAGCGTGACTGCCTTATGGACAAGGCAGACATGAAGAAAGTGAAGACAGTCAAGGCTCCGGCTTCAGGTATGTTTGTTTTAAACATGTCCACTGCTGGTTTTAAAATTAGATTTTAGATACTGGATGTGGTACATAAATATATGTACTGATGTGCGAGATCTGTTGATTAGCAAGAGACTGGCTTCAGTTGAGATCGACCTATGAGTCGGAAACGGGACGAGAGTTGCTGTTTTGGTTGTGGGAACCTAAGTTTTGGAACTGCCCTTTGGGCGAGTACTTGAATTAGGAAACTGTTACAATGTACCGAGTTTGACTAGAAACATTATCTATATATCTCGTATAACCCGTTGCGGGTATACCTTTATATTCTAGAACACTAAGTGTTTTGTTTAGAAAGATGATATTGAGATAAGCACATTAGATGTGAATAACAGTATTTATATTTAGAATATAAATTAATCTCATACATATAACATGACAAAAAAATAGCTCAAACTAAATTAATCAGATGAGACTTATTTGTGGCATTGTTGTCTGGGACACATTAACAAGACTCGTATATCCACACTTTCGAAGAGTGGATACTAAGACAGATTTGATTCTAATTCAAATGATGTCTACGAATCTAGTATATTAGGCAAAGTGCCTAAAATATCTTTTACTTGGTAAAAGTGCAAGTTCCACAGATCTGTTACCCCTTGTTCATAGTGACGTAAGTGGGCCCCTGTCTAGCTAGGCTAGAGAAGGATATGAATACTTCGTAACCTTTACATATGTGGCATCGCGTTACGGTTATGTGTATCTTATGAAACACAAGTCAAGAACTTTTGAGTAATTCAAAGAGTTTCGACACGAAGCAAGAAAACAGACCGATAAAAGTATTAAAAACATTACGATCGGACCATATTGTAAAATACATAAACATATGAGTTTCAAGATTACCAGAAAAAGTATGGTATTCTTTCACAATGGACTCCTCCCGGGACACCTCAATTTGACGGTGTGTCCGAACAGAGAAACCGAACTTTGTTGGACATAGTAAGGTTAATGATGAGTCACTCTAAGCTACTAATTTCCTTCACAGGATAGGCATTAAACAGTGCATTACTTATTTTGAATAAGGTTCCATGAAAATCTGTTAGACATACATCATATTAGATTTGAACAGGAAAGAAACCAGGTTTCTCATTCCTGAAGATTTGGGAATGCTGGGCATACGCTACATGTTTGGATGATACCAAACTATAACCCAAATGGATAAGTGCCTATTTGTAGGTTGTCATAGGGAAACCAAAGTATAGTACTTATACAACTCACAAGAGAATAATGTAATTGTTGCTCACCATGAGGTTTTCCTAAGAGGAATACCTATATGCAGTGGTAAGTGGGAGGAAAGTAAAGCTCGATGAGAATCAGAGTAATATTGTTTCTGGCACCGAATCCTCAAGGAACACCAACAGTTTATCAGCGATGAAACTGTTCCAATAACCTTCGAATACACAAGAACCACGTAGGTCGGAGAGAGTCAGAAAACAACCTGGGAGGTATGGGTTTCTGATTTCACCTCATGTAGACGTCAATCTTATTGAGGAAGACGAACCGACTACGTATGATGAAGTGATACAAGGTATCGACTTCTTTTATGGCAAAGTGCCATGAAGTCCGAAATGGATTCCATGTATACCAACTAAGTTTGGACACTGGTTGATGTACTAGAAGGTATTGTGCCTATTGGTACTAAATGTGTCTTCAAGGAAGACATACATGGATGGAAACATACAAATGTACACAGCTAGGCTTGTACAGAAAGGGTATCGTCAATGACATAGTGTCGACTACGAAGAAACCTTTTACATGTTGCCATGATTAAATCCATTTGGATAATGCTGGTTAATGTTGCATATTTCATTTATGAAATATGGCACATGGTACGTCAAAACTGATTTCCTTAAAGGAAACCTTTTGGAGGATGTTTGTATGCAACATCTTGACGATTTTGTCGTGTGAAAAACATGCAATCAAGGTTTGCAAGATAAATCGATCCATTTATGGATTGAAGCAAGCATTGAGTTCTTGGAACTAATGTTTTGATAAGATCATAATGGTATATGGTTTCATTCAAAACGGTAAAGATTCTTGTGTATATAAGAATGTTAGTGGGAGCGCACTGACAATGATTGTCCTATATAATGATGACATATCATTTCTTGGAAATGACATTCCCATAATACAATCCGTGAAAGCTTGGCTTTCATTAAAATTCTCCATGGAATACCTGGGAGAAACAGGCTTTATTATAAGAATAAAGATCTACTAGGATGGATCTAGAAAGCTACTGACAACTCTTCCAGAGTTCGTACATTTTTGAAATGTATGTGATCTGATGTCTCATATGCTTTGACCATATGTAGAAGCTATAAGTCCAATCCAGGTGATGGTCACTGGATTAATGTAAAGAACATCCTTGAGTATCTTGGACGAACTAAGGATGCTTTCTTAATTTATGGAGAATAAGAACTTGAGGTAACTAAATTCACCGCTGCAAGTTTCCAAACCGATAAAGACGACTCTAAGTCGCAATAAGGGTACTACATAGTTTGAATAACAGAACAGTGAGCTGGAAATCTTCCAAGCAAGATACTGTTGCCGAATAAATAACAAAAAGCGTAACATTACTGCAGCTGAGGCAGCAAAAGAAGCATTTTGGATCTATATAATCCTAATTGGATTTGGAGTGGTTATGTTAGCAGTTGAGCTAGGCTACAACACAGGCTAAGGAATCATGGTCTCATCAACGATCCAAGTATGTAATTCAACCATTTCATCTGATTCATATGATCATACATTGTAGAGATGTGATGATCGAATAAAACGCATCAGATGATAACATTGCAAATCCGCTGACGAAAGTTGTTTCTCAGCAGACGTTTGAGCGAATCGTACATAGTCAAGTGTTAGACACTTGAGTGATTGGCTATAGGCCAAGTGGGAGATTGTTGGATAATAATGACCCATATCATCACTATTTGTACAGAACATGGTGTTGTTGTACAAATTAACTATGTGAGAAAGGAAATTGCTCTTTTATCATTTGTAATTAGATTACCAAGATATATAAATTATAAAAGTCCATATGATAATACCGGATTAATAAGATATGAGATAATATTAATCCACTAAGGTTTAATAATTAAATATCCCTAGTCGTAGTATTATCGAGACTGGACATCGATAATGTGCAATAGACTAGTATTACATTTGTGCGTGTTATATAAGCGTAACGGCATAGTTCTCATATATTTGGGTATTGGATACTCATGCTAGTGTAATAGGAGGTTCTGTTTACCGATGGTATGGAAACAGGTTTGCTCTGGATAGACCCATCGGAATCCCATTGGTAGTATGACTATGTGTCTATGGGAATCTGAATCAGGGTAGGTGTATTTGGTCTTAACCTGAGACTTGCATCGCTAATACTTGCGACAATTAATATACTTTGGTTTTGTTCGTCCGGGGCTTTAACAGGTTCTGTGTACGCCTCTTCTAGGTATACTAAGAATCGTAGTGTATTGGGTGTGATGTCAAGATGGAAGTATCACTCCAGTCATATGGAGATGATGGTCACGCAAGATACGGAACTAGTACTCTTAAGCACTGCAGTCATCGGGATAATATGACTAGGTCATGATTATCCGATTAAAGAGACTAGTTACTAGAGATCCGATATATTCTTCGTATGGGGCAGACACAATTCCAACCCTAGGCCTAGCATGTGATATCGATAGTAGATCGCAATACGCAATACTATATATACTACGTCTGACATATATTACATATTCCTTAAAAGAATATTTCTGGAGAATTTGGTAGGCACGGTGCTTTGCTAGAAGCCAACCATGTCTTGTAAATCGGTAAAAATGTGGTACGGTCTACGGACGTATTCGGATAGTCTGATAACCGGATTTATTGCCAACATATCCAGAGATCTCATTGGTCACTTCCCGAAGATTCACCGATGACGTATGACTCGAACATAATTAATCTGGGATTAATTATAAGAGAGAGAAAATTAATCTAGGATTAATTACAGAAAGATTTTATTTGGGATAAAATTCAATTAATAGAGAGATAACAATTAATTCGTAATTAATCGATAAAATAATATATTCGATATATTAAATGAAATTAGATTTCATAACAGGAATTAAAATTAGATTTTAATTCGGGCGAATGAATTAATTTAGAATTAATTCGCAAATGACTTTAAATAATAACTTTGCTAGGCTATATATAATAAAAATTGCATTATTATTATGGAAAACAGCTTCGCTTTGGATAGACCCCGCGAAATCCCAATGGTAGTATGACTATGTGTCTATGGGAATCCGCATCCGGGTAGGTGTATTTGGTCTTAACTTTAGACTTGCATCGCTAGTACTTGCGACAATCAGTACGGTTTGGTTTTGGTCGTCTAAGACTTTAACAGGTTCTGTGTACGCCTCCTCTGGGTTTATTGATAATTGTAGTGTATTGGGTGTGATGTCAAGACGGAAGCATCACTTCAGTCATATGGAGATGATGGTCACGTAGGGATACAGAACTGGTTCTCTATGGGTTGCAACCATCGGGATAATATGACTAGGTCATGATTATCCGATAATAAAGAGACTAGTTGTTAGTGATCCGATATATGTTTCGTACGGGGCAGACACTATTCCAGCCTCAGGCCTTGCATGTGACATCCGATATTGGATTCCTATATGCAATACTACGTATACTATGCCTGATATAGATCGTATATTCCATTAAGAATATTTCTGGAGAATTGGGCAGGCATGGCGCTTTGCTAGAAGCCAACATTGTCTCGTAAATTGGTTAAAACATAGTACTAGGTACGTACGTGTTCGAATAGTCCGACGATCAGATTTACTGCCAACATATCCAGGGATCTCTTGGGTCGCTTCCCGAAGATTCACCGATGACATATGATTCGAGCTAAAATTATCTAGGATTAATTATGGAGAGACTTTATCTTGGATAAAGTACTATTTGAAGAGAGAGAAAGATTATTTTGGAATTAATCATTAAAATAATATATTTGATATATTATTCGAAATTAGATTTCGACGCGGAATTAAAAGTAGATTTTAATTCGGGCAAACGAGTTAATTTAGAATTAATTCGTTAGCGACATGAATAGTAATTTTGCTAGGCATAATTGTTTAATTAAATTCGATTTAATTACGTCGCGACGGAAGTTCGTTAATTCAGAATTAGCGAACCCGAGCCCAGGAGTATTTGCGGGCCCACTCGCATTCGGAATTGAGTTGGGCCCACATGTCACATCAAGTGTCACATCACATGTCACCTTAAGTTACTTTTGGTTGATGTGTTTTGGTAGAGTTGTTGGTGACTTGTAAAATACTCCAAAATTGAAAGCCCGATTAACGTCAAACGTCAATTTTACGTCAAACGTCAATTTAATTAAAGTCCAATGGGATTTTAATTAATTTCTTCAAGGCGTGGACTTTTGGTCAACTCGAGTCAAACCCAATAACCAAAGTCCAATCCGGGAGTTACCCATAAGCCCAGAAACCAATTTAGGCCCAATTAAACTTTAAAGGTCCATAGTCGCATTTGGGCTTTATGGATGCGGTTTTGGGCCCAATTGGATCCAACCAATTTTGCCTAAACCCAACTTAGTACAACCAAGCCCAATAAGCCCAATTACAATAATACAAGCCCAAATTCAAAATAAAGCCCAATTAATTAAACACAAAAAATTCCAAGTTTCATATTTAATTAACCAAAGTGTATTACACAATTAATTACCCAATTAACATTTCCAAAACACCAATTAGCCTAATTAATCATGCTCTTCATCATTAAATCATGTCCAACACAATTTAACAAAAAATCAAACCCAATACAAATGCTATATTAGTCTCGGCCAATGGGGAATTTTATGCCCAAATCAAATTCAATCCAATTAAATTCAATTCAACATTAAATCAATATCCCCAAATGATTTCCAACACATCCAATGATCAAAATCAAAAAATCCAAGACAATTTAGGGCATCCATATTTTCGGCCAAGCCTCAAAAATTGGGGAAATTTGTTCCAAACACAATTTCTTCAAATTGATCTAATCAATCCTCAATTAGACATCAATTAAGCATATTAAATCATCCAATTTCATTATTCATGCTCAAAATCAATTTTACCCAATTTTAACCCTAAATCAATTTCATGCTCAATATTGGCTCTGATACCATTGTTGGAATCATCTAAGCTCCAAGGATCGTTATCAAGCAAGAAAATACATGTGAATACACAAAGAAATATGGCGGAAACATACTTACAACGATCGGTTGAGATGCGACGAAGAACACTTCAACTTTCTGCCATCTCAAAGTCACGGCAGTGGCTGAATTTTTGATCTTCATTTTCGGTTTTGGCTTGATCCATGAAGCTACAAGCTTTGTTTGGTCATTCGTTCCTCATGAAGTGAGTTCCTTATCACCTTTGTATGGCTCATATGTGTGCTAGCACCTGGATGATTTGCCACAAATCATCCAAAGCTTCTCCTTAGCTCTCGGTTTTTCCAAAAACAGAAGGCAGAATTTTGGTCCTTGACCGTGTGAGAGAAGAAGGAGTTTTGGTTCCAAAATGAAAAGGAGAGAGAGATCGATTTTTGGTGAGAATGGAAATTGTGTATATACCTTTTTAATTTCCAAAATTAATAAAGCATATACCAAATTTCCATTTTCTAAAAGTCAAAGGTACAAGCCTTTTAACTTTCCAACCACCTTCATCACTATTTACATCAACTCACATCACTCAATCAAGTGACAACTTGTCACATCACTCAAAGTGACATTTGATTTGACGTTTGATGTGACTAATGATTTGACGCTTGATTTGACTTGCGTGCCACACTCGAATTCGAAATGCGAATGCGCTCGCAAACAGTCCCGCGCTCGGGTTCGCTAATTCCAAATTAATGAATTTTCTGTTGCGACGTAATTAAATGATTTTGCCTAGCGAAATCACTATTCACGTCGCTAACGAATTAATTCTAAATTAACTCGTTCGCCAGAATTAAAATCTAACTTTAATTCTGCGTCGAATTCCAATTTCGTTTAATATATCGAATATATTAATTTATCGATTAATTCCAAATTAATCATTATCTCTCTTTAAATGATATTTTATCCCAGATAAAATATCTCTGTAATTAATCCCAGATTAATTTTCTCTCTCCTCTAATTAATCCCATATTAATCAAATGCGAGTCATATGTCATCGGTGAATCTTCGGGAAGAGACCCATGAGATCCCCAGATATGTTGGCAGTAAATTCGGTCGTTGGATTATCCGAACACGTAAGTACCAAGTACTACGTTTTACCGATTTACAAGACAAGGTTGGCTTCTAGCAAAGCGCCATGCCTACCCAATTCTCCAGAAATATACTTACAGGAATAAGCGATCTATATCAGGCGTAGTATACGTAGTATTGTGTATGTCGATCCAGTATCAGATGATCACGTGCTAGGCCTGGGGCTGGAATTGTGTCTACCACATACGAAGCACATGTCGGATGTCTGGCAACTAGTCTCTATAATCGGATATAAATGACCTTGTCATAATATCCCGATAGCTGCAGCATTTAAGAGAACCAGTCCCGTATCCTACGTGACCATCATCTCCACTGTGACTGGAGTGATACTTTCGTCTTGACATCACACCCAACACACTACGATTCTCGATATACCCAGAAGAGGCGTACATAAAAACTGGTTAAAGCCCTGGACAACCAAAACCAAAGTATATTGATTGTCGCAAGTATTAGCGATGCAAGTCTCAGGTTAAGACCAAATACACCTACCCTGATTTCATACTTCCATAGACACATATTCATACTACCAATGGAATTCCGAGGGGGTCTATCCAGAGTGAAACTGTTTCCCGTACCATCGGTAAAACACAACCTCCTATTACACTTGCATGAGTATCCTATACCCAAATATATGAGAACTATGTCGTTGTACCCTCACAACGCGCACAAGTATAATACTAGTCTTTTACGTATTTATCGATGTCCAATCTCGATAATACTCTGACTAGGGATATTTAATGATTTATCCTTCGTGGACTGATACTGTCTCATATCATTCTCAATCCAGGAACAAATCATAGGGACCTCCTATCATTTATACATCTAGGGGATCTAATCACAAATGATAAGAGTACAATCTCCTTTGTCACATAGTTAATTTTTACAACAACACCATGATCTATACAAATAGTGACGCTATGGGTCATAATTGTCCAACAACTAACCCAAGAATCTCACATGATTTTTCCGCTGTGGCCACAGTCTCAAGAACTGATCACACATATCAACCCGCAAACTGGAATACTACTCTTATAAGAAAATATTATCCGAGAGAGTGGCGATTCTCTGTTGTATCTTTACAAACTTCATGTGTTTCAACAAATGACCCAATCATACCCTTATGACCGAATCTTTTGAATTGGGGAAGGACAATGTCCAAGTTATTTGATCCACACATAAGATTGTAAAGACCTCAAGTCTAAGGACTAGTCATACAATCGATACATGAAAGTTCTCACAAACACATAGGGTAAACACTCCATGTGAAAACTTTTGACGGTCAGTTCGATAGACACGAGCAACTCATGCATCCATGTGATACACCAATCTACGTGAGATTTCTGAAGTTCATCCGACATAGAGCCAAGCATTATACAAATTGCTTCCTCATCATCATCGACGTGTTTCTTCCAAGCATCAAATGTATTTTGGTCAGCATCTTCTGCGGGTTCAGGGGGAAATGTTCTTTCAATAACATAGAAAATATTTTCTTGTCGTAAGACAATTTTAAGGTTTCTAAACCAGTCATTGTAGTTGTCCCCTTTGAGCTTATGCTCATCAGGGATGGAGCGAAGTGATACTCTGTTTGCCATTTAGATGTTTGTTAAATATTTTAACCCACCTGTTAAGAGAGAATGTTAAAATTAGGAATATGTTTTCATTAATGTTTCATAATAACATGAGCTTTTAATATTATGAAGTTGCTCCCACTCAATTGTTTTAAAATTTTAAGAAAATAGCACCAACCCCAATATGATGGATTTCTTGTGGGCAAGGATCCCATTATCATCATTTCATAACTCTGACTAGGGTCGGTCGTTATAAAATACGATAATTAGGTAGGTTCCCAACCAATATTCATGTGAAATAAAGTAATAAAATAACTAAAAATAAAGGATGATAAATAAAAAGGTGCCGTCAAGTCTAACCTTTTAAGTCACTTTCCGGTAGTGCGTTTCACGGTGCCTGAAGGGTAATCATTTCCGATGTTTTCACTGGTCCACTACTTTCACTATTTTCACTGTTTTCGCTGGTTCGCTATTTTCACTGTTTTCGGTGGTTCGCTGTTTCCACTGTTTTTACTGCAGTTTCCACTCGCTGTTTTCACCGTTTAATGGTTAAATTTTGGACTGTATTGGAGGCTTTTGTGGTCGGTTTTGGTTACATTTTCTCTGGTTTGTGGCCTATTTGTTCGGTACTGTTTTAGGGTTATTGACCGAGGTAGGGCTACTGTCTTGGGTCACGGTTTAGGCTATTATTCAGTTATTTTCAGTTTTTGCGACGGGTTAAGGGTTGTTGAAGGCATGCTGTCTTGGTCGTTATGAGGGGCTGAGTGTGGTGACTTTGTTGCACTGCATTTTCAATGAGAGGGAAGAGGGTTCTGTTTTTTTAGCGTGTGCATGGTTTGAGGGATGTCGATTTTGTGCCTGGTAAAATAGGTTATTATCTATGAGGGTTTGGCTGGAAGCAGAGGCTTCAACATGAGGCAGTTTGGAGGAGATTAGGGACGTGTTTATTAGTGGCAGTGGCGAGAATGTTGAAGGTGGCTTGTGTGGGCTGAGTGATGATGGGAGCTATGGTCTACGTGTGCATGGATTGGAGCAGTGAAGGGAGGTGGCTACTGTGGTGGTGATATGCGTGAAGGTGTTGACGTGAGTTGGGTTTGGCTATGTGTTGAAGGGTTGTACGTGGGTTCTGTTTAGGGTTTGCTGGTCAGTGAATGGCGTGAAGGATGAGGGTCTTTGGTACTGTGAGGGTGCAGTGTGAGGGAATTGAAGGGAGCTGTGCGAGTTGAAGGGTGGTGCTGTTTGTGACGTGTGTGAATTGTGTTAGGGGGCAGTAGGTGCGCTGTTTATTACCTAGGCGTTGGTGAAATGGGCTGCTACCGAGAAGGGCATAGGCTGTGAGATTTGCGTGGACTGTTGATGGGTAAGGGCTGTGCGAGGGGCTGGTTCTTTAGGGGCAGTGAGCTGTGTGTTATGCTCGGCTTTGTTGGGTTGTGTTGCTGGTCGGTTAGGGTTGATGAGTTGGTTGCCGTCCAGTTTGAAGGGTATTTATGCGTGATGAAGAATGGCTGAATGAAGGGTTTCTTCTTTACGTGGAGTGGTTGTGCGAGAGTGTGTGTTGGTGGGAGTTTTTGGTGTCTTGTTTGTTGATTTCCGAGAGTGTATAGGGGGAGCTGAGTGTATGATGTTGATGAAATGAGGGGGGAGTCGTCCAGGGTCATTTGTGCGTGAAGTCTAGGGTTGATATGGTTGTTGTTTAGCTATTTGTTTTTTAGTGTTTGTTTGGTTTAGTAAATGGGATGGGGTGGTTAGGCTTATGATGGCTTCTTGTGTATGGCTTAGTGAGTGTTTGAATAATGCATGCATAGGCTCATGTGTTCTTTTTTTTTACGTGGGGGTTATGGGCATGAGGCATGGGTGAGGGCCGTGTGTGCAGTTTGTGGCGAGATATTTTAAAACTGAGACCGAACGAACGAACCCGAAGTTAAGCGAGCGAACCAAATCCACCAAAATGTCAATTCTTGACCCTTCCCTTCCGACGTCCGTTTCCCGTGACTTCCGCAACTTAAAAGAAAGTGCCTCCGTTCGAGGCTCATCATCGGGACTTACATGCAAAAATACCGTGCCTACAGTCGCCCCCACTTTGATATGACTTGTGCAGTGTGTGACAATGACAATCCTATCAAAGTTATGCAATGCATTTTTACTTACCTGGCTCGCCAGCTGCCACCTGACTTGCCTGCTGCCTTGAGCTGAGTTGATGTCGCAGTGGACCTCGATCCTGGGACGCATCCCAATAACTGTAACTGATGAAATATGGGCCTCGAACCTGGGACGCATCCCGAAAATGATTATGTAGTGGACCTCGATCATGGGACGCATCCCAATAGTTGCAACCGACAACGGAGGCCTCGACCCTGGGACGCATCCTAATACCGTTGACAAAATGTGGGCCTCGACCTTGGGACGCATCCCGAAAATGTTGATGCAGGGGACCTCGATCCTGGGACGCATCTCAATAACTGCAACTGGTAAGTGTGTTGATGTGGGCCTCAACCTCGGGACGCATCCCCCAAACTGCTGCTAGTATTGATGTGGGCCTCAACCATTGGGACGCATCCCCAAAACTGCTGCTGGTATGTTGATGCTTCTGATCAGCTTGTCTTTGCCGCCTTCTCTTTTCTTCTTCAAAACCTGTGAATACAAAACAAACAAAAACGAATGCCAAAATGTGTTACGTGTATGCATGCATGCATGAGTTCCTTATCCCGTCGGGTTAAGTCTTCTGCTAAGTCTTCTTTTTCTCAGGCAAAATATTGCTTCAATCTGTCCACGTTGATCAGCTCAGTGAACTCGTTACCTTCCAAGTCTGACAGTCTCACTGCCCAATTTCCCATTATCTTCTGCACTATGTAAGGTCCTTCCCAGTTAGGCCTGAACTTTCCTCTCGAATCTGTCATCGACGGCCTTGACTGCTTAAGTACCAAATCACCCTTTCTGATCTTGGTGGACGTACCTTCTTGTTAAACGCTCGGGATAGTCTCTTCTGATATAACTGCATGTGATGTAAAGACCTCATTCTCTTCTCGTCCAGCAGTGCTAACTGATCAAACCTCTGTGCGGCCCATTCTTGTTCAGGTAACTCTATTTCTTCTAATACCCTCATTGACTGTATCTCAACTTCCAATGGCAGTACTGCTTCCATTTCATAAACCAAATAGTAAGGCGTGGCTCATGTTGCTGTTTTCACAGACGTTCTGTACCCCCACAAGGGCTACGGTAATTTATCGGCCCAGTCTCTGTAGTTATCTGTCATCTTGGCTAACATTTTCTTTATTGTCTTGTTGGCTGCCTCGACTGCCCCATTTGCCTGTGGTCTGTAAGGCGATGACTTGTGATGGCCTATCCCGTACTTCTGCAGCATTGCTTTTGTTTCCCCTTGGAACTGAACTCCATTGTCTGTGACCACATGATGCGGCATATCGTACCGACATATGAGATTCCGAGTTATGAACTTTGCCTGCTTTTGTTGTTGTAACGTTGCAGAATGATTCAGCTTCCACCCACTTTGAGAAGTAGTCTACTGCCACTACTATGAAGTGATGTACATTCGATGCATTTGGTCGAATCTCTCCGATCATATCAATTCCCCATGCTGAGAAAGGCCAAGGCTCTGACAACCCGTGTAACTCTGTGTGAGGTAGATGATTCATATTACCATGTGCTTGACAATTGTGACAATGTTTTACCAGCTTCGCACAGTCTGTCTCCATGGTTAACCAATAGAAACCTTGTCTTTCAATCTTGCGAGACAAATTCAACCCATTCATGTGTGGTCCACATACCCAAGCATGTATTTCTTCCATTATCTTCTGACCCTCTTTTCTTCTCAAACACTTTAGCTGAATGCCATTTGCTTGCCTCTTGTACAGTTCCCCTTTCAAAATCACATACTGAGAAGCCAACTTCTGAATGGCTAACCTGTCTTTTCTTCCTGCTCCCTCCGGGAGTTCTCCGTGTTCCAGATACCTCTGAATGTCATGATACCAAGGTTTACCATCATCGATCTCTACTTCCGAAACTCTTTCTATCTCATAGATCGGTTTGCGTGCTGTTGTCAGTATCAATGGTCTCATCACTAACTTCTCTAGATTTTCCCAAGTCGCTGCAAGTGTAGCCAATGCGTCTGCCATCTGATTCTCTTCTTGCGGCAAGTGCTGAAATTTACAATCAGGGATAGCCTGTGCCAACTTTCTGAGGTGAAAAAGGTAAGGTTTCAACCGTTCTTCCTTCAGTTCCCATTCTCCCTGAATCTGTGGAATTACTAACATTGAATCCCCATATACCTCTACGCTCTCAGTCTTCAAGGCTATTAGTGTCGTCAACCCAAAAGCACATGCTTCGTACTCACCCATATTGTTGGTTACACTAAACGTCAACCTCTTGGCCAAAGGCAAAGTCTCTCCTCCGGGGGTCACTATCACGATCCCAATTCCGGCTCATTTCTAATTCACTGCTTTGTTAAAGTACATTTTCCACACCTGAACTGCTATTGCCTGGATTTCTTCATCTGGAAATTCAAACTTGTACTGATCCCCTTCAATGGGTTGTAATGCCAGGAACTCTGCCACAGCTCGCCCCTTAATTACTTTGGAAGTGAGGTACTCAATGTCAAACTTTGTCAGCAACACTAACCATCTGCCCAATTTTCCCACTAGCGAAGGCACTGAATGCAGATATTTCAAAGGATTCTCTTTTTCCACTACCTGGATCTTGTAAGATTGGAAGTAATGCCGCAATTTTCTGGATGCCCATACTACTGCCAAACAGATCTTTTCTACTTCTTGATAGCGGGCTTCATACGGAAGCATTTTCTTACTGAGATAGTAGACTGCATGCTCTAACCCGGTCTCATTTACTTGTACCATCATTGCACCCAGTGCTTCCGATTCTATAGCCAAATATAGTACCAAAGGCTTGCTCGTTCTCAGAGGTTTCAATACATGAGGTTTTACCAAGTATTCTCTGATCTTGTCGAAGGCTGACTGACACTGCTCATTCCATTTCACTAGCTGGTCCTTTCTCAACAGTTTGAAAATAGGCTCACACACTAATGTCAACTTGGCGATGAACTGATTCATGTACTGAATTTTTCCCAGGAATGCTCTAACCTCTTTCTCTGTCTTCGGTGCCGGCATCTCAGTAATTGCCTTGATTTTCTCAGAATCTAATTTTATTTCTCCAATTCCCACTGTATGCCCCAGTAATTTTCCAGATGTTACCCCAAACACACATTTCTTAGGATTCAATCACAGTTTGTACTTATCGACCCTCTGAAGGAACTTCTCCAGTGCTTCTATATGCCCAATTCTTGTCTCTGATTTCACCATTAGATCGTGTGGAACAATGTAGTGGCCATCCGCTGATAGTAGCTCCTCCATTCTTGAGCCCAAACGGCATTACTTTGTAACAATAAGTACCCCACTCGGTGACAAAGGTAGTTTTGTGCTTGTCTTCCGCAGCCATAAGAACCTGATTTTACCCTGAAAACCCTTCTGCAAATGAATACATGGCTGATAAAGTTGCACTATCAACTAGCACATCAATATGAGGTAGAGGAAAATCATCTTTCGGACAAGCCTTGTTGAGATCTCTGTAATCCACACACATTCTGACTTTCTCGTTTTTCTTCGGCACTGGCACAACATTTGATAACCATTCGGGATACTTTACCACTTCCAGGAACCCTACATCTATCTGTTTCTTGACTTCTTCTCTAACTTTCTCAGCCCATTCCGGTCTCATCCGTCGGAGTTTTTGTTTTACTGGCCTCGTATTCGGATAAGTTGGTATTGTATGCTGGGCAATACTTCTGTCTACCATAGGCATGTCCTCGTAGGACCAAGCAAACACTTTGCATATTTACCAATATTTCTTCTAATTTCTCCCTCTCCTCGGAGGTAACCTCACTTGCAATCAGAATTTCCTTGGGGTTCTCAGGCGTGCCCAAGTTAAATGTATTTGTTCTGGTTGAGCTGATATCAAATATAAGTGCAAGGAAAGGAAGAGAGGAATCAGACAAGTAACCAAAATGATTGTCTTTATTACTAGCAAATGCAGAAGTACACTCAAATAAATCAGGAAGATAAATGTCTTCATCATCCATAGACACTTCTTCCTTCGCAACCGGGTTTTTCTTAGTTTCCTCATCCTCTTCGAGAGTCAGGCTCTCCAATTTCATCAACTCTTCTTCCCACTTATCTTCTTCTTTCACAATTTCTTCTATCAGCGACTTTTCACCCAACATATCATGGAAGATCTCAAATCCAGGCACCACAATCCCATTAACTTCTATTGGTTCGGGCTCACCTTGATACCCCAAAGCCTTCACAAAGCATTCTTTCAATTTCAACCCTTTCTTTTTAGCCCTCGGCTTTTCTTCATCAGACTTGTACCCCAAACCCCTTCGAGTGGTCTGACCTCTAAAGTTAGGCAATGTTGAACCTTTGCCCGGCTCGAACTTCATCTTTTCCATGATCCTAGCCACCCTAGGATCCACCCACTCCTCAAAAGTCGCCGACACTTGGAACCTCATGAAAGGTTGTATCTCCAAATCAGCTACAGCATTGTCCACCTCAGCTCGAATGGTGACAATCTCTCCCATATACGGCAACTTAATCATCAAGTGCAGAGTAGAGGGCACGCCTCCAAGCTTATGATACCAAGGCCTTCCCAATAATAAGGCAAAAGTAGCTGGGATATCCAGCACTGTGAACTCAATTTCATCCTCAATAGGACCAACCTTGACCGCTGCCACAAACGTACCCTCAACTCCTCGCTTACTATCATCATAAGCCTTGATAGTCATACTAGAGGGATCCAGATCTGTTGCCTTCATACCCAGCTTGGCCAAAATCTTCAATGGGCACACATTAATGGATGAGCCGTCATCCACCACCACACAAGAGGTCCTTTTACCCCTCACTTCGGCCCTGATAAACAAGGGTCTATTATGATTTCTCCCATCAGCCGGAAGTTCTTCCTCAAAAAAGGATTGGCAGAGTTTCCTTTTGGAC
Source organism: Zanthoxylum bungeanum (assembly GCA_019454045.1). Lineage (NCBI taxonomy): Eukaryota > Viridiplantae > Streptophyta > Magnoliopsida > Sapindales > Rutaceae > Zanthoxylum > Zanthoxylum bungeanum. The sequence continues at coordinate 56,817 of SKCR01003152.1, forward strand.
TGACCCAACAAACATTGCGGGGTTGGCATCTTCTGGCACTACAATCTTGCTTAAGGCCTCAACCATGGCCCGTCTGTGTCCTGTGATGAACACAACATTTCCCAGATGCTAACCTGAGCCCGGGTCTTTTTCAACTGCCTCAGCACTGTATCTCCCTTAGCAATCTCTACATTCTCAATCACTTCTCTGCTATCTGTTAATACTTCCTTACTCTTTTCTGCCATATCATTATAGAAACGACCGTTGCGTGTCATTCCCCTCACTTCTTCTTCATCACTACTGGAGAAGTCTTCCCAGAAATTCTACCCCTGTTTTGTCTCATATTCACTGTTATTGTCCCAGATACCCAGGTAAAAGGCTTGATGGTCAAAGGACTTGAAAAAAAGGCTTTCGGGTAGGCCAGAGTTTATCATATAGGTCGGTGGGGGATAGAGTGGTAATTTGGTAGGGGATTTGGGTGTGTGTTGGGGCGTTCTATTTCAGGATCGGGTATCTTTTGGGAGTCTATAAGGTCTTGGATTTCATGACAGAGGCGGGCACAATTATCAGTGTCGTGGCCTTTCTGTTGGTGGAAGTGACAGTATTGGCTCAGATTGAGATGTGGTGGTGGAGGGTTGGGAAATGCTTTGGTTTCCAGGGGTTTCAGAAGTCCTTGTCTTTTTAATTTCTCTAGCACTTTAGACAAGGGCCTCCCTAAGTTAGAGAATCTCCGATTCCGGATGGAAGCAATCTCCGCGAAACAGGTTTGGTACTTGATGTTCCCCCAATAGGCCTCTTACTTAGGCCATAAAACTTTCTGTTCTCTGCCTCTTCTTCATCAATATCCATGACAATTTCTCTTAACTATCGAAAGTCAGCAATCATGGAGGTCATCCTCCTCAGCTTGCCATAAATCGAGGGCTTGGTGCCCTTGATGATCATTTTGATTTGGTCCTTCTCCGAGGGCCGAGTCTGCATTTTCAGAAGATGGCTCCTCCAGCGATCCACATAGTCTTTGAAGTTCTCCTCCGGCTTCTGCTTGATATTTTCCAAGTCACGGAGTGATAAATCGATCTCCAAGTTTGTAACATATTGCTTCAGAAAAGCGTCAGCCAGTTCCCTCCAATCTTCCCTAATCTTCTTCTCAAGGCTGTGATACCAAACTACCGGCACTCCATCAAGTGACATCCCAAACATTTTCTGCACTTGACTCTTGGATAAACCCACTGAACTCATGACTGCAACATACTGACGGAGATGGACCCTCGGATCCCCATTCCCGTTGAACTTAGCCATATCTGGCATCTTGAACTGAGCTGGCAACTGTTCTTCGAAGGTCATTGCCTCATAATCTAACAACTCTTCATATTTACCCCTCATTTTGTGGGTAACTGTTTCAACCTGATCCCGAAGCTTCTGAAATTCTGCCTGCGACCCAATCACTCTGCCTGTTAAATACTCTGCCATGTCGTCATCAAAAGCGGGGATATCATCCCCCAACCCATTCGGAGGCTCATCGCGCCTCACATTCTTAGAACTTCCCCCAGCACGGGGTACAGCCATACCAGCCACAACAGTAGTCAAGGCTTGCAACTGTTCTGTAATTTTGGCGAGATCATTTTCCAACTGATCTATCTGGGATACCTCGTTATCGGATGTACTCATATCTGTTACCGGTCTTTTAGTGAGTCTTCCCTCTTCCCTAACCCAACGGGAATCTATGATGTCTCTCTTTTAGACATAGAGGGTGTTAACAGGATATATGTACGCATGAGATGAATGAGATGCATGTGATACAAGGAATATATCAACTCATTAAAATTTTCACACAAATCGGCCCATCATTATTTTAGAAGCTTTTGGCTAACTGTCATAGGAGTGAACTCGTCCCAGTTTAAATGGCCCAACAAGTTCACATCTCATGGCAAGAAGTCCAACCGTATCCAAATGATAATGTTCCTAAACACAAACATATAATGGCCCATTGTCGTTTTAGAAGTTTTTGGCCCAATCATCATAAGATACGTTCTTGTCCCATTTTAAATGGCCCAACAAGCCATACCTCATGACAAAAGGTCCGAATGGATCCAAACGACAATGTCCCCAAACACAAGCATACAGAAATAATTTCTACAGAGTGGCCCATCAACATTTCAGAAGCTTTTGGCCCAATTGTCATAGGATACGAACTCGTCCCAGTTTAAATGGCCCAACAAGTTCGCATTTCTGACAAGAAGTCCAACTACATCCAAATGATGATGGTCCACAAGCACAAGGAAATAGTTTCTATAGGCCATACAACTCCGGTCTACGTGTGGGTTTGCGGGAGTAAAGACAAAGACTCTCGCTGGCGAAGGATTGCCCACAATTAGGACTCCCCACTCAAGGGTTCAAGCGACCAAATGAGCGCACCCTTTTAATACCTTACGGCACGTGCCAACGAGTTACGATATGTGACTAACTGTCAAATAGATTTCTTATTGTAGATTCCCCATAGGGAGGGTGGAGCGAACTCTCTTAAATACCCAAGCCTCTTAGGCTCTTATCGCCTTGGTGACAGGAATAAACAACAAGTCCTCCAAATTAGTCTGTCACAGTAAGCTACGGGTAATGATTATCTAGGTGTCTTTACAGCTTTTCCTTATAGAAAGGTAGTGAATGAAAGAGGACACCAAACCATCAACTAGCTTTAATAACGCCTTTGATTAAAATCCCTAAACCCACAGTAGACATGGTTAATTTAAAGCACAAATCACAAACATTACATGACATTATTTCGGGGCCGATTCTCTATCCACAGTGGAGTCGCCATACTGTAGGACACAGAAATAGACGACGCTGTTCCGGGCTCGTGGCCCAGTTGGGAGTACAGAGTAGCCTGCGGGGGACTAAACTGTAGAATAATGGAGTCGCCACCTGGTGTGAACCGGGAAAATGATTTAAGGCCGCACTCACCCCTCGCAAGGGAAGACCTCAAACCATTGGGTTCAGAATAGTCCCTTACTTATGCCACATGTAATGAAAAGATTTGTGCAATAATTTAACTTTGTCTACGCAACATATATGCTCAAGAGTAACCTAAATCTAGTTCGCATTCATAAAAATAAATCATTTGTCTAAGTCATCATGCTTTAAAAGTAAATATCACAACGGCAAACATACGATATCACACAATGAGCATGTTGGATCATCAAATACAAAAAATAAATAACATCCTAAACATAAACGCAATTTCAATTCCTATTGTGAAAGAAAATAACTAAATCATGCATAAAAATAAATAACACACTAAACTAAATCATGCTTAAGAAATAGATAACATACTAATGACTTTAAATAAATAACATGCTAACAACTAATAATGCTCAAACGCAAGATTGGACGAAATGAAACATGTGTGTCTCTCAAGTGGTACGTGTCATTGTAGCCCGAGTGCAAACCACAATACCGTCTATTCGGATTCGGCTACGGAATTTATGTCCGAGTTTCCATCCGATATACCGCAAGAGATAACACATATTCTGTTCACCTGGAAATCACATCATGCACCAATTCACAATATTCATGCGAAAAAAAGTAATGACATAACTAAAAATAAAGGATGATAAATAAAAAGGTGCCCTCAGGTCTAACCTTTTAAGTCGCTTTCCGGGAGTGCGTTTCACGGTGCCGGAAGGGTAATCGTTTCCGCTGTTTTCACTGGTCCACTGCTTTCACTATTTTCACTGTTTTGCTGGTTCGCTATTTTCACTGTTTTCACTGGTTCGCTGTTTCCACTGTTTTTACTGCTGTTTTCGCCGTTTAAGGGTTAAATTTTGGGATGTATTAGAGGCTGTTTTCTGGTCGGTTTTGGTTACGTTTCCTCTGGTTTGTGGGGTATTTGTTTGGTACTATTTTAGGGTTATTGCCCTAGGTAGGGCTGCTGTCTTGGGTCATGGTTTAGGGTATTTTTGAGTTATTTAGGAGCAATTTTTGCGACGGGTTAAGGGTTGTTGAAGGCATGCTGTCTTGGTCGTTTATGAGGGGCTGAGTGTGGTGACTTTGTTGCACTGCGTTTTCAATGAGAGGGAAGAGGGTTCTGTTTTTTTAGCGTGTGCATGGTTTGAGGGATGTCGATTTTGTGCCTGGTAAAATGGGTTATTATCTATGAGGGTTTGGCTGGAAGCAGAGGCTTCAACATGAGGCAGTTTGGAGGAGATTATGGACGTTTTTATTAGTGGCAGTGGCGAGAATGTTGAAGGTGGCTTGTGTGGGCTGAGTGATGAGGGGAGCTATGGTCTACGTGTGCATGGATTGGAGCAGTGAAAGGAGGTGGCTACTGTGGTGGTGATATGCGTGAAGGTGTTGACGTGAGTTGGGTTTGGCTATGTTTTGAAGGGCTGTGCGTGGGTTCTGTTTAGGGTTTGCTGGTCAGTGAATGGCGTGAAGGATGAGGGGTCTTTGGTACTGTGAGGGTGTAGTGTGAGGGAATTAAAGGGAGCTGTGTGAGTTGAAGGGTGGTGATGTTTGTGACGTGTGTGAATTGTGTTAGGGGGCAGTAGGTGCGCTGTTTATTTCCTAGGCGTTGGTGTGAATGGGCTGCTGCCGAGAGGGGCTTAGGCTGTGAGATTTGCGTGGACTGTTGATGGGTAAGGGTTGTGCGAGGGGCTGGTTCATTAGGGGCAGTGAGCTGTGTGTTATTCTCAGCTTTGTGGGGTTGTGTTGCTGGTCGGTTATGGTTGATGAGTTGGTTGCCATCCAGTTTGAAGGGTATTTATGCGTGATGAAGAAGGGCTGAATGAAGGGTTTCTTCTTTGCGTGGAATGGTTGTGCGAGAGTGTGTGTTGTTGGAATTTTTGGTGTCTTGTTTGTTGATTGCCGAGAGTGTATAAGGGGGGAGCTGAGTGTATGATGTTTATGAAATGAGGGGGGAGTCATCTATTAGACATTATGTCCCATATCGTCACTGTTTGTAAATGATATTGTATTATTGTACAAAATTAACTATGTGATAATGAAATTGTCTTTTGCCGTTTTGTAATATTATTTACTTTGATTTATAAATGGCAAAAGTCCATATGATTAATACTGGATTGAGATGATATGAGACAGTATCAATCCATAAAGGTTTAATCATTAAATATCCCTAGTCGGAGTATTATCGAGATCGGACATCGATAATGCGGAATAGACTAGTATTGCGCTTGTGCACGTTGTGAGGGCACAACGGCATAGTTCTCATATATTTAAGTATTGGATACTTATGCAAGTGCGATAGGAGGTTGTGTTTTACCGATGGTACGGAAAACAGCTTCGCTCTGGATAGACCCCGCGGAATCCCATTGGTAGTATGTCTGCGTGTCTATGGGAGGCCGCATCAGGGTAGGTGTATATGGTCTTAACCTGAGACTAACATCGCTAGTACTTGCGACAATCGGTAAACTTTGGTTTTGGTGGTTGGGGACCTTAACCGGTTCTGTGTACACCTCTTCTGGGTTTATCGAGAATCGTAGTGTACTGGATGTGATGTCAAGATGGAAGTATCGCTTCAGACATATGGAGGTGATGATCACGCAGGACACAGAACTAGTACTCTATAAAAGGTTGCAACCGTCGGGACAATATGACTAGGTCAGGATTGTCCGATTTAAAGAGACTAGTTGCTTGATGTCCGATATATGTTTCGTACGGGGCAGACACATCTCCAGCCCCAGGCCTAGCATGTGATCATCCGATACTGGATCGATGTACGCAATACTACGGTATACTACGCTTGATATAGATCTATATTCCTATAAGAATATTTCTGGAGAATTGGGTAGGCATGGCGCTTTGCTAGAAGCCAACCTTGTCTTGTAAATCGGTAAGAACGTAGTACGAGGTACGTGCGTGTTCGGATTATCCGACGACCGTATTTACTGCCAACATATCCGGAGATCTCTTGGGTCGCTTCCTGAAGATTCACCTATGATATTTGATTCGAACTTAATTAATCTTGGATTAATTGCGGAGAAACTTTATCTCGGATAAAGTGCCTTATTTAGAGAGAGAGAACGATTAATTTGGAATTAATCGATAAAATTATTATATTCGATATAATAATTGAAATTCGATTTCGACGCGAAATTAAAATTAGATTTTAATTCGGGCATACGAGTTAATTTAGAATTAATTCGTTAGCGACGTAAATAATAATTTCGCTAGGCGCGATTATTTATTTAAAATCGATTTAATTAACGTCGCGACGCAAGTTCGGTATTTCGGAAATATCGAACCCGAACGCGTGAGTGCACGTGGGCCCTCTTTCATTTGGAAACGTGTGGGGCCCACATGACACATGCCATTATATGTATTATTTTATTGATAATGCATTGCATGGTGATAGTGTATAATACACTCAATTGTTATGTATGGAATTTGAGTGTTTGACACTCTAAGCCTTTGCATGGTTTGTGTCATAGATTTATTATTATTTAATAAATATTATGGCATAAATATAAATTGATTTTTGGTATCAAAAATCAATTAAGAAAATCTCTCTCTTCTCTCTCTCACATTGCCGAAAACTGCATGCAGTTTTGGTCTTCATCTTCTTCATTTTAGTTGCCAAAAAGCTTGAAGATAGTGTGGTTGTTTGGAACATCTTCTCACATGCAAGGCTAGCACCTTCAAGGGATCAAAAGAGGTGATAGGGAAACCATCATAGAGCTTGGAATACACAAAGCTTGGAGCTTTCCACATCTTGTCTTCCTTGGCCGAAAATCATCAACCTTGGAGCTTCCATCTTGGCTTGATTTTCTACATCACAAAAGCTTGGTAAGTATGATTCCGCCATACTTCATCTTTTATATATATTCATGTTGTATTTCACATGCTTAATCTTTCCTTGGGACATATTATAGAAACCAACAATGGTATCATGGAGCCATGGTTAAGCATGAAATACTTTAGGTTAAAATTTGACAAAATTGGTTGAAGCATGTTCTTGTGAAATTTGATGAATGAGTATGCTTGCATGTATGTAAAATGATGTTACATGGAATCAATTTTATGAAAAATGCATTGGATGATTTTTCCCCAAAAATTTAACCTTGGCCGAATGGTATGAAGAAATTGATTGAAGCATGTTCTTGTGAAATTTGATTAATAAGAATGCTTGCATGTATATAGAATGATGTTACATGGAATCAATTTTATGAAAAATGCATTGGATGATTTTTCCCCAAAAATTCAACCTTGGCCGAATGGTATGATAAAATTGGTTGAAGCATGTTCTTGTGAAATTTGATGAATAAGAATGCTTACATGTATATAGAATGATGTTACATGGAATCAATTATGAAAAATGCATTGGATGATTTTTTCCCCAAATTCATGCCTTGGCCGAATGTGTTGCTACTTGGAGTGGATTGGAATTTTTGTGTTAAGATCATTGGATGACTTAGAACGTGTACGGGACGTAGATTAGTAATTCAATCGGATTGAAAAACAAATCGACACAAAAACTCACCTTGGCCGAATACATAATGGACATGTAAAGGAGTTGATTTTTGTTAAATTAATGTTGGACATTTATTTTAAAAATAGATGATTAATAAATTAAATGGGTATTTTTGAAATATTTGGTTTAATATATTAATCTTGGTATTACACTTTAATTAATTGGACTTTAATGTTTGGAATATTAAAATTTATTAATGGGCTTTAAAATTTAATTGGGCCTTATGGGCTTAAAATTGGTTTTATGGCATTTAAGGGTGATTCCTTATTTGGGCTTGGTAATTGGGTTTGACCCACATTGACCAAAGCCCAAGCCTTAATAAATCAATTGAAAGCCCATTTGACTTGAATTAAATTTAACATTGGATGTTAGTTGGGCTTTGAGACCCAATAGGATTAGATTTAGAATCTAAGTCTTTAAAGCACATTAAAGTGTAAACATTTAATTTGGAATTAAATAATTGAATTAGTATTGAATACGAATTAAATTAGATTTAATAAGTAGTTCGATATAATTCGCGAATTCGTACCTTATGTACTTATTCTCAATCGAGTTGGACTCGCGCAAAATCAAACCATTGTTTGAACATTGGATGATCACTTTAACAAAGACTAATTAATTGGATTAGATTGGTTGTAAAAGCATGTCTTGTTTGAATATATATGTATGTGATGAATGAATAGTGTATATCGGATGGATATTAGAAGGGAAAGGGTAATTTTAGAAATTATTGTATATTTGGAATTTATAAATTGGACCTGCGTGTCCAGCCTTATCTCTTTATCTCTTTGTATTCTCTTCTCACCTAATTCCCCTCAATGTAAATGAGGTTTCTCTTATTGTATTATGTAATTGGGGTAGTAGTAGAATAGTGCTAGCGGGGAGAGAGGAAAGGGAGTGATTTGTTCTAGGAACAAGTTGTTTATATATCCATCCGCATATCACTATTAATTTACTTTACGCGCTTTATGATGTTTTAGAAGCATGCTTAAGGGTGTATGATGATGAGACCTAACAAAGATAAATAAATTGGTTGCCAATTACGCGAAAATCCCTCAATTTATATTAAGCGAATATCCTTCCATTGAATGGTTCTTGTTCAAGATCCGAAGTTGGCATTGGTTTGTTTTTGACCAAAGTCAAGACCTTTGTCAATCAAGGATGTACTTGAATCATGAGAGTTTTGTTGCATATCGGTGTCTTGTCCAAATCGTGATTTTTATTGGCCAAAGTCAAGATCACTTTTTGTCCAACGACATTGATTATAAAACTTTCCTCGTCAATGGGTCCCGCTTAACTGGAATAGATGATTCGGAGGATATGGTTAGGAAAATGTAATGGTTACATTGACATTATACATATGTTTCGGACTTGGATGTCCACCTAACCGGATCTAGGAATTGGATGAGATCCAATTGATCATGGAGATCTACCTAAGTTAAATAGCATACAATTTTTATTGGCCAAAGTCAAGGTTGTGTGTTATTTAACGGGATCCTAGCCCACTAGGAAATTCGATTTCCCGAGTTCTCTAAAGAGGGTTAGAAACTTGAAGAAAATAGTGGGAGGCTATTATTGAATTTGCAATTTCATTCAGATACTTAGCCTTACGCGTCTTTCAAAATTATTTCGTCAATATTTTAAATAATTAGTTGGACTAATATATTGTTATTTTTTACTTGTAACAGTTTGACTGTACCCATAACATCGTTGACTTTATAGTTGGACTATAGTTGTCAAGATGATTGGCAAAGGTAATATCCGCGACATAATCATGGGCGATAATGTCTTCAAAGGGACAAACTTTGCCGACTGGGAAATGAACCTCAAGATAGTGCTTGGGGCTGAGAGGATACTGTATACTATTCAGAGACCTCTCCCGCCTAAACCCACTGAGCCACTGGAGCTAGAGTTATGGAAGACTCATAGTGACGATTGTGACCAAGCTCAGTCAGTTATGCTAGCTGCAATGACCCAGCATTTCAGACGCCAGTACAGGGACTTGGATCCCTATAACATGATGGCAAGATTGCGTGATCTTCACCGCACCAATAAGCGGATGAAGAGGTACGAGCTAGTAAGGAAACTCTTCCGCTCCCGGATGACAGACGGCGCATCAGTTGAAGCCCACGGGACTCAAATGATCGCCGATATTGATGAGTTGGCCAATATGGGAATAGTCTTGGAGGCTGAGCTGACTATAGATATGATCTTGCAGTCACTTCCTGATACTTGGAAACAAATCATAATCAACTACAAGTTGATGGATACAGATGACACTCTTGGAGAGCTGTTATCCGTCTTGAAGGAGTCCGAAAGGGAACTCCTAAAGGGGAGCAAGCGCGAGGCGCATTTTGCATCGACCTCTCATGCGCCAAGGGGTGGGCCCAAGGCAATTGGAGGTGCGAGGAAGAAGAAGTTCAAGAAAAAGGGCAAAGGCAAGTTGACAGTGGCTTCTAGGAAGCCAAAGGACAAATCTCACGACATCTGCCTCAACTGCGGCAAGAGGGGTCACTGGAAACGTGACTGCCGAATGGGCAAAGGGCAGAGGGAGGATATCAAGGATGGCAAGGCTATCGCTTCTGGTATGTTTGTTATTGAGATAAATATGAATACTTCTAGTTTTAAAAATTGGATTTTTGATTCTGGTTGTGGTGCTCATATTTGTACTGATGTGCAGGATCTGCAGGATAGCAAGGTGCTGGCATCCGGGGAGATGGATCTACGGGTGGAAACGGAACACCAGTTGCTGTTTTGGCCGTAGGGACTTTTGTTTTAGAACTGCCCTCAGGGCATGCACTTAAACTTTTGAACTGTTATTTTGTACCTAGTTTAACTAGGAATATTATATCTGTATCATTGTTAACCCAGCAGGGTTACACTTTTGTATTTAGAAACACTGGGTGTTATTTATATAAAAATGATGCAGAAATTTGCACAGCTGTTGCAAATAACGGTCTTTATATTTTGAATATAAATGAATCTCCTAAAATGACAAACAAAAGGCTCAAAAGAAGTAATCTAAAAGATGAAGCTTATATGTGGCATTGTCGTCTAGGACACATCAACAAGACTCGCATATCCACACTTTCGAAGAGTGGGTACTTGGACGAATTTGATCCCAATTCATATGACGTCTGCGAATCTTGTCTTTTAGGCAAAATGCCTAAATCACCTTTTAGCGGTAAAGGTGAACGTGCCACAGAACTGTTGGCTCTCGTTCATACTGACGTATGCGGGCCCATGTCTAGCCAGGCTAGAGGTGGATTTCACTACTTCGTAACCTTTACAGATGATGCATCTCGTTACGGTTATGTGTATCTTATGAGACACAAGTCGGAAACTTTTGAGAAATTCAAAGAGTTTCGACACGAAGTGGAGAAACAAACAGGGAAGAGTATTAAGACATTACGGTCAGACCGTGGTGGCGAATACTTAAGTTATGAGTTTCAAGATTACTTGAAAGAATATGGTATTCTTTCACAGTGGACTCCTCCTGGAACACCGCAATTAAACGGTGTGTCCGAACGGAGAAACCGCACCTTGTTGGACATGGTAAGGTCAATGATGAGTCGCACTGAGCTACCAATATCCTTCTGGGGATACGCATTAAACAGTGCTATACTTATTTTGAATAAGGTACCGTCGAAGTCTGTTGAACAGACTCCATATGAGATATGGACAGGAAGGAAACCAGGTTTCTCTTTCCTGAAGATTTGGGGATGCTGGGCATATGTTAAACGTTTGGAAGGTACCAAACTTGAACCCAAATCTGATAAATGCCTTTTCGTAGGATATCCTAGGGAAACCAAAGGATATTACTTCTATCACCCACAAGAGAACAAAGTATTTGTTGCTCTACAAGCATTTTTCCTTGAAAAGGATTTTATAAATGCAGTGGTAAGTGGGAGGAAAGTAGAACTCGATGAAGATCGTAGTGATACTGTTCCTGGCAATGAATCAACGACGGAACATGAACAGACCATCCGGGATGAGTCTGTACCACAAACTTCACATACACAAGGACCGCGTAGGTCGGAGAGAGTCAGAACAGTACCTGAGAGGTATGGGTTCCTGATCTCACCTCATGTAGATATTAATCTTATTGAGGACAATGAACCGGCTACGTATGAGGAAGCGATACAAAATATCGATTCCGCTTTATGGCAAGATGCCATGAAGTCCGAGATGGATTCCATGTAGGCCAACCAAGTTTGGACACTGGTTGATGCACCAGAAGGCATAAAGCCTATTGGATGCAGATGGATCTTCAAGAAGAAGACCGACATGGATGGCAACGTACAAACGTACAAAGCTAGGCTTGTAGCGAAGGGGGTATCGTCAACAATATGGTATTGATTATGACGAAACCTTCTCACCCGTTGCCATGATTAAATCCATTCGGATAATGCTTGCAATAGCTGCATATTTCGATTACGAGATATGGCAGATGGACGTTAAAACCGCTTTCCTTAACGGAAACCTTTTGGAGGATGTTTATATGCAACAGCCTGACGGTTTTATCGTACCTAGACTTGCAAACAAGGTTTGTAAGTTAAATCGATCCATTTATGGATTGAAGCAAGCATCACGGTCATGGAATCAGCGTTTTGATGAGATCATAAAAGAATATGATTTCGTGCAAAACGCAGATGACCCTTGTGTATACAAGAAGGTTAGTGGGAAAGCACTTACTTTTATTGTCCTTTATGTCGACGACGTATTGCTTATAGGCAATGACATCCCATGCTAACGTCGGTGAAAGCTTGGCTTTCATTAAAATTCTCCATGAAAGATCTGGGAGAAGCAGCCTTTATTCTTGGAATAAAGATCTACCGGGATAGATCTAGAAAGCTGCTTGGACTCTCCCAGAGTACATACATTGATAAAGTGTTGAAGCGATTCAACATGGAACAATCCAAGAGGGGATTGGTTCTGGTGGTACGTCGTGGTACCTCTCTGTGTCTAAGGACATGTGTCATAAGACTCAAGGAAGAGAGAGACAACAGAGTCGGATACCGTTCGCCTCGGCAGTCGGATCGATCATGTATGCCATGATATGTACACGACCTGATGTCTCATATGCTTTGAGAATGTGCAGTCGCTAACCAAGTCTCATCAACGGTCCAAGCATGTTCTTCGACGTTACCATCTGATTCGGGAGATTATACATCGTGGCGATGTAAAGGTCGAGAAGGTCACATCAGATGACAACATTGCAGATCCGCTGACGAAGGCTGTTCTTCAGCAAGTTTTTGAACGACACATACATAGTTCGGGTATTAGATGCTTGAGTGACTGGCTATAGGCCAAGTGGGAGATTGTTAGACATTATGTCCCATAGCGTCACTGTTTGTAAATGATATTGTATTATTGTACAAAATTAACTATGTGATAATGAAATTGTCTTTTGCCGTTTTGTAATATTATTTACTTTGATTTATAAATGGCGAAAGTCCATATGATTAATACTGGATTGAGATGATATGAGACAGTATCAATCCATAAAGGTTTAATCATTAAAATCCCTAGTCGGAGTATTATCGAGATCGGACATCGATAATGCGGAATAGACTAGTATTGCGTTGTGCACGTTGTGAGGGCACAACGGCATAGTTCTCATATATTTAAGTATTGGATACTTATGCAAGTGCGATAGGAGGTTGTGTTTTACCGATGGTACGGAAAACAGCTTCGCTCTGGATAGACCCCGCGGAATCCCATTGGTAGTATGTCTGCGTGTCTATGGGAGGCCGCATCAGGGTAGGTGTATATGGTCTTAACCTGAGACTTACATCGCTAGTACTTGCGACAATCGGTAAACTTTGGTTTTGGTGGTTGGGGACCTTAACCGGTTCTGTGTACACCTCTTCTGGGTTTATCGAGAATCGTAGTGTACTGGATGTGATGTCAAGATGGAAGTATCGCTTCAGACATATGGAGGTGATGATCACGCAGGACACAGAACTAGTACTCTATAAAAGGTTGCAACGTCGGGACAATATGACATCAGGTTGTAAAAGGAGACAATATATATGATGTCCGATTTAAAGAGACTAGTTGCTTGATGTCCGATATATGTTTCGTACGGGGCAGACACATCTCCAGCCCCAGGCCTAGCATGTGATCATCCGATACTGGATCGATGTACGCAATACTACGGTATACTACGCTTGATATAGATCTTATATTCCTATAAGAATATTTCTGGAGAATTGGGTAGGCATGGCGCTTTGCTAGAAGCCAACCTTGTCTTGTAAATCGGTAAGAACGTAGTACGAGGTACGTGCGTGTTCGGATTATCCGACGACCGTATTTACTGCCAACATATCCGGAGATCTCTTGGGTCGCTTCCTGAAGATTCACCTATGATATTTGATTCGAACTTAATTAATCTTGGATTAATTGCGGAGAAACTTTATCTCGGATAAAGTGCCTTATTTAGAGAGAGAGAACGATTAATTTGGAATTAATCGATAAAATTATTATATTCGATATAATAATTGAAATTCGATTTCGACGCGAAATTAAAATTAGATTTTAATTCGGGCATACGAGTTAATTTAGAATTAATTCGTTAGCGACGTAAATAATAATTTCGCTAGGGGCGATTATTTATTTAAAATCGATTTAATTAACGTCGCGACGCAAGTTCGGTATTTCGGAAATATCGAACCCGAACGCGTGAGTGCACGTGGGCCCGCTTTCATTTGGAAACGTGTGGGGCCCACATGACACATGTCATTATATGTATTATTTTATTGATAATGCATTGCATGGTGATAGTGTATAATACACTCAATTGTTATGCATGGAATTTGAGTGTTTGACACTCTAAGCCTTTGCATGGTTTGTGTCATAGATTTATTATTATTTAATAAATATTATGGCATAAATATAAATTGATTTTTGGTATCAAAAATCAATTAAGAAAAATCTCTCTTCTCTCTCTCACATTGCCGAAAACTGCATGCAGTTTTTGGTCTTCATCTTCTTCATTTTGGTTGCCAAAAAAAAAGCTTGAAGATAGTGTGGTTGTTTGGAACATCTTCTCACATGCAAGGCTAGCACCTTCAAGGGATCAAAAGAGGTGATAGGGAAACCATCATAGAGCTTGGAATACACAAAGCTTGGAGCTTTCCACATCTTGTCTTCCTTGGCCGAAAATCATCAACCTTGGAGCTTCCATCTTGGCTTGATTTCCTACATCACAAAAGCTTGGTAAGTATGATTCCGCCATACTTCATCTTTTATATATATTCATTGTTGTATTTCACATGCTTAATCTTTCCTTGGGACATATTATAGAAACCAACATCATCAGGGTCATTTGTGCGTGAAGTCTAGGGTTTATATGGTTGTTGTTTGGTTATTTGTTGTTTAGTATTTGTTTGTTTACTAATGGGATGGGGTGGTTAGGCTTATGCTGGATTCTTGTGTATGGCTAGTGAGTAGTGTTTGAATAATGCACGCATGGGCTCATGTGTTTTTTTTTTTACGTGGGGATTATGAGCATGAGGCATGGGTGAGGCCCGTGTGTGCAGTTTGTGCAAGATATTTAAAATAGAGACCGAACTAGTGAACCCGAAGGTAAGCAAGCAAACCAAATCCACCAAAATGTCAATTCTTGACCCTTCCCTTCCGACGTCCGTTTCCCGTGACTTCCGCAACTTAAAAGATAGTGCCTCCGTTCGAGGCTCATTATCGGGACTTACATGCAAAAATACAGTGCCGACACTAAGCCCATGCACATCACATCATAATGCATATAAAAATAAAGACAACAATATCGGACTTCTTATACCCAATTGAACATATCTCACATTCAACTGACTATACATTATTCGCACTTACTAAGCACATGCGCAAACAACACAATACATATATAAAAAGTAAAGACAACGATATCAGACTTCGTGTATCCGATTGAACATATCTCACATCCAATCGAATTTACATTATCCGGCGTGGCAAAGCATCGTGGTAAAGGATTTTAACCTCTCAAAATAGAGCTCCTTTAATCGCACTTACTAAGTCCATACGCTAATAACGCGATGCATATAAGAAATAGAGACAACAATATCGAACTTCGTATACCCGATTGAATATATCTCACATCCAATCGAATATACATCATCCGGCGCGGCAAAGCATCGTGGTAAAGGGTTTTAACCTCTCAAAATATAGGACCTTTAATCACACTTACTAAGTCCATGCGCTTTATCTCATCATTACATAAACAAATAACATGCGGAAATCAAATAGTGAATAATAGACGATTCAAAACAACATAAAATGAAATATGCACCGTTTACTCAAGTGGTACGTGGAATTGTATCCCGAGTACAGATCACACTACCGTCTATTCAGAATCGGCTATGAAATTTATGTCCGGGTTTCCATCATGAATACCACGAGAGGCGACACATTTTTCATTTTATTCAAGGGCCACACATACATCATTTTACAATTCATGCATTTTCTATCTATTCTAGGGCCACAACATGCTTCACTCCACAATAATCATGCAAACGAAACTCAATAAAAATAAAAAATACAACTGAAAAATGGATGTGAAAGAATACCCTCAGGTCTAACTTTTTTCATCGACTCTCGGACTTGCGTTTCACGGTGATCGGAATGGTGAAAGCTCTGCACCTTTTCTGGTTCACTGGTTTGCGTTTTTCCTCACTGTTTCGCTGCTCAAGCTACTGTTTTGACTCCGTTTTGCAGCTGTTTTGCTGTTGTATTTTGGTCACTGTTTTTGGTGTTTTAGGCTATTGTTTTTGGTGTTTTGGGGACTATTTTGGGCAGTTTCGGGGTGCAGTTCGGGTTAATTCGGGGACTATTTTAGGGCAGTTTATGGAGGGTATACACGGCCAGAATATTGCAGTTCAGGGGGTTTGTTCGGTGAACTAGGGGCTTTATGTGGCGTTAATGAGGGTTTGGTTTATATTGAGTGTAGGTTGTGTGTCCTTTGTGAGCGTCGAAGGCTTTGTGTAAGGTACTTTTACTGATCAGGTGGCTAGGCTTTGCGTGGTGACGTTGAAGTGGCAAAAGGCTGTGAGAGTTTGTTGAGTGGTCGATGTTTATGGCTTTGTTGCGCGAGTGAGTGAAGTGGGGGGCAATGGCTACTTGAACGTGTGCTGTTTGAGGGCAAAGGTTAGTGACTGTCGGGTTGCTACGTGAATGAGGGTGCAATGTGAAGGCAGTGTTAAGCATGGATGTTGGTTTGCTGCGTGAAGGGGTGTGTGATGGCTGGTGAGTGGTCGAGAGAGTGAAGGTTGTTGTTGCTTTATTTTCTTTGTCTTTTATTTTTTTTATGAGCCGTGTATGTCTATATTTTAGGGTTGGATTTGTCTTATTTTTATAGTGACAAGGTAGGGTTTGCATGGTTTTTGAATAGAAAGGAGACCAATTAGTGTCACAAAAGGAAATCAATTATTTGGTTGGAGACATGTCTTGGCTAGATTGGGAAGTTAGTATATTTGATTTATGTTAATTAGGCATGCAATTTATTTTATTTAGGTGAGTGATTATTTAATTTGGTAGGTGATTTAATTAGGAATTTAATGTAATTAGATTTTAATTTAATTTAATTTCAATTTAGTTGGTTTTTAATTTAAATTTGTGACATGTTTTAATTATTTCTTAGATTGGGCTTGGATGAGATGGGCTTGGTGTATATCTTAGTTATGTGTGGGCTAGGTGTGTGGCTTGCACGGGTTTTAGGCTAAAGATGCTTTAAAACGGAGGTCCAACGAGTGAGCCTGGAGCTGAACAAGCGAATAAAATTTAACGAAATATCGATTCCCTTCCGAAAACCGTTTCCCGCAACTTCATCGACTAAAGAGGTAGTGTCTCCAAATGAGACTAATCATAGGGACTCACATGCAAAAATATAGTGCCTACACGATGATTTTGTCCCGGAGAATTGGATCAGCGGGACAAACCAAACTAGATGTCTCTTTTCTTATTTTTTGAACTTCTTTCTCTTTTTTCCGACACACCTACCATTTAAGGTAGCATTTCTCCTTATGGTGGTCCTAATACTCGCCTATAGGTAGCTTGACGCTTGTCGGTTATATGTGGTCTATTTTTTTTTCTTTTTAGAGTTTTCTTTGTTTCCAACCATATCATATATCGTAGCATAAGTAAGCCAAGATAGACATCTAGGCAAATGGTCATTCACTGTCCCGCCATCTCTTCAACTAGTCATCTCGCTGACTACTCAGGCTTGCTTCTTCTGCTAAAATCCCATAATCAAATGCTCGTGAGTCCAGCCGAGATCAACCACCCATAATACCGAATGAGAGCATATCTCGCGATTATCGTTTCTAAGGTTTCTCCCTTCAGCAAACAATGTCATCACTGGATATATGCCTAACCATCAATGAATTCTCTTTTTTTTTCTTTTTTTTTTACGGAAATTTTCCTTTCAACCGCTTATAATTTGGGCTTCGCCCCTCGGGATCCATTCTCGAAACTTTTACTGATATAGGCCTCAACCCTGGGATTCATTCCTAAAACTGATTCATTCATGAAACTGATGACATTGTACCGTTGCTGCTTCTGGTTGGCTTCTCTTTGCCGCTTTCTCTTCTTCTTCTTGAAACCTGTGATTACAACACATAACAAACACAAAAAGGAATGCAAATACGTTACGTGTATGCATGCATGCATGAATGAATTTCCTTTTCTGTTGGGTTAGGTCTTCTGTTGGTTCCTCGGGTGACTGCTTGGTTCTCTTTTTCAGGCAAAATATTGCTTCAATTTGTCCACGTTGATCGGCTCAGTGAACTCATTCCCTTTCAAATAAGACAGTCTCACTGCCCCATTTCCCATTACTTTCTGGACTATGTAGGGTCCTTCTCAGTTAGGTCTGAACTTTCCTCTCGGATCCGTAGTCGACAACTTTGACTGCTTAAGTATCAAATCACCCTTTCTGATCTTAGTGGGACGCACCTTCTTGTTTTATGCTCGGGCCAATCTCTTCTGGTATAACTGCATATGCTGTAAGGACTTCATCATCTTCTCATCTAGTAAAGATAACTGTTCAAATCTCTACGAGGCCCATTCTTGTTCAGGTAACTCTGTTTCTAATACCTGCATGGACTGTATCACAACTTCCACTAGCAGTAATGCTTCCATTGCCTTCTGAGCCTCTTCTTTTCTAAACACTTCAACTGAAAGTCGTTCACTTGTCTCTTGTATAATTCCCCCTTCGAACTCACATACTGAGAAGCCAACTTCTGAATGGATGTCATGTCCTTCCTGCTTGCTTCTTCTGGGAATTCCATGTGTTCTAAGTATCATTGAATATCATAGTACCACTTACTGAG
>SKCR01003153.1:0-70778 GCA_019454045.1 Zanthoxylum bungeanum
GTCGATTTTACGCCACTAAGATAGTAGCGTTACCAATTAAGCTTAGGTCAATCTTCTCAATTAGAATATATTGTCTGAATGCAAGTTTCTAAACAATATGCATATATAAAATAAAAATTGCAATAAATAAAGAATTTAGAGATAGATAAATTGACACCTGTAATTTATAGTGGTTCAACTCTTTGCCTACGTCCAATCTCTCAAGCCACGCTTGAATATTTCCACTAAGTTGAATCAACAACTTACATAGAGTTTTTTGTGGCTCACCTGCAACCAAGAGTTTTGTCCCCTAGGTTACTCCAAATATTTACACAAGAGTTTTCCAATGGCTCACTCTTAGACCCTCACATTGAGTTTTATTCCTAGGCTTACTCACAACCTTTTACAAATAACCATTTTGAGTATACCCACTCACAAAGGGATTTCCCAACCACAAGTGTTTAGATAAATAAGTTTATAGTACAACTTGAACACTCACAAAGATAATGACGATTTAGTCTGAGTTACTAACCAAAGAAATCTAAGATCACTACAAATGATAATGAAGATATAGTGTGAGCTTGAGTATGAGAGTGTATAATAAAGAAGATTTTGTTCACTCTCTATTTTTACCTTAGAAAAAATTGAGAAAAAATTGTATGAAGGTTCAAGAAGTTAGCAAAAAATAAATTTAGGCTCAATTTATAGAGAAAGAGAACGAAAGGCTTAACTGTTTACATTGAGGCCGGTATGTTAGTCTTCAAAGGCCGGTATGACGAACTTCCAATACAACGGCAATAAAATATTACCGTTTGACACCGATATGTATAAATAAGACCGGATTACTGACTGGTATGGAGACCGATATGGATCATGTGGATTTCTGAGAGCATGTAAAATTCGAAGGTCGACCGGTATGAATATCAGTATACTCTAGACCGGTTCCAGTAACAGTGCAAATTCCAGAGTGACCGGTATGTTGGGTTCCTAGAACATGCCAAGGATCTTCTAAGTCATGATAAGTGTGAATACTAAAAGAAGTTACGGAAAACATTAGATCCCTGGATATGTTAGCTGTAAATCCGGTCGTCGGACTATCCGAACACGTGCGTACCCCATACCACGTTCTTACCGATTTACAAGACATGGTTGGCTTCTAGCAAAGCACCGTGCCTACCCAATTCTCCAGAAATATTCTTTTAAGGAATACATAATCTATACCAGGCGTAGTATACTAAGTATTGCGTATTGCGATCCAACATCGGATGTCACATGCTAGGCCTGGGGCTGAAATTCCGTATGCCTCGTATGAAGTATATATCGGATCACTAGCAACTAGTCTCTTTAATCGGATAATCATGACCTTGTCATATTATCCCGATAGTTGCAACATAATAGAGTACCAGTTCTGTATCCCTGCGTGATCATCATCTCCATATGAATGAAGTGATACTTTCATCTTGACATCACACCCAGTACACTACGATTCTCAACAAACCCAGAAGAGGCGTACACAGAACCTGTTAAAGCCCCGTACGACCAAAACCAAAGCGTATTGATTGTCGCAAGTATTAGCGATGCAAGTCTCAGGTTAAGACCAAATACACCTACCCTAATTCGGATTCCCATAGACACATAGTCATACTACCAATGGGATTCCGCGGGGTCTATCCAGAGCGAAGCTGTTTCCGTACCATCGGTAAACACAACCTCCTATCACACTTGCATAAGTATCCAATACTTAAATATATGAGAACTATACCGTTAAGCTTCCATAACGCGCACAAGTGTAATACTAGCCTATTCCGCATTATCGATGTCCAGTCTCGATAATACTACGACTATGGATATTTAATGATTAAACCTTTCATGGATTGATACTATCTCATATCTTATTAATCCAGAACTAATCATAAGGACTTTTATCATTTATATTCAAGTAATCTAATTACAAAATGATAAAATAGCAATTTCCTTTGTCACATAGTTAATTTGTACAAAAACCACAATGTCTTTTACAAATAGTGATGTTATGGGTCATAATTGTCCAACAATCTCCCACTTGGCCTATAGCCAATCACTCAAGTATCTAACACATGAACTATGTACATGTCGCTCAAACTTTTGCTGAGAAATAGCCTTCGTCTGCGGATCTGCAATGTTGTCATTTGATGCGACCTTCTCGATCTTCACATCGCCACGATGTATGATCTCACGAATCAGATGGAAACGTCGAAGTACATGCTTGGATCATTGATGAGACCGCAGTTCCTTAGCCTGTGGTATAGCCCCGTTATTGTCATAATACAAAGGAACGGGCTCAGCTGCTAACGGAACTATTCCTAATCCAATTAGGAATTTACGGATCTAAACTGCCTCTTTTGCTGCCTCAGCTGCAGTGATGTATTTCACTTCTATTGTTGAATCAACAACAGTCTCTTACTTGGAAGATTTCCAGCTCACTATTCCGTTATTCAAACAAAATATGTACCCAGGCTGCGACTTACAATCGTCTTTATCGGTTTGGAAACTTGCATCGGTAAACCCAGTTACCTCAAGTTCTCCATCTCCATAGACTAAGAAAGCATCCTTAGTTCATCTAAGGTACTTAAGGATGTTCTTAACCGCAACCCAGTGACCATCATCTGGATTGGCCTGATAGCTACTACACATGCTCAAAGCATACAAGACATCAGGTCGCGTACATATCATGGCATATATGATCGATCCGACTGCAAAATCAAACGGGATCTGACTCATGTTGTCTCTCTCATCTTGAGTTTTAGGACACATATCCTTAGATAGAGAGACGACATGTGACACTAGCAACAGTCCCCTCTTAGACTGATCCATGTTGAATCTCTTCAACAATTTATCAATGTAAGTGCTCTGGGAGAGTCCAAGCAGCTTTTCTAGATCTATCATGGTAGATCTTTATTCCCAGAATAAAGGCTGCTTCTCCCAGATCTTTCATGGAGAATTTTAATGAAAGCCAAGCTTTCACCAATTGTAGCATAGGAATGTCATTGCCAATAAGCAATACATCATCAACGTAAAGGACGATGAATGTCAGTGCGCTCTCACTAACCTTCTCGTTTTGAACGAAATCATATTCTTTTATGATCTCATCAAAACGTTGGTTCCAAGAACGCGATGCTTACTTTAATCCATAAATGGATCGATTTAACTTGCAAACCTTGTTTGCATGTTTTGGTACGACAAAACCGTCAGGCTGTTGCATATAAACATCCTCCAAAAGGTTTCCAATAAGGAAAGTGGTTTTGACGTCCATCTGCCGTATTTCATAATCGAAATATGCAACAATAGCAAGCATTATCTGAATGGATTTAATCATGGCAACAGATGAAAAAGTTTCATCGTAATCGACACCATGTCATTGACGATACCCTTTCGCTACAAGCCTAGCTTTGTACGTTTGTATGTTGCCATCCATGTCAGTCTTCTTCTTGAAAACCCATTTACAACCAATAGCCTTTACATCTTCTGGTGCATCAACCAGTGTCCAAACTAAGTTGGTATACATGGAATCCATTTCGGACTTCATGGCTTCTTGCCATAAAGCAGAGTCGATATCTTGTATCGCTTCCTCATACGTAGCCGGCTCGTTATCCTCAATAAAATTAATATCCACATGAGGTGAGATCAGAAACCCATACCTCTCAGGTTTTTTTCTGACTCTCTCCGACCTACGCGGTTCTTGTGTATTAGAAGATTGTGGTACAGTCTCATCCCTGATGAACTGTTCGTGTTCCGTTTGGGAGTCGGTGCCAGGAACAGTATCACTCCGATTTTCATCGAAATCTAATTTCCTCCCACTTACCACTGCATTTAAGAATTCCTTTTCGAGGAAAACCGTATCTAAAGCAACAAATACCTTGTTCTCTTGGGGGTAGTAGAAGTAATATCCTTTGGTTTCCCTAGGATAACCTACAAATAGGCACTTATCCGATTTGGGTTCAAGTTTGGTACCATCCAAATATTTAACATATGCCCAACATCCCCAAATCTTCAGTTATGAGAAATCTGGTTTCTTTCCTGTCCATATTTCATATGGAGTCTATTGATTAGACTTTGACGAAACCTTATTCAAAATAAGTATTGCATTGTTCAATGCATATCCCCAGAAGGAAATTGGTAGCTCAGTGCGACTCATCATAGATCTTACCATGTTTAACAAAGTTCGGTTTCTCCGTTCGAACACACCGTTTAATTGAGGTGTTCCGGGAGGAGTCCACTGTGAAAGAATACCATACTCTTTCAAGTAATCAAGAAACTCATTACTCAAGTATTCTCCACCACGGTCCGACCGTAATGTTTTAATACTTTTACCGGTCTGTTTTTCTACTTCGTGTCGAAACTCTTTGAATTTCTCAAAGTTTTCTGACTTGTGTCTTATAAGATACACATAACCATAACGTGATGCATCATCCGTAAAGGTTACGAAGTATTCATATCCACCTCTAGCCTGGCTAGACATGGGCCTGTATACGTCACTATGAACGAGGGCTAACAGTTCGGTGGCACGTGTACCTTTACCGCTAAAAGGTGTTTTAGGAATTTTGCCTAATAAACAAGATTCACAGACGTCGTATGAATTTGGATCAGATCCGTCCAAGTATCCACTCTTCAAAAGCGTGGATATATGAGTCTTGTTAATGTGTCCTAAACGACAATGCCACATATAAGTTTCATCTTTGTTACTTAAGTATACCCACATTGGGTTAAACAAGACACATATATAATGTTTCTAGTAAAACTAGATACATAATAGCAGTCTGATAAATTAAGTACATGCCCCGAGGGCAGTTCCAAAATGTAGGTCCCAACAGCCAAAACGGCGACTCTAGTCTCATTTCCAACTCGGAGGTCGATCTCTCCTGAAGCCAGTCTCCTACTAATCTGCAGATCCTGCACATCAGTACATATATGAGTACCACAACCAGAATAAAAAATCCAATTTTTAAAACTAGAAGTAGACATGTTTATTTCAATAATAAACATACCTGAAGCTGGAGCCTTGCCCGCCTTCACTTCCTTCATGTGCGCCTTGTACTCACGGCATTCCCGCTTCCAGTGACCCCGTTTGCCACACTGCAGGCAGACATCTTGGGATTTGTCCTTTACCTTCCCAGAAGACTTTGATTATTTGGCTTTGCCCGTTCTTTTCTTCTTCTTCTTCACACCTCCAGTAGCCTTTGGCCAAGCCTTGGGAGACTCAGCATTGCCATCAACTCTCCAAGAGTATTTTCTTGGTTCATCATATTGTAGTTCATGATGAACCCACTCCAGCTGTCAGTAAGAGATTGTAAGATCAAATCTATGGAATTCTCAGCCTCAAAGGTTATGCCTAGCTGACCCAGCTGTTCGATGTCAGCAATCATCTGCGACACATAGTGCTCGACAGATGTACCCTCTGACATTCGAGAGCGAAAATGCATCTTCTGCAATTCATACCTCTGTGATCTTAGGTTAGATCGGTGAAGGTCCTTCAATTTCAACATCATAGTATGGGGATCTAATCCCTTGTTCTGGCGAAGAAATTGAGGGGACATTGCAGCAGCATGACGGATTGAGCAATTGAGTTGTCATCACTGTGAGTCTTCCAAAGCTCAAGCTCAAGCTCAAGCGACTGCTCAATTCCGGGCTTAGGCCCGAGAGGTCTCTCTATCGTATATAGCATCTTCTCGGACCCCATGACAATCCTTAGGTTCATATCCCAGTCAGGAAAGTTCGCACCATTAAAGACATTTTCGCCCATGATAATGTCTCTAACGTTGATCTTTCAGGCCATCTTAATTGCAATAGTCTAACTATTCAATTAACGATTTTGGGTACAGTCCAACTGTTACAAGAAAAATAATAAAATATTAGTCCAACTAATATAAATATATAAAATGATGAAAAATAATTTGAAAGCGCGTATTTGGAAAGTATTTGAAAGAAATTGCAAATTCAATACTGGCCTCCCACTATTTTTCGGCGAGCCTCTAACCCTCTGTAGAGTACTCGGGAAACCTAGTTTCCTAGTTGGCTAGGATCCCGTTAAATAACACACAACCTTGACTTTGGCCAACAAGCTGTATGAAACTTAACTAGGTAGATCTCTAAGATCAATTGGATCTCATCCAATTCCTAGATCCGGTAGGTGGACCACCAAGTCCGAAACATATATACAATATATATGTCAATATATCCAATATATTTCCTCTGAATCAACTAAGCCTTGGCTTTGGCTCAACAATCTTAATGATTCCAGTTAAGTAGGACCCATTGATAGTGGGAAAGCTTCGTAATCCATGTCGATGAACAAGAAGTGACCTTGACTTTGGCCAACAAGTCACAACTTGCCCAAGACATGCGATATGGAACAAAGCTTTCGTGGTTCAAACACATCAGCGATGGACATTGATCTTGACTTTGGCCAACAAACCAATGTCAATCTTGGATCTTGAGAGAGAACCACTCAATAGAAGGAAAACGCTTAATATTTGTATTGAGGGTTTTTCGCGTAAATTGACAACCAATTTATTATCTTTAATTAGGTCTCATCATACACCCTTAAGCATGCATTCTAAAAGCATAATAAGTCTCGAAATTAAATAATAATGATATGCGGATGGATATTCAACAAATTATTCCTAGAACAAATCTCTCCATTTCCTCTCCCCGGCTAGCACTATTCTAACTTCTACCCAATTACATAATACAATAAAGAAACCTCATTTACATTGAGGGGAATTGGTGAGAAGAGAAGTACAAAGAGTCAAGAGATATAAGGCTGGACACGCAGGTCCAATTTAATAAATTCTAAATTTATTACAACAATTTCCAAAATTGCCCTCACTCTTCTAATATCCATCTGATATACATTATTCATACAATACATCCATGTATTCACACAAACCATGTTATTCAATCAATCTAATCCAATTAATTAATTTTTGAATTAATGATCATCCAATGTTCAAACAACGATTTGATTTGCGCGAGTCCAACTCGTTTAAGAATAAGTACTCAAAGTGTGTATTCTTGAATTATATCGAACTACAATTTTAAATCCGATTTAATTTGTATCCAATACTAATTCATATTTAATTCCAAATTAAATAATTACACTTATTTATGTGCCTTTTAGACTTAGATTCTAAATCCAATCTTAATGGGTCTCAAAGGCCCAATTAACATCCAATGTCAATTTAATTAAAGTCAAATGGGCTTTTATTAGCCTAATTATTATATTTGGACTTTATGGAATGGTTTTAGGCTCAATTTGGATCCAATCCAATTGTCCTAAACCAACTTGGCCCAACCAAGCACATTAAGCCCAAATACAACAATATTAGCCCAATTCAAAATTAAAGGCTTATTTTAATTAATACAAAATTCCAAATTTCACATTAATTTTTAATTAAAGTGTATTAGCCACAATTAATTAGTTAAATTATTATTTCCAAAACACCAATTTATCTAATTAATCATGCTTTAATTTATCAACTCATGTCCAACACAAATTGAAGCAAAATCAATCTATATCATGCTTCTTCACTCAAGGCAATATGCATAATTTTATATCCAATTTTGATTTCAATATAATTAAATCAACAATCAATATACTCATCATGCTTTAAACACATCCAATGGTCTAAAATCGAAAATCACCATGATATATTCTAGGGTCATACTTTCGGCCATAGCAAGGAATTTGGGGAAAATTTATCCAATCAATTTTTCTCAAAATTTATGATGCATAAATCTAATTCATCATCATCCAAGCTCAATCAAACCATCAATTTGAAGAAATCATGCTCAAATCACAAAAACCACAAATTAAAGTATATAAACCCTAAATTCATTTCATGCTTAGAAATGCTTAGAAAATGCTCTGATACCATTGTTGGGTTCCTAGAACATGCCAAGAATCTTCTAAGTCATGATTAGTGTGAATACTAAAAGAAGTTGCAGAAAAACATACATTGATCGGTTGGATGGATGTATGAAGTTCAAAACTTTTGATGTTGATGAAGAGCTCTAAGCTTCTCCTTATTTTCCAAACTCTTGGGAATGGTTTCCCTAACACCTTGGTTGATTCCTTTGTAGCTAGCTTGAAGAAAAATTGCAACAAAATTTCTCCAATGGAGAAGGAAGCTCACGGCAAAGAGGTAGTGGAGAGGGAGAGAGTTTTCAATCTTTTTTTTTATTTGATTTTCAAAAAATCTAAAACCATTTACCAAATCAAATTTGGTATATATCTTTCAAATGAAATAAAATAATGAAAAGTGTGTAGAGATTGTTTAGAGTGTTGAATAAGCAATCTAATGTTTACCCTTCATTTCAACCACTTCCATCACTAGTCAAAAGTGTGATGTAAGTCAAGTGGGTCCCACCACTTGTAAATTCCGAATTTAAGTCGAACAATCTCAACGCGCAACTTCGCTCGGGCTCGGGTTCTTTTAATTCCAAATTAACGAATTTACCGTTGCGACATAATTAAACAATTATGCCTTGCAAAATTATTATTAAAGTCGCTTATGAATTAATTCTAAATTAATTCATTTGCCCGAATTAAAATCTAATTTTAAGTCCGCGTTGAAATCTAATTTCATTTAATATATCGAATATATTATTTAATCAATTAATTCCAAATTAACCGTTCTCTCTCTTCTAATCGAATTTTATCCCAAATAAATTATTGCCGTAATTAATTCTAGATTAATTTTCTCTCTCTCATAATTAATCACAGATTAATTCTGTTCGAGTCAAACGTCATCGGTGAATATTTGGGAAGCGACCCATGAGATCCTTGGATATGTTGGCAGTAAATCCGGTTGTCGGACTATCCGAACACGTGCGTACCCCGTACCACATTCTTACCGATTTACAAGACATGGTTGGCTTCTAGCATAGCATCGTGCTTACCCAATTCTCCAGAAATATTCTTTAAGGAATACATAATCTATACCAGGCGTAGTATACTAAGTATTGCGTATTGCGATCCAGCATCGGATGTCACATGCTAGGCTTGGGGCTGTAATTGTGTATGCCCCGTATGAAGCATATATCGGATCACTAGCAACTAGTCTCTTTAATCGGATAATCACGACCTTGTCATATTATCCCGATAGTTGCAACATAATAGAGTACCAGTTCTATACCCCTGCGTGATCATCATCTCCATATGACTGAAGTGATACTTTCATTGTGACATCACACCCAGTACACTACGATTTTCAACAAACCCAGAAGAGGCGTACACAGAACCTGTTAAAGCCTCGGACGACCAAAACTAAAGCGTATTGATTGTCGCAAGTATTAGCGATGCAAGTCTCAGGTTAAGACCAAATACACCTACCCTAATTCGGATTCCCATAGACACATAGTCATACTACCAATGGGATTCCGAGGGGTAGACCTGGCTAAGGTTCCTGTTCGGAACCGGAACCGAACCGGTTGGAATCGGACGGTTCCGGTTCCAACCGGTTCCGGAACCGAACCAGTTCGGTTAGGGTTCCTACCCTGCCGAACCGGTTGGAACCGGTTTAAATTTATACAATATATATATATATATATATATTTTTTTTTTTTTATTTTTATTTTTATTTTTTTAGATAAGAATTTTTTTGTAATTTAATATAATTATGTATGTAATAAATTCAAATTCATAATTTTAAATTATATTGATTTATCAATCTCAATTTTTTATTTTCAATAAAACAAAAAAATTGGTTGGAACCGGAACCGAACCGCCGGCCGAGTCTCCCGAGGGGTCTATCCAGAGTGAAGCTGTTTCCGTACCATCGGCAAACACAACCTTCTATCACACTTGCATAAGTATCCAATACTTAAATATATGAGAACTATGCCGTTAAGCTTCCATAACGCGCACAAGTATAATACTAGCCTATTCTGCATTATCGATGTCCAGTCTCGATAATACTACGACTGGGGATATTTAATGATTAAACCTTTGGTGGATTGATATTGTCTCATATCTTATTAATCCGGAACTAATCATAAGGACTTTTATCATTTATATATTCAAGTAATCTAATTACAAAATGATAAAATAACAATTTCCTTTGTTACATAGTTAATTTGTACAAAAACCACAATGTCTTTTACAAATAGTGATGCTATGGGTCATAATTTTCCAACACGGTATAAGTGGCTGGTATGGAGTAGCCGAGCTCTAGAGGCGATGCAAAATTACTCAAAACATAACAGGGGCACCGATAAGCAGTGTGGGGGACAGGTATGCCGGTCTTATTTCCAAAATGTCAAGATTTGAAGATTAAAACCATTTTACACATGACTCTAATGCATCTATATGAATGTGAATATGTTCTATAAGCTTAGAGACTTAAACTTACAATTCACTTTACAGAAAGAGCCCTAAGCTAAGACTATACAAGATATTCTTCATAGTCGCTAGTCTTCACATCCATTACTCTTTATCACCATTGTGCTTCAACATGTTTTTATAATATCCGCTAATTCGTGTCGAAGCCTTCTAGTGTTGCATCATCAAAATCCATCTTGAGAATATGTCGCTAACAATCACCCTTTTTTGATGATGGCAACCTTTAAAACTTGTAACATTTGAGAGTTCCAAATTTGTTGATGATTATGCTCTCCCTCAACATGTGATTGTCTTCAATATAAGTCTATAAAATTTAGACAAACACATTAGTATAAATTTACTTCCCCTTAATATAAGGGTGAGGGTTATACAAATTTTAATATCATTATTATGATTTTTCCCACTTTGACATTATCAAAAAGGATGGAGAAGCAAAAGTTAAGCTCTATGAGATTACCAACCAATATGTGCATAAACCATATGAAAGTTCATTAATATACACATTTAGCATTTTCCATACATTTATCCCATTTTGCCATATAATGTAAAATCCATTCCATGTTCATCAAAATCATCATAGTTAAGCTAAAATTCATGCATTTTATTTTCAACCAATAATAATCAATGGCAAGGCATATCCATGGTAAACATTCAAAAGAATCACACATATCATATAAAATAATAAGTTATATGTGATACCAATTGATACTAAATGTGATTAAGCATAGATAGATACCAAATGAATAATTCAAATTCAAATTGCCTAATCACTAGTATGTTTCACACTCAAGTACAATTCATATCAATTGAAATAAGCATACATATATAAGTTGCAGGAAACGATAACAATATTTCCGTAAACACGAATTTTACCTTTTACCATTGTCACTTGGTGACAAATCCACCAATCATCGAATTCATTCATTTTTTAGGTAGAGTTTTGATATTCCTTCTTGTTGAGCTCTTTCCTCATTTTTGTTGAGTATTTGGGATCATTTTGCATTTCTCACTTATAGCATTCACAAATCTCCCCTACACAATCATTCAAGTACATTTTGGTACCCAAACTTTCTTGGGTCCATGGGGGTTAGTCTTGGTTCCTTGAGAAACCCATGCATTTATATTTACATTTTTATTCATGCACTCAAATATTTTGTTTCATTTCTTATTGCATGCATGACATGTGATGTTTTCATCAAAAGTGACATTTGCATTAGAATTGGATGCTTTTACAAAATAATTCTTCAAAAAATTTTGTTTGATGTAAGGCCTATATCATAATCCTTCTATTTTAAAAGCACATCTTTGGGATCCAATCAACATATTTAAATTTTTCTTTCCCAAAGTAAATTTTGATACAATAGAATGCAGATCCACAATCTTTTTTTATTGAAAACAATATTTTCATTCATAATAGATTTGTAATCACATGTATTTGAGCTAGATAGCACCCTAGATATACTCTTTTCAAGTTTTAGTTTTTCTTCTTTTAAGTAAGCGATTTATTTTTCATGTATTTCAGTTTTCTCAACAATTGATGCATGATCATTTAATAGTGTTGAATGCTCATTTTTAATCAATTTATGCTTCTTTCTAAGCAAATCATACAACTCATGCAATATATTAAGCAATTCATCATATTCAAGGGAATCATGTACATTTGTCTCATTGCTTTCCTCTTAGAGATCATCAATAACCATGAAAGCGAGATTCCTTGTTCCATCATCAGTCTCCTCCTCGGATGAGTTAGTGTCACAATCGCTCAAAATTGCCTTCATTGCTTTCTTCTTTAATTTTCCTTTGAATTTCCTCATTGGGCAATTGGCAACCACATGATCCTACTTTTCATACTCATAGCATATGAATTTATCTTTCTTGTGCTTTCATGGCCAATTTTCTTCACTCTTCTCATCCAACCGAGATTTCCCTTTATATTTTTCAGATTTGAGGAACTTCTTGGTCAAATGTGTCAACTCATCATCATTATCTTCTTCTTCATCACTTGAGCTAGCATCGTCCTATTTTCTCACAAATGACTTAAGGGCTAGTTTCTTTTTATTCTTCTCTTCTTCTTCTCTTAAATTCATTTTGAGCTTCATCTCATATTCCAACAATTTTTCTACCAAATATCCAATTTTAAATTGTTGATATTATTTGATTCATTGATGAAGGAAGTGCAAATCATATACTCTTTAAGAAGTGACCTAAGAATTTTCTTCACTTGATCACTAAAGTCAATGTTTTTCCCTAAAGCACTAAGTTGATTCACAATCATTGTAAACCTATAGATCATTGGCTCAATATCTTCACCGACTTCCATTTTGAAGCTATCCAACTAGTACATGAACAGGTTGATCTTTGACTCATTGACTTGTCTTGTGCCTTCATTGACCATTTCTAAAGACTTCCAAAATTCATATGTATTTTCAAACTCCGAAAGCTTGTTAATTTCACTTGGATCAATTGCACAAAGGCGAAGATAATTGAGTGCCATAGCTTTTAAGGAAGCTTGAATGTATTCCACATTGGTCCATTCAAAATGAGGCTTCGGAAACTCCACACCATTGCTATCCTTCTTCATTGACTGGTTCAAGTGACGATGCAAACTCATAGTGACTAGTATAGGTAATCGGTATGAAGTAGCCCAGTTCCAGAGGCGATGCAAAACTGCTCAGAATAGAACAGGGGCACCGGTATACCGGTGTGGGGGACCGGTGTGCCAGTCTTAGTGCAAAAATATCAGGATTTGAAGATTAAAACCATTTTGCACATGACTCTAGTACATCATATACATGACCCTAATGCATCTATATGAATATGCATATGTCCTATGAGGTTAGAGACTTAAATTTACAACTCACTTTACAGAGATAGACTTAAGCTATGACTATACAAGATTTTCTTCATTAGTCGCTAGTCTTTACATCCATTGTTCTTTATCACCATTCTACTTCGTCATTTTTTGTAATATCCGCTAATGCGCGTCGAAGTCTTTTAGTGTTGTATCATCAAAATTCATCTTAAGAATATGTCGCTAACAAATCTAACCTCTGACCTTTGATCCTCTCGCCATCCCGGGTTGATATACCGGTCCGAGTTTTAAAACATCAAGAAGAAGAGTCAATACCCATTATAATAAGAAATCTAAAAAATATATTTGTTTTATTAATAGTGGTGAAATATTTTAAAAACTCTGATAGGCCCCAATACTCACGCCGCCTGTGTAGTTAAGGCATTGGAGGGAAAATGCGGGAATGAGAAGAAATAACAGATTCCTTAACGTACTTGTTAGAATTAATGGGATCAGGAACCCAACGAATCTCACTCATGTTTGGTGTCTCCACAAATGCCAACGTGAACTCACCAACTTTTTCAACCTTGCCTCTCTTGCCTGCTCTCAGCACAAGACTTTTTCTGTTGTACGAAAATATCCCATTAGTCAAGCGTAAAATATCAGCAGGCTCAAAGGCATCACATTCGTCTTGCCAGAACTGGAAGTGAACTGCCGCCGTTTCATCAGCCACGAGTGCCAAACAGGTCTTGTTCTGCCCTTCCACTGTGGTTGTTTTCATTTTGTCTACAACTATGAACTGCGTGTTTATGTTGTTTTGAGCTGCTGGTGATATGTCTTTGAGAGATATCATGTCCATCCTAGTTGTTTCTATCGCCATCTGGAACTAAAACACATTGCCACAACAAGTTTATTTTTCATTCAGTCATTTCTACAAACATCTAAGGAGCAGCCATTTTAGAAGAGAAAAAAATAAAAAGCAGGACACTTGGCATTGAGAAAATTATTAAGGAGTATAAGAAAGAGAGTGAGTGAGTGAGAGAGAGAGGAGAGTACCTTTGTGAATGATTGGCTGCTCTGATGTTTGTTGCAAGTATCACAATCTCTCTTTTTCTCATACCATTATTATAGAAGACATAATCAAGAAAATATTAATTGGGAAAGTAAGAACTTAATGTAAGAATTTGTGGCCCACGTGCCAATTAATTGGATATATATATATTAGTATAATAAATAAATTTTAAATGTTTAAATTTATTTAGTATAGTTCTTAAATATAATTTATTATTTTTGCACACTTTGATAGTACTCTTATGTTTTGGTTGACTCGCAATAAAATAACCTTGATTACAATTAACAAAAGTTGGTCATTTCTCTAATTATAAAAGGAATAAAATTTATAATTTTTTATCAGGAGGGTTACTATATCAAAGAAAGGTTAAGAGAGAGAAATCAATTTCACCATTCAATAAAGGATTTTGATTTTAGAGAAAAGTTATGGTACTCCGATCATTCTTATAAAATTTTTATTAAAGTGCGAAAAACATAAAGTTAAATTTCCTATTTTATTTATGCATAATTGTTTAGCATGTGTTGACGGCTGATTTTGGTCTCAGGGGCAATAAGGGTTTTTTACTCCCGAGACAATCCTCCTCCAACTGTGAATTTGTTTTGTTTATGGGAAACCAAAAGCAAATTTGGCAAAAGATAAGTAAATTCATCAATCAACAAAGAGATTTAACGTGGTTCGGCGGATCAGATCCAACCTACATCCATGGGCACAGAACGGACGATGTTTTATTACTGAAATATGTTTCTCTGATCTGTTTTGTGTTTACAAGTCTAATTCTCTCTTGTTCTCTTCTCAATTCTCTCTTACAAGCACACTTTTCCCTCCTATTTATAATAGCAAAGAAACAGTTTTCATTTTCCCATAAGAATTCTTAGTTGAAACTACCTTCACTTCCTTTATCCTATTAGGACACTGACTTATCAACTTTTCCCCATGAAAGTATGATAACTTATCTTCTTATCCGTAGGAATAGGATGTCTTATCTTCTGGAGCATATCTCGCCATATTCTCGGTCTTCATGAGGTCGGTCACAATGGTCTTTTGAATTGAGAATGCTGCTATTGATCTGATAATGCCCGACTATCCGGTCTGGAGTGGTCGGTTACCGATCATAAAGTGCCCGGCCCCTTACTGTTGGCTTTTAGTGGTCGGGTCGGCATTAATGATCTTGACCAAGAAGGGAATTACCTTTTTACCCATGCCGTACTGCTTAAATATCATAGGGCCTGAAAATACCGCCAACATCTGTCCCCTAGTTCTTGGTTCCAACGAGTATGCAAGTTGGTACCGGGAACTATATAAAAAGAATAGTACTCCTGACGGAGTGACGGCTAGCCTTTGTGAGGAGAAGTTTATTGGCCTGTTACCACCATGTCCTCGGCACGATTGAGGTGCTCGGTCTGACTTTTTTTCCCGCCAGAAGCAAAATCCCTTTATTGCCCTTCTGTAAATCGTCCCTCGAGACGCGCAACCGTCACATCCTCTGAACGACCTCCATGCTTTGCTTTTCATGAGTTCCGAATCCTATTTTTTTTTTTTTTTTTTTTGTGGAGCATGTCCGGACTTTTGGGATTAGGGACACTTAGGTTTGTACTAGGTTCTGTGTTTGGCTTTATGTTGCTATGGAGAGATTTATGGCTTGATTGATGTTGTTAGGGCATTTAGAACCCACAGGTTTAGTTTTTTCCGAAATCTCAGAGTAACTGTGAAATCCCTGGCCGTTTTAGAAATTAGCTATAGACTGACCTCCGCCCCCCCTTTGCAGGAATGTCGAGGAGGCCAAAATACCTTGATCAGCTGTCCGGTGCAACAAAGAAAACCGGACATGTTGGAGCCGGACCTTCTCGAAAACGGTCAGCAACTGCCGATGCCAGAAAAGTGACTGAAGAGGCAGCCCCGTCGGCTACCCAAGGCTTATCTCCCCCTTCCAGGGCATCGCCAACAGTCTCCACCCGACCTGCCAGCCCGTCCAAATCTACTAGAAAAAAGAGGCGTCTGTTCGGGGCAGAGGAAGCCGAGCTGACTTGGGAGGCGAATGAGGAACAAGTCCTGAGTAAGAGGCAGTCAGTTCAGAAGGAGAAGAAAGTGCCGGAGGGTCCTTCCAAAAAGCATAAAGGCGCCGTGATTCTTGGCGTAGAAGATCTTGGTCACGACATCAGGGAGGCCACTTCTCATCTGGTACCGGCAATCAACGAACTGGCCGAAGCGGTTCCTCCGGCGAAGATTCTGAGATACGAAGATCTCTCTCCCGAGGATGTGGTTACGTTGTTGTGCTCCCATATGGCCAAGGTAGCCACACTTTCTTTATTCTCATTACGAGTCCATGACTTAGTTTGATTTCTGATTTTCTGTTTCTTCTCGGCAGACGACCTATCTGGCGGCCAAGAATAAGGATCTCCTCCTGAGCCTTTTATCCGAGGGTGGCCAAGCCCAGAGGCTCCAGAAACGACTTACTGAAATGGAGGCTGAGCTGGCCCGTAAAGAAGAGAACATAAAAAATCTGGAGCTGGCTGCCGTTGAGGCCCATACAACAAATAAAGCTCTCAGGGCCGCCGCCTCTTTAGAGAGGAAAAACGCTGATGCTGCCAAGAAGGATTTGGAGGCTACTCAGGCCGACAACAGGATCCTACAGGTGGAAGTGCGCAGCGTTGAATCCAACTGAGGGCCAAAGATGAAGAACTGGTACGGGCCCGTGACGAGCTTAAGGGGAAGGAGGCTGAGTTGGAGGCCGAGAGAGATGCAATCCGTCTTGAGGGGGTCGGGGATTGCGCTGAGATTATCCCGATGGTGTTGCCCGACCTGGATATGGGGCCTATCCATGCGGCCATTCGCTTCTGCAAAGGGGAAATTTCAGATGAGGAGTTTCAAAGATGGCTACCCCCTTCTCCGGAAGAGGTGATGGATCCCGACCTCATTTCGATCGCCCCGATACCCCCAGCTCCTGAAGAGGATCGACCTGAGGCTTCTGCTTCTGAAGAGAACCGACCTGATGCTACTGCTCCGGCCCCCGAAGCTGTAATTGTCGGGGCCTCTCAGGCCGTCAATGTGGAAGCCACTGTCCCTCTTCCCGAGGTCGAGCCCAGCCATTTGCCATCCGAGCCTATCGAGGAAGAAACAATTGCTCCTGCGCGGGCCGATCTTTAGGGGTAACCCGAACGGGGCCCCGTGTAAACCTGAACATATTTTACTTTCTTTTGTAATAACTTCTTTCCACTATATTTGTTATATATTTTATTTACATGTATCTACTATATTTCTTGTATTTCATACTTGCTCCGAATCCTTCCCTGCAAACAATCACTCGCGGCCCGGCCGACCTGAGCCGAGAATATGATCTTGTGGTGAGACGAAACCCGCCTCCGAGATGAGAGAAACACTTGGAACTGGGGGAAATGTTACGTCCCCAGTCCAAAAGACAGACTCGGTGGGACGTAGCCCGACCCCGAGCTGAGAGAAACACTTGGTACTGGGGGAAATGTTACGTCCTCAGTCCAAAAGACAGACTCGGTGGGACGTAACCCGACCCCGAGCTGAGAGAAACAAAAATGGCATCGGCGGAGTGAATCCAGCCTTGAGCCGAATAACCAAGTGGCCTCGGCGGAATGAATCCAGCCCCGAGTCGATTACTCAAGCATTGGCCTCGCCGGAACGAATCCAGCCCCGAGTCGAATAACCAAGTGGCCTCGGCGGAACGAATCCAGTCCCGAGTCGATTACTCAAGCATTGGCCTCGGCGGAACGAATCCAGCCCCGAGCCGATTTATCCTTGGGACTTATTCGGAAGGGAAGTGAATCAACCTTTGAAGCCCTATCAAATTTGGCATGGGCGTCCCCTTGCCAGACCCGCGAAAGACAAAAAAACAAAACTTTGGAAAATAAAATCAAAAAATGGGAGTGACTCGAAACGAAACATTTTGCAAGTGTAAACAACAACACGGATACCTCAAAACAGCGTTCTGTCCGAGGTCTCCAAAACATAATTTTGAATCTTTCAATTCAGAGTCACGGCGAACCAGGATTCGGATCAAAGACCGTTTAGGATGGTAAGGGCACATTCCTCTATACGTCAGGTCACTATGGAGCCTGCGTTTCGTTCGAGGGCTCCTCCTTACAACGCTGGAGCAAGTATACGCTACGAGGGTGTAATCCTTCCTCGTGCTATGCTTCTCACAGACCCGAATGACCAAATAGGTAGAGATCAAAGAGTGTCCGAAACATTAAGGGCATGCTCCTCTTTATGCTCGGTAACACTAGAGCAAGCAAACGCCACGAAGGCATAATCCATCCTCGTGCTATGCTTCTCACGGATCCGAATGACCGAAAAGGTAGAGATCAAAGACTGTCTGAAACATTAAGGGCATGCTCCTCCTTATGTTCGGTAACACTGGAGCAAGCAAACGCCACGAGGGCATAATCCATCATCGTGCTATGCTTCTCACGGATCCGAATGACCGAATAGGTAGAGATCAAAGAGTGTCTGAAACATTAAGGGCATGCTCCTTCTTATGCGCGGTAACACTGGAGCAAGCAAACGCCACGAGGGCATAATCCCTCCTCTTGCTATGCTTCTCACGGATCCGAATGACCGAATAGGTAGGGATCAAAGAGTGTCCGAAACATTAAGGGCATGCTCCTCCTTATGCTCGGTAACACTGGAGCAAGAAAACGCCACGAGGGCATAATCCCTCCTCGTGCTATGTTTCTCACGGATCTGAATGACCGAATAGGTAGGGATAAAAGAGTGTCTGAAACATTAAGGGCATGCTCCTCCTTATGTTCGGTAACACTAGAGCAAGCAAACGCCACGAGGGCATAATCCCTCCTCGTGCTATGCTTCTCACGGATCCGAATGACCGAATAGGTAGGGATCAAAGAGTGTCTGAAACATTAAGGGCATGCTCCTCCTTATGCTCGGTAACACTGGAGCAAGCAAACGCCACGAGGGCATAATCCCTCCTCGTGTTATGTTTCTCTGATCTGTTTTGTGTTTACAAGTCTAATTCTCTCTTGTTCTCTTCTCAATTCTCTCTTACAAGCACACTTTCCCCTTCTATTTATAATAGCAAAGAAACAAGTTTCTCTTTCCCATAAGAATTCTTAGTTGAAACTACATTCACTTCCTTTATCCTATTAGGACACTGACTTATCAACTTTTCCCATGAAAGTATGATAACTTATCATCTTATCCGTAGGAATATGATGTCTTATCTTCTGGAACATATCTCGCCATATTCTCGGTCTTCATGAGGTCGGTCACAATGGTATTTTGAACTGAGAATGCTGCTATTGATCTGATAATGCCCGACTATCCGGTCTGGAGTGGTCGGTTACCGATCATAAAGTGCCATGCCCCTTACTGTTGGCTTTTAGTGGTCTGGTCGGCATTAATGATCTTGACCAAGAAGGGAATTACCTTTTTACCCCTACCGTACTGCTTAAATATCATAAGGCCTGAAAATACCGCCAACAGCATGAATTATTTGAATAAAGTAAAACTTATATGTTTAAGAACTCGGGATTTTCCATTAAAGTATAGTTCCTCTCTTCTGTATTTTTTATGGTTTGTCGTAAGAAATTACATTCCGCATAAATTTATGGAAACGTGTATCAACGGTTTAATCTGTTGCAAGTGGTTCTGTTTCCCTATGATTCATTAACTTGCATAAAGAATTATTATATGCATGTTTCTGGATTTAAAAAATAATAATAATAATCGCATTTGATAAAACACACTGCAAGTCGTCAATGTTTTCTTTGACCATAGCACTTATTTGATTTTTAAGGTTGGGTACCTTATTATTAAGTTGTATTGTATTATTTAATATAGAGTTTATTGTATTAAAATACATTACAATAGTATTGTATTATATTAATATTGTATTGTGTTTGATACTACATTGTACTGTATTAAATTTATTTTTTATTTTAATATTAATAATAAAATTAATATGTTAATATTTTAATATTAATAAGTGTAGAAAACAATATGAAGTCTACTCTTCCCAAAGCTAAAAGTGCCAAGGAGTTTATGAAATTTGTGTAATAGCGTTCTCAAACTGCTGATAAGTCACTAGTTGGAACATCAATGACTATTTTAACCTTCATGAAGTTGGATGGTTCTCGTAGCAGGCATGAGCACGTGACGTCATTGAAATGGCTAATATTGTAACAAGGCTTAAGTCATTGGGAATGAGTGTGGATGAGAATTTCCTTGTACAAATTATCATAAACTCATTGCCTCCCGAGTATAGCCCATTCCAAATGAATTATAATTTTATGAAAGACAAATGGAATGTGAATGAACTTCATGCATGGTATGCTTGTTTAGAATGAAACGAGGCTTAAGAATCAAAGAACTCATTCCAAGCACCTTGTAAGTAATCAAGGAGCTGAAAAGAAAACTAGAAAGAAAAAAAAAACATAGAAAGGGAAAGCATGGACCATTTAAGGAAAATGAGTTGTCTGCCCAAATTCACAAGAAAGAACACAAGAAAGATAAGTGTCATTTTTGTGGGAAACTTGGACACTTCCAGAAATATTTCTAGAAACATAGGGCGTGGTTCCAAAAGAAAGTTAAGCATAATACTTTTGTTGACGGCTGATTTGTGTTCCAGGGGCAGTTTCAGGATAACGCTTCCGGGATAATACTCCCTCAACCGTGAATTTGTTTCGTTATGGGGGACCAAATGCAAATTTGGCAAAAGACGATGTAAATACAAAATCGACAAGAGGGTTTTACGTGGTTCGGCGGAATAAATCCAACCTACGTCACGGGCACAAAGTGGGGTGTTACTTTTATTACCAAACCGAGCTCGGCCGACCTCTTTTCATTGGTGGTCTAATGTAACCGGCTGTTTGTTTTTTGTGCTTTTACAAGTAATGCTTTAAACGAAATTTTTACTAACCCTTACAAATGAGATTACCCTCCCTTTATATACTAAGGAAAATACAACACAATTCCCATATTTCTATGACGTCAGTCATGCGGATTTCCGGCGAATTGACGGGCTCTCTGCCCCAACTGCCTTGCCGAAAGCAAACCTTCCATTTGAATTCCTGTCACATCACACCGTTTTATACACTGCCACACTTTAACATTAATAATGACATCTTGTAAAGGTCTTTTGTACGATAGTACATGTCAGGGAGAAAAGTCCAAACGGTCCTGATCATACGTCGGGCTTCATGAGCACGGCCAAACCGTGTGCCGAACTGCCCCAAATACTCCCGACCTGTCCTAAAATATCCGAGCTCATCATCCCGATCCATGAGGAAAAGTATAATTGAGCCGAGCTACCGGGCTAAAGTGGTCAGTCTAGGCTCTGATGTTGTCGGTCTCTGAGACTTGAATCATATTGCGTCATCTGGTCGGCCAGATCCGGGAAATCGGGTCCGAACTGTTGGACAGTTATGACCCATAGCGTCACAATTTGTACAGATCATGGTGTTGTTGTACAAATTAACTATGTGACAAAGGAAATTGCTCTCTTATCATTTGTGATTAGATCACCAAGATGTATAAATGATAGGAGGTCCTTATGATTAGTTCCTGGATTGAGATGATATGAGACAGTATCAATCCATGAAGGTTTAATCATTAAATATCCCTAGTCAGAGTATTATCGAGATTGGACATCGATAATGCGTAAAAGACTAGTATTACACTTGTGCGCGTTGTGAGGGCATAACGACATAGTTCTCATGTAAGTGTAGTAGGAGGTTGTGTTTTACCGATGGTACGGAAAACAGCTTCGCTCTGGATAGACCCCTCGGAATTCCATTGGTAGTATTACTATGTGTCTATGGAAGTCTGAATCAGGGTAGGTGTATTTGGTCTTAACCTGAGACTTGCACCGCTAATACTTGCGACAATCAATGTACTTTGGTTTTGGTCGTCCAGGGCTTTAACCGGTTCTGTGTACACCTTTTCTGGGTATATTGAGAATCGTAGTGTATTGGGTGTGATGTCGAGATGGAAGTATCACTCCAGTAATAGTGGAGATGATGATCATGTAGGATACGGAACTCATTCTCTTATATGCTGCAGCTATCGGGATATTATGACTAGGTCATGTTTATCCGATTATAGAGACTAGTTACCAGAGATCCGATATGTGCTTCGTACGGGGCAGACACAATTCCAGCCCCAGGCCTTGCACGTGACATCCGATACTGGATCGAAATACGCAATACTACGTATACTACGCCTGATATAGATCACATATTCCTGTAAGGATATTTCTGGAGAATTGGGTAGGCATGGCGCTTTGCTAGAAGCCAACCTTGTCTTATAAATCGGTACAAACGTAGTACTAGGTACTTACGTGTTCGGATAGTCCGACGACCGGATTTACTGCCAACATATCCGGGGATCTCATGGGTCGCTTCCTGAAGATTCACCGATGACGTATGACTCGCACTTTATTAATCTGGGATTAATTAGATGAGAGAGAAAATTAATCTGGGATTAATTGCGAAGATATTTAATCTGGGATAAAATATCATTAAAGAGAGAGAACGATTAATTTGGAAGTAATCGATAAAATAATATATTCGATATATTATACGAAATTGGATTTCGACGCGGAATTGAAATTAGATTTTAATTCGGGCGTACGAGTTAATTTAAAATTAATTCGTAAGCGACGTGAATAGTGATTTTGCTAGGCATAATTATTTAATTACGTCGCAACGAAAAATTCGTTAATTTGGAATTAGCGAACTCGAGCCCGGGAGTGTTTACAGGGGGACTCGCATTGCGAACTTAAGTGCGGCCTACAAGTCACATCAAGCGTCAAATCATTAGTCACATCAAACGTCAAATCACTTGTCACTTTGAGTGATGTGATGTGTAGTCCTTGTGATGTGAATAGTTGATGTAGTGGTTGTAGGCTTTATTACCTTTGACTTTTGGAAAGCAAATAAATGGAAAATGAATTTTTGAAATTTATTAAGTGTATTAGATACACAAATCCAACAACCAACACAACACTCTCTCACTTCTTCTCTTCCCTCTCTCACGCCCTAGGGGCAGTTTTTCTTCTTCATTTTTTCTGTCACTGCCGAGATTTTGAAGGAGAAGCAAAGGGAATTTCGCGGAAAAATTTCCGGAGTGTTAGCACACATTCGGAGTCTTGCGAAGGTGATAGGGAACCGCACTTGTGAGGTTGGAATCACAACACAAAAGCTTGGAGCTTGGAGGACCAAGATGGCCGA
Source organism: Zanthoxylum bungeanum (assembly GCA_019454045.1). Taxonomy (NCBI): domain Eukaryota; kingdom Viridiplantae; phylum Streptophyta; class Magnoliopsida; order Sapindales; family Rutaceae; genus Zanthoxylum; species Zanthoxylum bungeanum. Next base: position 23,436 of record SKCR01003153.1, read on the forward strand.
ATTTAAGGAGCACAAAACCAGGTGGAGAAAAGCTTAAAGTTTTGTTGTTCCTCGCATCGCTCAACCGATCATTGTGAGTATTCTGCTCTTCTTTGATGTATTCGCACATATGTTTCATCGCTTTAATCGATCATTGGGACCGTAGAAACCCAACAATGGTATCAGAGCGAGATTGAGCATGAAACTTGAACTTAGGGTTAAAATTGGGTAAATTGTATTTGAGCATGATTTGATAAAATTACTTGATTGAGTATGCTTAAATGATTTTTAATTGAAGTTTGATTGGATCAATTTCATGAAATATTGATTGGATCAATTTTTCCCCTTTTGGTTGGCTTGGCCGAATCATATAGAACCCTAAAGGTCATGGTGATTTTTGATTTTAATCATTGGATGAGTTGGAATCATGTTGAGAATATTGATTTAGGATTTAATTGGATTGAATTCGGAATCAATTTGGAAAACCCTAAATTGCCGAGACTTTAAGCATGGGAAATGGGTTTGATTTTTGATTAAAATGTGTTGGACATGTTTTGATGTTAATGAGCATAATTAATTAGGCTAATTGATGTTTTGGAAATGTTAATTTGGGTAATTAATTATGGCATTACACTTTGAGTAATTAAATTGTGAAATTGGAATTTTGGAATTTAATTATGTTGGGCCAAATTTGGAATTGGGCTTGTAAAGTTGTAATTGGGCTAATTGGGCTTGGTTGTACCAAGATTGGTTTAGGCAAATTGGTTGGATCCAATTGGGCCCAAAACCATATCCATAAAGTCCAATTATGACTTAATGGACCTTTAATATTAATTGGGCCTAATGGGCCTAAATTGGTTTCTTGGCAAATAAGGGTGATTCCTTAAATGGGCTTTGGTATTTGGGTTTGACCCATATTGACCAAAAGTCCATGCCTTAGAAATTAATTAAAAGCCAATTGGACTGTAATTAAATTAACATTGGATGTTAATCGGGCTTTGAGACCCGTAACGGTTAAATTTAGAATCTAAGTCGTAAAGGTTCGTTAATAAAGTGTAATATTTAATTTGGAATTAAATAAATGAGTTAGTATTAAATACAAATTAAATTGGATTTAATGTTGTAGTTTAATTTAATTCAAGAATTCGTACTTTGAGTACTTATTCGCAAAACGAGTTTGACTCGAGCAAAATCAAATCGTTGTTTGAACATTGGATGGTCACTAATATCAGATTAATTAGTTGGATTAGATTGATTGATAACATGCTTGTGTGAATACATGGTTGCGATGCATGAATAATGTATATCAGATGGATATTAGATGGGTGGGGCAATTTTGGAAATTGTTGTAATAAATTTAGAATTTATTAATTGGACCTGCGTGACCAGCCTATTACCTCCTTACTCTTTGTATTTCTCTTCTCACCTATTCCCCTCAATGTATATGAGGTTCTTTAGAAGTGTTATGTAACGGGTAGAAGTAATACATGTGCTAGCGGGAGAGAGGAAAATGAGAGATTTGTTCTAGGAACAATGTGTTAAGTATCCATCCGCATATCATTATTATTTTATTTATGCGCCTTATTATGTGTTTAGAATGCATGTTTAGGGGTGTATGATGATGAGACCTTAACTAAGATAATAAATTGGTTGCCAATTTGCACGCGAAAAACCCTCAAATAATATTAAGCGTTTTTCATTCCATTGAGTGATTCTTACTCAAGATCCAAGACTGGCATTGGTTTGTTGGCCAAAGTCAAGGCCTTTGTCCGTCGAGGATGTGTTTGAATCATGAAGGCTTTGTTCCATATTGGTGTCTTGTCCAAGTTGTGATTTGTTGGCCAAAGTCAAGATCATTTCTTGTCCATCGACATTGATTACGAAGCTTTCCAAGGTCAATGGGTTCCGCTTAACTGGGATCACTGAGTTTGTTGTACCAAAGCCAAGGCTTAAATGATTCAGAGGAAAAAAGGTTAGGCAATATATTGGATATATTGGCATATATAAGATATATGTTTCGGACTTGGATGTCCACCTACTGGATCTAGGAATTGGATGGGATCCAATTGATCTTAGAGATCTACCTAGTTAATTATCATACAATTTGTTGGCCAAAGTCAAGATTGTGTGTTATTTAACGGGATCCTAGCCCGCTAGGAAACAAGGTTTCCCGAGTACTCAACAGAGGGTTAGAGGCTCGCCGAAAAATAGTGGGAGGCAAGTATTAAATTTGCAATATTCGTTTAGTAACTTGCCATACGCGCTCATATCATTTTTCGTCAATATAAATTAATTTATTAGTTGGACTAATAATTAATGTTGTTTTAATTAAACAGTTGGACTGTATTCAAACTAATTCATTATAGTTGATTATATAATTGGATTATAGTAATCAATATATTTGAATTAACTATTTCAATTAATAGTTGATTTTATAATTGGATTATAGTAATCAATATAATTGAATTTAACCTATTAAATTATAGTTGATTATATAGTTAGACTATAGTAATCATTATAACAAATAGTACCTTAAATCGTTGATTAAATAGTTGGACTATTAAAATCAAGATAAAATTGAAAGATTAGTGTTTAAAACATTATCCTGGATGAAAATGTATTTAAACGACTTTAATTTTCAAATTGGGAATAAAACTTCAGGATAGTCCTGAAAACTAAGAAGTTACTTTATTTGATAAAATAACATCTTAAGCCTAAGCCCGGAGTTAAGCAAATAGTGGAACATGATATTTGGAATATTCATGTGATGATAACTTTAGTGCTTAATCCATAATGCTTGCCAAATAAACTCCTTAATTTCTTAATCAGAACTAAGGATTAGATCCTTAAAGTATGATAATGAAATTGAAGGATCTTCATAGATCTATCCTTAGATCTTAGAAGTTCTAAATTACAATAGTTAACTCTTAGAGAGTTAATGACTACACTCAAAGAGTCAAAGCCAAAGTTTGCAATAAGGCAAGAAGCGCAAGGCGCGCATCTTATTTCGACATTCCAGAGGGCCAAGGCTTGGCCAAAGGCTTCTGGGTGTGGAAAATGGGCAAAGGCAAAGTCATTATAATCTTATGGGAAGATAAATGACATAACCCAAAATGTCTGCCTAAACTGTGGCAAACGGGGACAAGGCAGACATGAAGGAATTGAAGAACGGGCAAGGCTCTGACTGCAAATATGTTTGTCATTAAATATGTTCACTACTAGTATTAAAATTGGATTTTAGATACTGGAAGTGGTACATAAATATGTATTGATGTGCAGAATCTGCTATGAGCAGGATACTGACTTCAGTTGAGATTAATCTACGGATTGGAAACGGGACGACAGTCCCTGTTTTAACCGTAGATACCTAAGTTTAAGAACTACCCTTCGGGTATGTACTTAAATTAGGAAACTGTTATAATGTAACTAGTTTGACTAGAAACATTATCTCTGTATCAGGGTTTAACCCATTGCGGGTATACCTTTATATTCTAGAACACTAAAGTGTTTTATTATATAAAGATGATATTGAGATAAACACATTAGATGTGAAAAATAGTATTTATATTTTGAATATAAATAAATCTCAAACATAGGACAAACAAATAGCTCAAACTGATTTGATCAGATGAGACTCATATGTGGCATTGTTGTCTGGGACACATTAAACAAGACTCGTATATCCACACTTTTGAAGAGTGGGTACTAGGACAAATTTGATTCCATTCAAATAATGTCTACGAATCTAGTTTATTGGGCAAATGCCTAAAACATATTTACTTGGTAAAAGTGCAAATGCCACTGATCTGTTAGCCCTTGTTCATAGTGACGTAGGTGGGCCCATATCTAGCTAGGCTAGAGGTGGATATGAATATTTCATGACCTTTACGGATGTGGCATCGCGTTATGGTTATGTGTTTCTTTTGAAACACGAATCAGAAACTTTTAGAGTTTCGACACGAAGTAGACAAACAGATCGGCTAAAGTATTAAATCGTCACGGTCAGACCTTGATGAAAATACTTAAGCAATAAGTTTCACAAATCGTCATGGTCTGTTTTGATATTCACTCATTGAGTCCTCATGACTCACCCCTCATAGTTTTTGAGTTTGTTTTGCAGGTTTCCACATAACTTCCTTTGATACCTTCCATGGATTTTGTTTGGAGACTTCGACTCGGATGTTGGATATTTTTTTTAAGTCACCCAGGGTTTTATTTGTATTGTATATGAGATAATTTGGGTCTTTTGTAAATTTTGGTATTTTGAGCACATGTAGTTCATATAAATATGTATTTTGAGTTATATTATATATGAGATTGTGGATATATACATATGATTAGTGGGTAATGATGTGGGCACAGAGCCTCTTTTTAGCATATGTGGAAGTATTTGCATTAGTAAATCATGCATCACAGGTGTTTTGTTTCGAGTCCAGGTCTTGGTCTGTTAGGTTGAGGGAGGTTGGTTACGCTAGTCTCATGTCGGTAATACATCGATTTTCTAAGTTTCATCAATATAATTCTTATTTTCATATGTTAAAGGCGTAAATTAACCATAGAATGAATAGTAATGACGTAGTTGCAAAAGCACCATAATTGACATTGAGAAACATTGTAGTATCTTTTCATTCTTAAACTATTCATAGTCAAAGTTTAGTGAACTCGAGAGAATGATACATATTGTATATTGGAATTTGATTCCAATGGTTTATCTCAATGAACCACGAGTCTCGAGATACTCATATAGACATGTAGGTATTCATGGTAAATTAATATTGAACGACTCACTGAAATATCTGTAATAGATGGTACACCAATGTCAATAGGAATATTTGCGATTGAGTAGCATATGTGATCTTTGGATTTGAGATAACACAAAGGATCTATGAATTATTCTTCACTCTTTGATTGCAGTCACGTCAATGATTTATTAAGATCAGACATCCGTCTGTTCATTGTGTGTGGATTGATACTCATGATATTTAGTTATCTATTCTGAGAGGATTGGTTAGTTATGTGTGTAGAATTTAGGTATCCACTTCGTTTTCTTTTAAATCTTTGGCCGAGCTATATTGTAGAAATGAATTCTGAATATTTTTAAAATATCACAAAAATGTCGCGATATAAATTATATAAAGTAGAGATTTGACAATTTTATCTATATCTCTATTATAATTTGGATAACCTATGACGGTATAATTATACGTATGCAAAGACCTTGATTTTTATGGTTCAACACGATTATCTATGATTGTTGTAATTTATGAGTGGGTGAATTTTGAATACGAAAAAGGTTACTGTGATGAGTAAGCATGAGTCTAGAAAGTCCTACTATTTAAAGTGTATTCGTCAAGCATTAAAGCAATTAATTATGAATAATACATATTATTTATAATATTACACAAGTCAGGGTACTTTTATATCTAATGTGTATTTGTATTAGATACATAATTAGATGAGATACACATTAGATCCCATTGAATTTTGACACATGTCCTAGATTATTTATTTATTTATTTAGTAATTATGTTATTTTATTATTTACATTATGCCATGTGTAGAGATACATTGAATTAATTTATTTTATAAATTAATAAAGGCATTAAAGTTAGACATATGTATTAACATATGGTTTATTTTAATTAGCTAAACCATATAAATACTACATTTGTAGAGACACATGTTTAATATTTATTTGATTTGATTTTAATAAGATCAAAATGTGGTAAATTTTGGTCATTGTAATTTGTTGCATAATTGACCAAAATACTTGTCTAATTTTGGCCATCATATATAAATAATAAGGATTATTTTTATTAGGGTGGTTGGCTCATGTGCTGACCAAAATTAAGATTCTATAAGCTTACCAAAAACAGGAGTGTGAAAATTCAATTTATCCAAATAGAATTAAATGCTATGTAAAATTATTTTTCTCTCATATTTGGTGTGTTATGTATGCTTGTTTACTTGAATTAAAACCCTAATGAGCATGTGTAGTAAATTGAGTTAATTAATGTAATTTGAAGTCAATTAAGTTGTTTGACATTAATCTTAGAGTTATGTATATCACTATATAATAACCTAAAATTCTTTAAAAGGAAATTCAACGTGGTGACTCTTTTGGTGTAAAATTAATTTAAACTAATTATATGAAATTTGATTAATTTTTATTAATATGATTATTTTATCAAATTAGCTTCATTTTTGAAATTGGATGTTTAAGATATAATTGGGCATATTATAATTATGGACCGGTTAACCAGATTTCACACAAAACCGAATTCTACTTTTCCTGGTGAATCCGATTAATCGGATTTCACACAAAATCTTATTCAATTTTCTGAAAGAATTCGGCTAAGTAGATTAAAAAAAAAAAAGAAGAAGAAGAATATTCTTGAATACGGTTCACCGAATTTTATGTTTCATCTGAAAAAGTTTCAAAAACTAAATTATGTGTTTCCAATGCATGCTCACTTTCTGATATTGGATATCGATATGTAATAAGAGTAAAATATGGACAAATTAACGCATATTAGATATTATTTAATATTTTTCGTTTAAAAGTTTAAAAATCCTAATTTTTGTCTTATCTCATTCATCGTGATTACGTCCAAAAAAATACTTACGGTTATCACAATATTGCAGCAATGTCGAATCCTCGAAGAGATGATTACGAAAGAACTGATTCACTTAATGGAAATGTTAACAAAAACTTAATTAAAGAAAAAGATTTAATTGGTAAATTAAAATAAAAATTATGAAAATACTTGAGGATTATCAATAGAAAAAAGCAGTAAAACATTGAATATCCCTCTTGTGTCATGTCCCTATACTTAATATTTGATTTTTTTATTACACAATTAAAGGTTTCACTTTCAAAACCAACAATTAGAAAATATATCAAATTAAAACATATTAAGTCCTAAGTTAATTAGCATAATATTTTCTCAAAGTTGAAATAATAATATGTTATTATTATGATGTATCTAATGTCGACAATACACCTAGGGCAATATTACAATAGAAGATTAACTCGTAAAATAACAATACATTTGGACTGGACTTTTTACTATAAAAATAAATAAATCACATATAAAAAGAAATAAATCTAGTATTCAAAAAATGGAGAGGCATCGTAGGACTGGATTTTCTTCACTGTTAGGGCTTCCACCAAATTCGGATCTGAGTCTTTCTTTGTCCTGTTCGGCTATGCAAATATGCTCCTCTTTTCTTCCCGTCAAAAGTTGCGGCTCCCCCTTGTCTCAATGCCTTCTTTTGTTTGTTGAATTGCTTTTGGTCTTTTAGAACTTTGACTTGGCAAATCATGTGTACGAAAATATTCATTTTGCTGCTGTTTTCGTCGCTGACTTTTTTCCAAATTGAATTTTTACTTGTAGAAATCACCAACTTTAATCAAGCAATTTTCGCCAGACATTTACTCCGGCCAATTACTTTTATTTTCCAATTCCTACAATAATTAAAAATGGAAAATCATTAAATTAACCTAAATTATTAAATATTCATCAGATTAATATTTTCATAAAAAATATATAAAAAATGTAATTTAAAACTAAATATATAGTATTAAACCTTGAATAAAGGATGTTTAAATTACATTTTTATGCAATTATCATACCGCAATACCCAAACAAAAAATAATCAAATGTCTAATCCTGCATCTCTTTCATAACTCATGCAAGATATATAATATAATAATCCAAATTAAAATCATACATACTCAATAAAATTAATAAGATCCATTTTAAAAATGTAAAATGTAGGAGTTGATCTCGCGACCTCTTTACGAGAAGCTCTTTGCACAACATAATTTGCACTTAGGCCCTGGGATCGGACTTGAAAAATTTTCTCTTTTTCGCTTCAATGTAGGGATTGGACAGCCCCTATAGTTCCGCGATTCCAGCCCTTTTTGGAAGTCTTCCGTGTGTCGAAAATTACCCACATCATTCCAAAAACATTCCTAACTAATGTGGGTTTATTTTGGCACCACTGGACAGTTTCTGCACCACCGAAATAGGCACGAAAATGGTCTCGAACAATAGCTTCTTCCGTGCACTGCAATGTAGAATTTCTATTTTTCTAGGTAAAATGTCCACAACTACAAACCAAATCATGCCCCCAAAATACGTAGTTATTGGTCGGGATTGCTACACTAACCTCATCTTTATAAATCAATGGAAATAGTTTGACATATAGAAGTTCCTAGTGCACTAATGATTTAGATCAATCCATATATGATAATCTATTAGACTGATATGAATTTCTTTATTTAACGGATAGTAAAAGAAATTTATTTTTTATTTTGGTCCAGTTCTATATGATCGTATCATATATGGTACCTCCATTCCTATGTCATCACAGTTGTAAAGAAATAACAATTAAAATGCCCATCTTCATTGGCTCTCTACGAATTATTTAGGATTACTAATTTCGGACTTAAATCTTTTTGTGTATAACACTTATACACTAAGTCTGAAAGTGCATTAGTAACCAATGCATTTATTACAATTTATAATATATGACTTTAAAATCAACACTTTGATAATTGAAAATTGTATCATTTATTGATTAAAAATTAACTTCATTTATTTGTTAAATTATGTTCTAAGTCATATATCTCAATAATCTCTCACTTGTACTAGAGCAAATGAGACATGTTAGCATGATGAGCAAATAAGCATTTCCCCTTCTATGTAGAAGTTGCCTCCACTGAACTCACCTCTAGGCTTGTCAAAGCCTCCATCCAGTTTCTCATTCAGAATGCATTTCCCCTTTTATGCAGAAGTTGCCTGAGTACCAAATCTGGATGTGGACGTTTTCTTGAGTTGCCTCTCTAATTTGATAGCCATGTGAAGCATATCCTCCAAATCAACATAATAATGCAACTCCACCATGTTGGCAATCTCTCTATTCAATCCCCTAGAAATCGTGCCATAGTAGCCTCTACATCCTCAACTACATTTGCCTTGATCATGGCAACTTCCATCTATGTGTGATAGTCCTCAACACTCTTGGTCCCCTGATATAGATGTTGTAATTTCTTATACAACTCCCGGTAGAAATGGCTGGGTATGAACCTCTTTCTCATGAGATCCCTAAGTTCTGCCCATGTCTGAACCTGCCTCCCATATTTTCTCATTCGAGTATAAACAATCTGATCCCACCAAATCATAGCATAATCAGTAAACTCAATTGCTGCCAAATTAATCTCATTCTTGTCTGAGTAGTGATGACATTTGAAGATCAGTTCTATTTTCTTTTCCAATTTTAAGTAATCTTCGGGGTCATTCTTGCCTTATAAGGTTGGTATCTTGATCTTGATGATACCTATATCACTATCTACATCTCCTCGTCTACCATAACCCCTCCGATCATAATCCCCTCATCTGTCATAAAAAGCACCTCGACCATCAAACCGCCTATCATTTCTATTATGCCTCATATCAAACCTCATATCATGCCTCCTATCACGCCTTGGCTGAAATCTCTCCTTCAAATCATCAAAATCAACAGAATCATCATTTTCGGCTTCTTCTTCATCTAGCGATACACACTATGGTGGTACACACCGAGGTGGCACATTCTAAGGTGGTGGTTGTTGGACAGTTATGACCCATAGCGTCACTATTTGTACAGATCATGGTGTTGTTGTACAAATTAACTATGTGACAAAGGAGATTGCTCTCTTATCATTTGTGATTAGATCACCAAGATATATAAATGATAGGAGGTCCTTATGATTTGTTCCTGGATTGAGATGATATGAGACAGTATCAATCCGCGAAGGATAAATCATTAAATATCCCTAGTCAGAGTATTATCGAGATTGGACATCGATAATGCGTAAAAGACTAGTATTACACTTGTGCGCGTGGTGAGGGCATAACGGCATAGTTCTCATATATTTGGGTATATGATACTCATGCAAGTGTAATAGGAGGTTGTGTTTTACCGATGGTACGGGAAACAGCTTCGCTCTGGATAGACCCCCTCGGAATTCCATTGGTAGTATGACTATGTGTCTATGGAAGTCCGAAATCAGGGAAGGTGTATTTGGTCTTAACCTGAGACTTGCACCTCTAATACTTGCGACAATCAATATACTTTGGTTTTGGTCGTCCAGGGCTTTAACAGGTTCTGTGTACGCCTTTGCTGGGTATATTGAGAATCGTAGTGTGTTGGGTGTGTGTAGGCACTGCATTTTTGCATATAAGCCCGATGATGAGTCTCGTATGGAGACACTACCTCTTTAGTTGTGAAGGTCGCGGGAAACGGACGTTGGAAGGGTAAAGTTGGAAATTAGCATTTTGTCAGATTTAACTCGCTTGTTTCGCCTCGGGTTCGCTTGTTGGACCTCTTTTTTTAAACACACCAATCCCAATCCAAAATAATTAAAACATTTAAAATGCATGTCACAAATTAAATTAAAACCAATTAAATTAAACTTAAATTAAATTAAATCACATTCCTAAACTAAATAAATCCAATTAAATTAAATTAAAACACATGTCACAAATTAAATTCCTTCCCAAATTAAAAGATTCAAATTAAATTCCATAAATAACATTCCTAATTAAAATAAATCACATTCCTAATTTAATTAAATCACCTACCAATTTAAAGAAATCATATCCTTAATTAAAAAGAACAAATCAAATCAATTCCCATAATTAAAGATTTTCCCTATCACATAATAATTAAAAATATCTCCCAATTAATACACAAATTCTATTCATTCTCCAACAAGGTAAACCCCCTCCATTGGCCTATAAAAAGAACCCTTAACCCACAAATTCAACCCTGGCTCATTCATCTTACACTAAAAATCCTCTTGGCTCTCTCTAATCTACATGCACAAACAAACCTAAAAACCCTAAATATCACCCACCAAAAAAACCCTAGCCACTAACGGCTTTGCCCTGCTCGCCGTGTCAAGAAGCACCAAAGTCACCATAGACACACGTTCCTCAACACACACTCACGCATAAACCAAGCAGATCACATTGCCTTCATCAACACAGTGCACTCAACAAACACGCCACATAGCCTCCACTTAGCCCCTCAGATTCACGCCCTTAGTACCACCTGCCAACCTCAACAGCCCCCGCGCATCAACAACTAACCTTCACGCTAATAGCCTAAAACAACCCTCTCGCCAATTACACAGCCCTCACGCCTATACACCACTCGCAGCCCTCTCGTCAACTACACAAGCCTTCACGCCTCAACCCAAAAACCAGCCCAGTTCAGCCGCAAATCAGTCCCGAAACTAACCCAAAACAGTCCACTTCACTGCCTCCTCCACAGCCGCATTTTACCCCACTGTTCTGTCCAATTTTTCACGCCAATTTAACCCTCAAAACAGTCCAGAAAACACCCTAAAACTGCACTAAAAAACTGCACAAAACCCCCTAAAAAATCACCAAAAACCGTAACCAATATCCCTCCAAAAACACCCAAAACAGTCCCCTAAACAACCAAAACAGTGACCTAAAATACAGCAGTAAAACAGCAGTGAAACGGGGTAAAAACAGCAGCCTGGACAGCAAAATAGCGAGGAAAGACGTTGAGTTGGTGAATCAAAAGAGTTGCGGATCATCCACCATTCCAACGGACGTGTAACGCCCTTTCGTGAGACGACAAAAGAGGTTAGACCTGAGGGCACTTTGTTACTTATTATCTTTCGTTTATTTTGTTTATTTTAAAAAATATTATCGCATGAGAGTCGTTTGAGGCATGATGTGATTGTTGGATGGGCGGAATGTGTGCTCCCTTTTGTGGTTATAGGATGGAAACCCGGACGTAAATTCCGTAGCCGAATCCGAATGGACGGTAGTGCGGTTTGTACTCGGGATACAATGCCACGTACCACTTAAGAGGCCCATATTTCATTCCATCCAAACTTGTATTTGAGCATGTTATAGTTTGTAGGTTATTTATTTATTATTTAAAGCATGATTTAATTTAGTTTGTTATTTATGTTTAAAGCATGATTATGTTACTTTTATGCATGATATTTTGTTAGTTTATGATTATGTTTAAATAGTTATTCGTTTATTTTGGTTTAATGGTTCAATATGCTCGTTGTGTTATATTGCGTGTTTACCGTTTAATGATTTACTTTCAAGCATGCAAACTTAGATTAAGAGTTATCTTGATGAATGCGTATTAGATCTAGGTTGTCTTTGAGCATATAGGTTGAGTAGATTGAGTTAGTTTATAGCACAATTCATATCATCACAAGTGACATAAGTAAGAGACCATTCTGAACCCAACGGTTTGAGGTCTTCCCTTGCGAGGGGTGAGTGCGGCCTTAAATCTTTGTCCCGGTTCACACCGGGTGGCGACTCCATTATTCTCCGGTTTAGTCCCCCGCGGGCTACTCCGTACTCCCAACTAAGCCGCGAGTCTAGAACAGCGTGTGTCGCCCAAGTTCTGTGTCCTACAGTCTGGCGGCTCCACTGGGGATTTAGAGAATTGGTCCTGAAATAATGTCTTGTAGTGATTGTAATTTGTACTTTAGTTAACTGTGTCTACCGTAGGTTGAAAGGAGTTTAATCAAATGCACTTTTAAGGCTAGGTAATGGTTTGGTGTCTTCCTTCATTCACTACCTTTCTATAAGGAAAAGCTGTGAAGGCACCTAGACAATCATGTACTAGTAGTCTACCGTGATGGACTAATTTGGAGGACTCGTTGTTTATTCCTGTCACCAAACGATAAGAGCCTAAGGGGCTAGGGTACTTAAGAGAGCCTCACTCTACCCTCCCTCTGGGGAATCTACAACGGGAAATCCATTTGACAGTCAGTCACACACCATCACTCGTTGGCACATACCTTTAAGTATAAAAAAGGTGCGCTCACTTGGTCGCTCGGACCCTTGAGTGGGGAGACCTAGTTGTGGGAAATCCTTTGTCGACGGGAGCTTTTGTCCATACCCCTGTAAACCCGCATATGAACTATAGTTGTAGGATCAGTAGAGACTATTCCTTTATGTTTTGGACCATTGTCATTTGGATTTAGTTGGACTTGTTTTCATGAAGTATGGGCTTGTTACCATATAAACAACAAATACTGATTATTGTTGCAGCTTAGGCAGCAATAGAAGCCATTTGGGTCGATAATAAATCTAATTAGATTAGATATAGTTCTGTTAGCGGCTGAGCTAGGCTTCAGCACAGGCTAAAGAATTAATGGTCTCATCAACGATCCAGATATATACTTCGATATTCATCTGATTCGTTTGGATCATACATCATGGCGATGTAATGATCGTATAAATCGCATTAGACGATAATCATGTAAATCCACTGACGAAAACCTTTTCTCAGCAGTTTGAGCCAACCGTACATAATTCGGGTGTAAGACACTCGAGTGACTGGCTATAGGCCAAGTGGGAGATTGTTGGACAATTATGACCCATAGCGTCACTATTTGTACATATCATGATGTTGTTGTACAAATTAACTATGTGACAAAGGAGATTGCTCTCTTATCATTTGTGATTAGATCACCTTAGATGTATAAATGATGAGAGGTCCCTATGATTTGTTCCTGGATGGATAATGATATGAGATAATATCAGTCCACGTAGGATAAATCATTAAATATCCCTAGTCAGAGTATTATCGAGATTGGATATCGATAAATACGTAAAAGACTAGTATTGTACTTGTGCGCGTTGTGAGGGCACAACGGCATAGTTCTCATATATTTGGGTATTGGATACTCATGCAAGTGTAATAGGAGGTTGTGTTTCACCGATGGTATGGGAAACAGCTTCGCTCTGGATAGACCCCATCGGAATCCCATTGGCAGTATGACTGTGTGTCTATGGGAGTCTGAAATCAGGGTAGGTGTATTTGGTCTTAACCTGAGACTTGCATCGCTAATACTTACGACAATCAATATACTTTGGTTGAGGTCGTCCAGGGCTTTAACCGGTTCTGTGTACGCCAATACTGGGTATATTGAGAATCGTAGAGTATTGGGTGTGATGTCAAGACGAAAGTATCACTCAAGTCATAGTGGAGATGATGTCACGTAGGATACGGTATTAGTGCTCTTAAGTGCTGCGCGACCATTGGGATATTATGACTAGGTCATGTATATCCGATTATAGAGACTAGTTACCAGACATCCGACATGTGCTTCGTACGGGGCAGACACAACTCCAGCCCCAGGCCTAGCACGTGACCATCCGATACTAGATCGATATGCATTATACGATGTATACTACGCCTGATACAGATCATTCATTCCTGTAAGGATATTTCCGGAGAATTGGGTAGGCATGGTGCTTTGCTAGAAGCCAACATTGTCTTGTGAATCGGTAAAACGTAGTACTTGGTACTTACGTGTTCAAATAGTCCGACGACCGTATTTACTGCCAACATATCCGGGGATCTCATGGGTCGCTTCCCAATGATTCACCGATGATGTATGACTCGCACTTTAATTAATCTGGGATTAATTCGATGAGCGAGAAAATTAATCTGGGATTAATTACGGAGATATTTTATCTGGGATAAAATATCATCTAAAGATAGAGAGCGCGATTAATTTGGAATTAATCGGTAAAATAAATTTAATAGTTAAGTTTGATTTTTCTATTTAATTTATACGAATGGGCTAAAATTAATATATCGGATATATTAATATGAATTGGATTTCGTTACGAAATTAAAGTCGGACTTTAATACGAACGAGCGAGTTAATTTAGAATTAATTCGTAAACGACGATCGTAATATATTTGCGAGGCATCGATATTTAATTAAATTAGATTTAATTATTTAATGACGGAAGTTCGTTTAATCGGATTAAACGGAACCGAGCCGCGGCAAATGTTCGTAGAAGATATTGAATTTTGAATTCAAGTATGTGGGGCCCATGTGTGGTGGGTGTACCTACCACCCAACTACCTTGTTTTGCTTTTTGAAAAACCATTTTCCCACACCTACCAAGTTTAGGCTAAAAGTGAAATGGTTTTACCAAAAGGTGAATAACAAAAAGGGCTAACTCATCATTATTCATTAGATGAATATTTTTGAAAACCCTAGACAACTCTCTCTCTCCCATCTCTTTCTCCTTTCACGCCCAAGGGGCCAAAACTCACTGGTTTTTCTGTCCAAAACGTGAGCAGTGAGGGAAGCAGTTTTTGTGGATTTTGTGGCAAGATCCAAGTGCTAGTACACTTCTAAGAGGCATACGAATGTGTTAGGGAAACCACCCACGAGCCGGGAATCGTTAGACGAAGATTGAAGCTCCAAATCTCAGCTCAAAATCTGATTTTTCAAGGCAGTGGACTGCACTGCAGTGGGCGTGGAAATGGAGGCCAAAATCGTTTTGTTTGTTGCCGTATCGTCTCAACCGATCGATGTGTGAGTATTCCGCTACCTCCGTTGATGTATTTACACATTATTTTCATGCTTGTTATGATCTTGGGACCTAAATAGAAACCAACAGATAGTTAGACATAAGTCCGATGATGAAATTGATTGCTTTGGGTGAAACCTTAGAAACGATAAACCTTTGACGTGCTTTTATCTGATAATTTGAGTAATTGATCTATGCTAGACTCGTAAGCACTTCACTATAGGTTCTTAGCGGTGAAAACCTGAGTAGTTGGCAAGGTGACTAGTTGAAGAAATTGCGGGTCGATGAATGACCATTTGCTTAGATGTCTATCCTGATTTGCTTGTGTTATGATGTGTGGTATGGTTGAAAATAAAAGAAAAGTCTTTAAAGTAAAAAAATAAACCGCCTATAACCAATAAGCGTGAAGCTACCCATGGGCGAGTATTAGGACCACCGTGAGGAGAAATGCTACCTTAAAGGGTAGGTGGTAAAAAAAAAAAAGAACAAAACGGAAAGAAAAAAAAAGACAAAGGAAAAGAAAAATAAAAGCATACCACATTGAGCACGGAAAAACAATTGCAGAACATAATTGAGACATCTAGGTTGGTTTGACCCATCGATCCCGATTTTTGAAACGAAATCATTGAGTTGGCTTACTTAAGGATCAAGCTGTGAAGGAACCTTTGCACATACACACTTTGAGTCTGGCTTAGATCATTTATTCAAAGACTTGGATTTGAGTTGCATTGAAAGTTTTGAAGGTTCTCTGATTTCAATACTGGGCATTCTTTGAGGACGATAATATGTGTAACTATTGGGACTATTTTGTAGCATGTGATATAGTATGATGATATGGAATGCCACATCACGTGGTCCACCTTGACCTAGTGCAAACAGCGAAAGGCAGAAAGCTAAATCAAGTCTGGGGGCGACCAGTCTACCACTTCACGAATAAGGGACGTAATGAGATCTTGAGCCATGAGACCAGAGAGAAGACTGAGTAATCACTTGGAGAACTGGCGGAAGACCTAACCCAACGGAATAGGAAATTCATTCATTCATGTATGCATACACGTAACATATTTTCCATTCTTTTTTGTGTTTGTTTTGTTTTGTATTCACAGGTTTCAAAGAAGAAAAAGAGAAAGCGGCAAAGACAAGCCAACCAGAATCAGCAACATATGAGTAGTAGTTTTGGGGCGAGTCCCACATCAGTTTGAGGGCAAGGCCCATATCAGTATCAGTCTGGGCTTGAGGCCTGCATCAGTATCAGTTTGGGGCAAGGCCCATATCAGTATCAGTCTAGGGGCGAGGCCCATATCAGTATCAGTTTGGGGCGAGGCCCATATCAGTATCATTCTGGGGTTGAGGCCCGCATCAGTATCAGTTTGGGGCGAGGCCCATATAACTATCAGTCTGAGGGCAAGGTCCACATCAGTATCAGTTTGGGGCGAGACCCATATCAGTATAAGTCTGGGGGCGAGGCCCATATCAGTATCTGTTTGGGTGTCGAGGCCCGCATCAGCATCAGTTTGAGGGATGAGTCCCAGGCCCAGATCAATATCAGTTTGGGGATGAGTCCCGAGGGTCGAGGGCCACATCAGTATCAGTTTAGGGGCGAGGCCCATATCAGTATCTATTTGGGGGTCCAGGCCCGCATCAGCATCAGTTTGGGGATGAGTCCTAGGGCCGAGACCCACATTAGTATCAGCATGGGGGCGAGGCCCATATCGGTATCAGTTTGGGACGAGGCCCATATCAGTATCAGTCTAGGGACGAGGCCCACATCAGTATCAGTTTGGGGGCGAGGCCCATATTAGTATCAGTCTAGGGGCGAGGCCCACATCAGTATCAGTTGAGGGCGAGGCCCACGTCAGTATTAGTTTTGGGGCAACGCCTACGTCAGTTTGAGGTCGAAGAACCACTACATCGGTAACAGTTTCGGGAACAAGGCCCAGGGAATAAAGCCTTCAATCAATACAGTTCGGGAACAAAGCCCACAGTCAATACAGTCAAGGGATAAAACCCACATTCAGCATAATTCAGGAACAAAGCCCACAATCAGCCCAGATCGGGGATAAAGACCACATTCAGCACAATTCAGGAACAAAGCCCACAGTCAGCTCAGTTCGGGGATAAAGCCCACATTCAGTACAATTCAGGAACAAAGCCCACAGTCAGCTCAGATCGGGGATAAAGCCCACATTCAGCACAATTCATGAACAAAGCCCACAGTCAGCTCAGTTCGGGGATAAAGCCCACATTCAGTATAATTCAGGAACAAAGCCCACAGTCAGCTCAGATCGGGGATAAGGCCCACATTCAGTACAATTCAGGAACAAAGTCCACAGTCAGCTCAGTTCGGGGATAAAGCCCACATTCAGTACAATTCAGGAACAAAGCCCACAGTCAGCTCAGATCGGGGATAAAGCCCACATTCAGTACAATTCAGGAACAAAGCCCACAGTCAGCTCAGTTCGGGGATAAAGCCCACATTCAGTACAATTCAGGAACAAAAGCCCACAGTCAGCTCAGATAAGGGATAAAGCCCATATTCAGCACAGTTCGAGAATACAGCCTAGGAGAATAAAGCTCTCTCTCAGCACGGTTCAGGAATACATCCTAGAGAAATAAAGCCCTCTCTCAGCACAGTTTGGGAATACAGCCCAGGGGAATAAAGCTCTATCTTAACACAGTTCGGGAACAAGGCCCAAGTGAATAAAGCTCTATCTTAACATAGCTCGGGAACAAAGCCTAGGGGAATAAAGCCCACTTTCAAAGCAGTTCAGGAACAAGGCCCAGGGGAATAAAGCTCTATCTTAACACAGTTCGGGAACAAGGCCCAAGAGAATAAAGCTCTATCTTAACATAGCTCAGGAACAAAGCCTAGGGGAATAAAGCCCACTTTCAAAGCAGTTCGGGAACAAGACCCAGGGGAATAAAGCTTTATCTTAACACAGTTCGGGAACAAGGCCCAAGGGTATAAAGCTCTGTCTTAACACAGTTCGGGAATACAGCCCAGGGGAATAAAACTCTATCTTAACACAGTTCGGGAACAAGGGCCAAGGGAATAAAGCTCTATCTTAACATAGCTCGGGAACAAAGACTAGGGGAATAAAGCCCACTTTCAAAGCATTTCGGGAACAAGGCCCAGGGGAGTAAAGCCATATCTTGACACAGTTCGGGAATACAGCCCAGAGGAATAAAGCCTTCTCTCATCACAGTTTGGGAACAAAGCCCTACCTTAACATAGTTCGGGAACAAAGCCTAGGGGAATAAAGTCCTATCTTGACACAGTTCGGGAATACAGCCCAGGGGAATAAAGCTCTCTCTCAACGCAATTTGGGAACAAAGCCCAAAGGTCAAAGCATCTCAGGATAACAAGTAAGTTAAGCAACAGCTGGAAAGCAGGTAAGGTAAGTAAAAATGCATTGCATAAACTTTGATAGGATTGTCATTGTCACACACTGCACAAGTCCCATCAAAGTGGGGGCGACCGTAGGCACTGTTTTTGCATATAAGCCCGATGATGAGTCTCGTATGGAGACACTACCTCTTTAGTTGTGAAGGCCGTAGGAAACGGACGTTGGAAGGGTAAAGTTGGAAATTAGCATTTTGTCAGATTTAACTCGCTTGTTTCGCTTCGGGTTCGCTTTATGGACCTCTATTTTAAAACACACCAATCCCAATCCAAAATAATGAAAACATTTAAAATGCATGTCACAAATTAAATTAAACTTAAATTAAATTAAATCACATTCCTAAACTAAATAAATCCAATTAAATTAAATAAAACACATGTCACAAATTAAATTCCTTTCCCAATTAAAAGATTCAAATAAATTCCATAAATAACATTCCTAATAAAATAAATCACATTCCTGATTTAATTAAATCACCTACCAATTTAAAGAAATCATATCTTTAATTAAAAGAATAAATCAAATCAATTCCCCTAATTAAAGATTTTCCCTATCACATAATAATTAAAAATATCTCCCAATTAATACACAAATTCTATTCCTTCTCCAACAAGGTAAAACCCCTCCCTTAAACCCACACATTCAACCCTGGTTCATTCATCTTACACTAAAAATCCTCTCGGCTCTCTCTAATCTACATGCACAAACAAACCTAAAAACCCTAAATATCACCCACCAAAAAAACCCTAGCCACTAACGGCTTTGCCCTGCTCGCCGAGTCAAGAAGCACCAAAAAACTGCACAAAACCCCCCTAAAAATCACCAAAAACCACAACCAATACCCCTCCAAAAACGCCCAAAACAGTCCCCTAAACAACCAAAACAGTGACCTGAAATACAGCAGCGAAACAGCAGCAAAATCGGGTAAAAACAGCAGCCCAAACAGTAAAACAGTGAGGAAAGACGTTGAGTTGGTGAATCAAAAGAGTTGCGGATCATCCACCCTTCCAACGGACGTGTAACGCCCTTTCGTGAGACGACAAAAGAGGTTAGACTTGAGGGCACTTTGTTACTTATTATCTTTCGTTTATTTTGTTTATTTTAAAAAATATTATCGCATGAGAGTCGTTTGAGGCATGATGTGATTGTTGGATGGGCAGAATGTGTGCTCCCTTTTGTGGTATATAGGATGGAAACCCGGACGTAAATTCCGTAGCCGAATCCGAATGGACGGTAGTGCGGTTTGTACTCGGGATACAACGCCACGTACCACTTTAGAGGCCCATATTTCATTCCATCCAAACTTGTATTTGAGCATGTTATAGTTTGTAGGTTATTTATTTATTATTTAAAGCATGATTTAATTTAGTTTGTTATTTATGTTTAAAGCATGATTATTGTAGGACACAGAAATCGGCGACACTGTTCTAGGCCGCGGCCTAGTTGGGAGTACGGAGTAGCCCGCGGGGGAACTAAACCGGAGAAATAACATGGAGTCGCCACCCGGTGTGAACCGGGAAAATCTGATTTAAGGCCGCACTCACCCCTCGCAAGGAAGACCTCAAACCGTTTGGTTCGGAATGGTCCATTACTTATGCCACTTGTGATGATATGATTTGTGCAATAAACTAATCGAATCTATTCAACATATATGCTCAAGGGTAATCTATGTCTAGTTTGTATTCATCAAAATAACTCATAATCTAAGTTTGCATGCTTGAAAGTAAGTCTTTAAACGGCAAACACAAAATATCACACAATGAGCACATTGAACCATTAAACCAAAATAAACAAATAGCAATTTAAACAAAATCATAAACTAAACAAAATATCATGCATAAAATAACGTAATCATGCTTTGAAAATAAATAACAAACTAAGCTAAATCATTCTTTAATAACAAATAAATAACCTACGAACTACAACATGCTCACACACAAATTTGGATGAGACGAAATACGTGTCTCTTAAGTGGTACATGGCGTTGTATCCCGAGTACAAACCGTACTACCGTCCATTCGGATTCAGCTACGTAATTTACATTCGGGTTTCCATCCTATATACCACAAAAGGGAACACATATTCCGCTCATCCAACAATCACATTATGCCTCAAATGACTCTCATGCGATAATATTTTAAAGTAAATAAAAGAAACGAAAGATAATAAGTAAAAAAGGTGTCCTCAGGTCTAAGCTCTTTTGTCGTCTCTCGAAAGCGCGTTACACGGCAGTCGGAAGAGAGAATGCTCTGCAACTTTTCTGGTTCACTAATCCAACGTTTTTCCTCACTGTTTCGCTGTCTGGGCTGTTGTTTTCACTCTGTTTCGTGCTGTTTTTGTTGTATTTTCTGGTCACTATTTTTTGGTAATTTAGGGGACTGTTTTGGGGTGTTTGGAGGGGTAAAGGGGCTGCGATTTTGGTGATCTTGAGGGGGAATTCTGAGCAGTTTGTTGTGCAGTTTCAGGGTTTATTCGGGGAATTTTTTACGGTGTGGAGTGTAATTTTTGGTGGACTGGTTTGCGGTAAAGGGTGCAGTTTTTAGGGCTGTGATTTTCGGTACTTTGATGGCTGTTTGAGGGGCTGGTTTATGATGAAGTTTTCGGTCATTGAAGTTTAATTTGTGGGGTGAATAAGGGCTGTTGTTGAGGGCTTGTTAAGGTGTGATGGCTTTGTTCGGTTAGGCGAGAAGAAGGGGGCTGGTGGGTGGTCAAAGAGAGGGCTACGTTGAAGGCAGTGGACTGTTACGTGAAGTATTGTGAAGGGCAGGAGGCGTTGAAGAGGCTGGACATTTGTGAGTTGTTGTTTGTTGCGTGTAGGGAGTCAAGGCGCTGATTGTGAGGCTGATTGGTGGTTAGCGTGAAAGGTTAAGTTTGGTGAAGGCAACTGGGGCAAGTGTGTGTGTTGAAGTGAGAGGGGACCAAGTAAGCTAGGGTTTATATGAATGTCCAGAGTGATGGAAGGGTTAGCCGTCTGAAGCTTAGGGTTACTTTGCTGTGAATGTGGTGAATTGTCGTGCTGTGTGGGGCGTGGCTTGCTGAGGGACGTGGACGTGCTGACTGAGTCACTGTGTTCGTGTGTGAGTGGTGATGGCTCGTTTGTGGTCCCTGAGAGAGAGAAGAGAGGGTTGTGGTGCCGTACCAAGTTTTGTTTGTTCACGGCTCTTCACTGCTTTATTCGGTTGAAGTTGGCTGTGTCGGTTGCTATGAGTTGTCGTGTGGCTGGAGATAGGGTCTCTTTGGTGGGCTATGCATGGCTCACTGTGTGGTTTGGAGGCTTGTGAGGGAGGCAGGTTGGTGAATGGAGGGTGCAGGTGTGAGGGGCATTATTTTATATGTGCGTGGAGAGGCATGCTTAATTAGGGCATTTGTACGTGAAGGAATTGATGGCTGTCTGAGGTTACTGGATGCGTGGAGGTGTTTAGAGATTAGGGTTTGCATGCATTTGTTAAGGAAAGAAATGAAATTAATTGGGGACATGATTTGTTTGTTTAGGAAGTTTATATATTTGATTGACTTTTATTTACGCATTTAATTTGTTAATTAGGTAGATGATTATTTAATTTTGGTAATGATTTATTTAATTTTGGTATTAGATTTTAATTAAATATTAGTTTAATTTAATTTAATTGTATTTTAATTTAATTTAATTAGCTTTAATTCAATTTAATTTAATTGGTTTAAATTAATTTCAATTAGCTTTAATTTAAATTAATTTAATTTGTGACATGTATTTTAAATGTTTTAATTATCTTTGGATTGGGCTTGGTGTGTGTTTAGTGGGCTAAGGGTGTGTTTTAAACGGAGGTCCAACAAGCGAACCCGAAGCTACTCCAACGAATCCAACAAAAGAACTTTTTCCCTTCGGACGTCCGTTTCCTATGGCTCCCGCGACTTAAAAGGTAGTGCCTCCAAATGAGACTCATCATCGGGTCTTACATGCAAAAAAGCAGTGCCTACAGTCACCCCCACTTTGATGGGACTTGTGCAGTGTGTGACAATGACAATCCTATCAAAGTACGTGCATTACATTTTTACTTACCTAGCTCGCCAGCTGCCACCTGACTTGCCTGCTACTTCGAACTGATTTGATGATGAAGTAGATATGGTGGCGAGGCGCCTCGACCTCTGGGCTTTATTCCCGAACCACCGAATGTGAACTGTGATGATGATGCAGTGGGCCCTCGACCCTGGGACGCATCCCGGAACTGCAACCGACAACGAGGGCACCTCGACCTTGGGACGCATCCCAATACCACTGAAAATGTGGGCCTCGCCCTCAAACTGATGATGTAGTGGTTCCTCGACCCTGGGACGCATCCCGGAACTACAACTGATGATGCAGTGGGCCCTCGACCCTGGGACGCATCCCGGAACTGCAACCGACAATGGGGGCACCTCGACCCTGGGCACCTCGATCCAATACCGCTGACAAAGTGGTCATCGCCCTCAAACTGATACTGATATGGGCCTCGCCCCCAGAATGATACTGATATGGGCCTCGCCCCCATACTGATACTGATATGGGCTTCGCTCCAAACTGATAGTGATATGGGCCTCGCCCTCATGCTGATAATGATATGGGTCTCGCCCCCAGACTGATACTGATGTGGGCCTCGCCCCCATGCTGATACTGATATGGGCCTCGCCCCAAACTGATACTGATATGGGCCTCGCCCCCAGACTGATACTGATGTGTGCCTCGCCCCCAGACTGATACTGATGTGGGCCTCGCCCCCATGCTGATACTGATGTGGGCCTCCCCCCAAACAGATACTGATGTGGGCCTCGCCCCCATACTGATACTGATGTGGGCCTCACCCCCATGCTGATACTGATATGGGCCTCGCCCTAAACTGATATTGATATGGGCCTTGCCCCCATGCTGATACTGATATGGGCCTCGCCCCCAGACTGATACTGATGTGGGCCTCGCCCCCATGCTGATACTGATATAGGTCTCGCCCCAAACTGATACTGATATGGGCCTCGCCCCCAGACTGATGCTGATGTGGGCCTCGACCCTAGGATTCATTCCAAATTCTGACGACGTGGGCCTCGGCCCTGGGATTCATTCCAAATTCTGACGAAGTGGGCCTCGGCCCTGAGATTCATTCCCTAGATTCATTCCAAATTCTGACGACGTGGGCCTCGGCCCTGGGATTCATTCCAAATTCTGAAATTCTGATGACATGGGCCTCGGCCCTGGGATTCATTCCCTGGATTCATTCCAAATTCTGACGATGTGGTCCTCGACCCTGGGATTCATTCCAAAACCTGACGATGTGGGCCTCGACCCTGGGATTCATTCCCGAAACTGATGATAATGTGGGCCTCGACCCTGTGGGATTTATTTTCGAAAACTGCTGATAATACGGGCTTCGCCCCTTGAGATTCATTCCTGAAACTGATGATAATGCAGGCCTCGACCCTGAGACTTATCCCAAAAACTGAAACTCATATGGGCCTCTACCCTGGGACTCATCCCCAAAACTGAAACTGATATGGGCCTCAACCCTGGGACTTATCCCCAAAACTACTACTCATGTGTTGTTGATTCTGGTTGGCTTGTTTTTGCCGCTTTCTCTTTTTCTTCTTTGAAACCTGTGAATACAAAACAAAACAAACACAAAAAAGAATGCAAAATATGTTACGTTTATGCATGCATGCATGAATGAATTTCCTATTCCGTTGGGTTAGGTCTTCCGCCAGTTCTCAGGGTGATTGCTCAGTTCTCTTTAGTCTCATAGCTCAAGTTCCCATTATATCCCTTATTGGCGGGGTGGTAGACTGGTCGTCCCCAGTCTTGATTTATCTTTCTGTTCTCCGCTGTTTGCACTTGGTCAAGATGAACCACATGGTGGGGCCTTCCATATCATCATACTATATCACATGCTACGAAATAGTCCCAATAGTTACACATATTATTGCCCTCAAAGAATGCTCAGTATTGAAACCAGAGAACCTTCAAAACATTCAACGCAACTCAAATCCAAGTCTTTGAATAAATGATCTAAGCCAGACTCAAAGTGTGTGTGTGTAAAGGTTCCTTTGCGGATTCATCCCCAAGTAAGCTAACTCAATGATTTCGTTTCAAAAATCGGGATCGATGGGTCAAACCAACCTAGATGTCTCAATTATGCATGCAGTTGCTTTTCTGTGCTCAATGTGGTATGGTTTTCTTTCTTTTTTTCTCTTGCTTTTTCTTTTCTCTTTTCATTTTGAACTTCTTTTTTTTTCTGTTTTTTTTTCTTTCTTTTTTTTCAACACACCTACCCTTTAAGGTAGCATTTCTCCTCATGGTGGTCCTAATACTCGCCCATGGGTAGCTTCACGCTTATCGGTTATAAGTGGTTCAATTCTTTTCTTTAGAGACTTTTCTTTCATTTTCAACCATACCACACATCATAACATAAGCAAATCAAGATAGACATCTAAGCAAACGGTCATTCACCGACCTACAATTTCTTCAACTAGTCACCTTGCCAACTACTCAGGTTTTCACCGCTAAGAACCTATAGTGAAGTGCTTACGAGTCTAACATAGATTAATTACTCAAATTATCAGATAAAAGCACATCAAGAGTTTATCGTTTCTAAGATTTCACCCTAAAGCAAACGATTTCATTATTGGACTTATGTCTAACTATCAAGGACTAAAAACAAACAACTTTTTTTTTCTTTTTTTTCTTTCTTTTTTTTTCTTTCTTTTTTTTTCTTCCTTTTTTCTTTTTTTTTCTTTTCTTTTTTGAAGGCCCCCCAATGGTCTTTCTTTCATTGCAGTAAAGTTCTCTGTTCCTCGGTTTCCTTTTCCACGATATCCATGTTTGCTAAACTCATCTTGACAAACCTCTTTTTTTTCTTCTCTAACCCAACGGATATCTATGATGGCTTTTAAGACACTGGGTTAACATGATGCGTGTATGCATGAGATGCATGAGATACGTGCAACGTATGTAATATATAAGCCCATTTAAGAATTTTTACACTAGTTGGCCCATTATCATTTTAAAGTATTCAATCACACTATTGCACGGTGCAAACTTATCCCAGTTGAAAAGGCCCAACATGTTTACACTTTGCGATAACATAGCTAAACAACTTCAATTGATAATAGGCCCAAACATAAAATGGCCCACCGACATTTTAGAAGCTTTTGGCCTAACTGTCAAAGGACACGAACTCGTCCCAGTTTAAATGGCCCAACAAGTTCACATCTTTTGACAAAAGGTCCAACTGGATCCAAATGACGACGGTCCAAAAAATAAACATAAAAAATAATAATAATAATTTCTACTAGTTCTATGACTAAGGTTCACATGTGGGTTTACGGGAGTGCGGACAAAGGCTCTCGCTGACGAAGGCTCTCGCTGACAATGCCTTTAACTAAACCCCTTCAACCCACTATAGACACGATTAATTAAAGCACAAATCCAAACATTACAAGACATTATTTCGGGGCCGATTCTTTATCCCCAGTGGAGTCGCCAGACTGTGGGACACAGAAACTGGGCGACGCATGTTCTAGGCTCGCGGCCTAGTTGGGAGTACGGAGTAGCCCACGGGGGAACTAAACCAGAGAAATAACATGGAGTCGTCACCCGGTGTGAACCGGGAAAATGTGATTTAAGGCTGCACTCACCCCTCGCAAGGGAAGACCTCAAACCGTTGGGTTCGGAATGGTCCCTTACTTATGCCACTTGTGATGATATGATTTGTGCAATAAACTAACCGAATCTATTCAACATATATGCTCAAGGGTAATCTATGTCTAGTTTGTATTCATCAAAATAACTCATAATCTAAGTTTGCATGCTTGAAAGTAAGTCTTTAAACGGCAAACACACAATATCACACAATGAGCACATTGAACCATTAAACCAAAATAAACAAATAGCAATTTAAACATAATCATAAACTAAATAAAATATCATGCCTAAAATAACGTAATCATGCTTTAAAAATAAATAACAAACTAAGCTAAATCATGCTTTAATAACAAATAAATAACCTACGAACTACAACATGATCACACACAAATTTGGATGAGACGAAATACGTGTCTCTTAAGTGGTACGTGGCGTTGTATCCCGAGTACAAACCGTACTACCGTCCATTCGGATTCGGCTACGGAATTTACATCCGGGTTTCCATCCTATATACCACAAAAGGGAACACATATTCCGCTCATCCAACAATCACATCATGCCTCAAACGACTCTCATGTGATAATATTTTAAAGTAAATAAAAGAAATGAAAGATAATAAGTAAAAAGGGTGCCCTCAGGTCTAACCTCTTTTGTCGTCTCTCGAAAGCGCGTTACACGGCAGTCGGAAGAGAGAATGCTCTGCAACTTTTCTGGTTCACTAATCCAATGTTTTTCCTCGTTGTTTCGCTGTCTGGGCTGCTGTTTTCACTCTGTTTCGCTGCTGTTTTTGTTGTATTTTCTGGTCACTATTTTTTGGTAATTTAGGGGACTGTTTTGGGGTGTTTGGAGGGATAAAGGGGCTGCAATTTTGGTGATCTTGAGGTGGAATTCTGAGCAGTTTGTTGTGCAATTTCAGGGTTTATTCGGGGACTATTTTACGGTGTGGAGTGCAATTTTTAGTGGACTGGTTTGCGGTAAAGGGTGCAGTTTTTGGGGCTGTGATTTTCGGTACTTTGATGGCTGTTTGAGGGGCTGGTTTATGATGAAGTTTTCGGTCAGTGAGGGTTAATTTGTGGGGTGAATAAGGGCTGTTGTTGAGGGTTTGTTAAGGTGTGATGGCTTTGTTCGGTTAGGCGAGAAGAGGGGGGCTGGTGGGTGGTCAAAGAGAGGGCTACGTTGAAGGCAGTGGACTGTTACGTGAAGTATTGTGAAGGGCAAGTGGCGTTGAAGAGGCTGGACATTTGTGAGTTGTTGTTTGTTGCGTGCAGGGAGTCAAGGCGCTGATTGTGAGGCTGATTGGTGGTTAGCGTGAAAGGTTAAGTTTGGTGAAGGCAAATGGGGCAAGTGTGTGCGTTGAAGTGAGAGGGGACCAAGTAAGCTAGGGTTTATATGAATGCCGAGAGTGATGGAAGGGTTAGCCGTCTGAAGCTTAGGGTTTCTTTACTGTGAATGTGGTGAATTGTCGTGCTGTGTGGGGCGTGGCTGGCTGAGGGACGTGGACGTGCTGACTGAGTCACTGTGTTCGTGTGTGAGTGGTGATGGCTCGTTTGTGGTCCCTGAGAGAGAGAAGAGAGGGTTGTGGTGCCGTACCAAGTTTTGTTTGTTCACGGCTCTTCACTGCTTTATTCGGTTGAAGTTGGCTGTGTCGATTGCTATAAGTTGTCGTGTGGCTGGAGAGAGGGTCTCTTTGGTGGGCTGTGCGTGGCTCACTGTGTGGTTTGGAGGCTTGTGAGGGAGGCAGGTTGGTGAATGGAGGGTGCAGGTGTGAGGGGCATTATTTTATATGTGCGTGGAGAGGCATGCTTCATTAGGGCATTTGTACGTGAAGGAATTGATGGCTGCCTGAGGTTACTGGATGCGTGGAGGTGTTTAGAGATTAGGGTTTGCATGCATTTGTTAAGGAAAGAAATCAAATTAATTGGGGACATGATTTGTTTGTTTATGAAGGTTATATATTTGATTGACTTTTATTTAGGCATTTAATTTGTTAATTAGGTAGGTGATTATTTAATTTTGGTAATGATTTATTTAATTTTGGTATTAGATTTTAATTAAATATTAGTTTAATTTAATTTAATTGTATTTTAATTTAATTTAATTAGCTTTAATTCAATTTAATTTAATTGGTTTAAATTAATTTCAATTAGCTTTAATTTAAATTAATTTAATTTGTGACATGTATTTTAAATGTTTTAATTATCTTTGGATTGGGCTTGGTGTGTGTTTAGTGGGCTAAGGGTGTGTTTTAAACGGAGGTCCAACAAGCGAACCCGAAGCTACTCCAGCGAATCCAACAAAAAAACTTTTTCCCTTCCGACGTCTGTTTCCCGCGGCTCCCGCGACTTAAAAGGTAGTGCCTCCAAATGAGACTCATCATCGGGTCTTACATGCAAAAAAGCAGTGCCTACAGTCGCCCCCACTTTGATGGGACTTGTGCAGTGTGTGACAATGACAATCCTATCAAAGTACGTGCAATGCATT
The DNA here is from genome assembly GCA_019454045.1 of Zanthoxylum bungeanum. NCBI lineage: Eukaryota > Viridiplantae > Streptophyta > Magnoliopsida > Sapindales > Rutaceae > Zanthoxylum > Zanthoxylum bungeanum. The sequence goes on from SKCR01003153.1 coordinate 52,337, forward strand.
TTTACCTGGCTCGCCAGCTGCCACCTGACTTGCCTGCTACTTCGAACTGATTTGATGATGTAGTAGATATGGTGGCGAGGCGCCTCGACCTCTGGGCTTTGTTCCCGAACCACCGAATGTGAACTGTGATGATGATGCAGTGGGCCCTCGACCCTGGGACGCATCCCGGAACTGCAACCGACAACGGGGGCACCTCGACCTTGGGACGCATCCCAATATCGCTGACAATGTGGGCCTCGCCCTCAAACTGATGATGTAGTGGGTCCTCGACCCTGGGACGCATCCCGAAACTACAACTGATGATGGAGTGGGCCCTCGACCCTGGGACGCATCCCGGAACTGCAACCGACAACGGAGGCACCTCGACCCAATAGCGCTGACAAAATGGTCCTAGCCCTCAAATTGATACTGATATGGGCCTCACCCCAAGACTGATACTGATATGGGCCTCGCCCCCATGCTGATACTGATATGGGCTTCGCCCCAAACTGATACTGATATGGGCCTCGCCCCCATGCTGATACTGATATGGGTCTCGCCCCCAGACTGATACTGATGTGGGCCTCGCCCCCATGCTGATACTGATATGGGCCTCGCCCCAAACTGATACTGATATGGGCCTCGCCCCCAGACTGATACTGATGTGGGCCTCGCCCCCAGACTGATACTGATGTGGGCCTCGCCCTCATGCTGATACTGATATGGGCCTCGCCCCAAACAGATACTGATGTGGGCCTCGCCCCCATACTGATACTGATGTGGGCCTCACCCCCATGCTGATACTGATATGGGCCTCGCCCTAAACTGATACTGATATGGGCCTCGCCCCCAGACTGATACTGATGTGGGCCTCGCCCCCATGCTGATACTGATATGGGTCTCGCCCCAAATTGATACTGATATGGGCCTCGCCCCCAGACTGATGCTGATGTGGGCCTCGGCCCTGGGATTCATTCTTTGGATTCATTCCAAATTCTGACGACGTGGGCCTCTTCCCTAGGATTCATTCCAAATTCTGACGACGTGGGCCTCGGCCCTGGGATTCATTCCCTGGATTCATTCCAAATTCTGAAATTCTGATGACGTGGGCCTCGGCCCTGGGATTCATTCCCTGGATTCATTCCAAATTATGACGATGTGGGCTTCGACCCTGGGATTCATTCCAAAACCTGACGATGTGGGCCTCGACCCTGGGATTCATTCCCGAAACTGATGATAATATGGGCCTCGACCCTGTGGGATTTATTCTCGAAAATTGCTGATAATACGGGCTTCGCCCCTTGAGATTCATTCCTGAAACTGATGATAATGCAGGCCTCGACCCTGGACTTATCCCCAAAACTGAAACTCATATGGGCCTCTACCCTGGGACTCATCCCCAAAACTGAAACTGATATGGGCCTCAACCCTGGGACTTATCCCCAAAACTACTACTCATGTGTTGTTGATTCTGGTTGGCTTGTTTTTGCCGCTTTCTCTTTTTCTTCTTTGAAACCTGTGGATACAAAACAAATCAAACACAAAAAAAATGCAAAATATGTTACGGTATGCATGCATGCATGAATGAATTTCCTATTCTGTTGGGTTAGGTCTTTCGCCAGTTCTCCAGGTGATTGCTCAGTTCTCTTTAGTCTCATAGCTCAAGTTCCCATTATATCCCTTATTGGCGGGGTGGTAGAATGGTCGTCCACAGTCTTGATTTATCTTCTGTTCTCCGCTGTTTGCACTTGGTCAAGATGAACCACATGGTGGGGCCTTCCATATCAGCATACTATATCACATGCTACGAAATAGTCCCAATAGTTACACATATTATTGCCCTCAAAGAATGCTCAGTATTGAAACCATAGAACCTTCAAAACATTCAACGCAACTCAAATCCAAGTCTTTGAATAAATGATCTAAGCCAGACTTAAAGAGTGTGTGTGCAAAGGTTCCTTTGCGGATTCATCCCCAGGTAAGCTAACTCAATGATTTCGTTTCAAAAATCGGGATCGATGGGTCAAACCTACCTAGATGTCTCAATTATGACAAGGTCATGTTTATCCGATTATAGAGACTAGTTACCAGATATCCGATATGTGCTTCGTACAGGGCAGACATAATTCCAACCCCAGGCCTAGCACGTGACATCCGATACTGGATCGAAATACACAATACTACGTATACTACGCCTGATATAGATCACTATATTCCTGTAAGGATATTTCTGGAGAATTGGGTAGGCATGGTGCTTTGCTAGAAGCCAACCTTGTCTTGTAAATCGGTAAAACGTAGTACTTGGTACTTACGTGTTCGGATAGTCCGACGACCGTATTTACTGCCAACATATCTGGGGATCTCATTGGTCGCTTCCCGAAGATTCACCGATGACGTATGACTCGAACTTTTATTAATTTGGGATTAATTAGATGAGAGAGAAAATTAATCTTGGATTAATTGCGGAGATATTTTATCTGGGATAAAATATCAATTAAAGAGAGAAAACGATTAATTTGGAATTAATCGATTAAAATAATATATTTGATATATTATACGAAATTGGATTTCGACGCGGAGTTAAAATTAGATTTTTATTCGGGCGAACAAGTTATTTTAGAATTAATTCGTTAGCGACGTGAATAGTGATTTTGCTAGGCATAATTATTTAATTACGTCGCAACGGAAAATTCGTTAATTTGGAATTAGCGAACCCGAGCCCGAGAGTGTTTGCGAGCGCATTCGCATTTCGAATTCGAGTGCGGCACGCAAGTCACATCAAGCATCAAATCGCTAGTCGCATCTAGCGTCACATCATTCGTCAATCAAGTGATAGATGTCTTTCACTTTGAGTGATTGACACCAGTCACTATTCATTGATTGATGGAAGTTGATGTAAGTGGTTGGCATTTATGGTTTGACTTTTTTGGAAAAAGAAAAATGGTAAATGGTTTTTTGAAAATGAAAAGTGTATTAGATACACAAATTAGCTACCAACCACATAACTCTCTTCTCTTTCTTCTTGCCTCTCTCACGCCCAAATAGGGGCTGTTTTTCTTCTGGTTTGGCAGCCCACTGCCGAGACCAAGTGAAGGAGAAACAAGGTGATTTTGTGGCAAAATCATCAAGTGCTAGCACACCATTTTGAGTCTTGCGAAGGTGATAAGGAAACCCACCCGTGAGCATGGGATTTCTTCACAAAGCTTGGAGCTTCAAGGATCATCCATGGCCGAAAATGGAGGACACCAAACTGCTCACTGCTGAGCACTCTATGAGGGAGAATAAGAATTTTTGTTGTCCACCGCATCGCTCAACCGCTCGATGTAAGTATTCCGCAACTTCCTATGATTGTATTCGCACATGTTTTATGCTTATTATTCGATCCTCGGGACCGTAGAACTCCAACAATGGTATCAGAGCGGAGTAAAAGCATGAAATTTGACTTAGGGTTAAAATTTGGGTAAAATGTATTTGAGCATGATTTTATGAAATTGGATGATTGAGTATGCTTAAATGTGTTTTAATTGAGGATTGATTGGATCAATTTGATGAAATGTTGTTTGGAACAATTTTCCCCAATTGGTGTGGCTTGGCCGAAAATTAGATGAACCCTAAATGTCTTGGAATTTTGATTTTTGATTCATTGGATGAGTTGGAAACAATTGGGAATGTGGATTTAATGTTAATTTGTATTTAATTGGATTGAATTCGGAATTGATTTGAAAATCCCCTCCATTGCCGAGACATGTAGCATGAATAATGGGTTTGATTTTTTGATCAAAATGTGTTGGACACTAATTGATGTAATTGAGCATGATTAGTTGTGTAAATTGATGATTTGGAAATATTGATTTATGTAATTAATTATGCTATACACTTTAGTTTAATTAAATACGAAATTTGGAATTTTTGTGTTTAATTAAATGGGCTTTAAATTGGATTTGGGCTTGTAATGTTGTAAATGGGCTTATTGGGCTTGGTTGTACCAAGATGGGTTTAGGCTAAATTGGTTGGATCCAATTGGGCCCAAAACCGCTTCCATAAAGCCCAAATGCGACTAATGGACCTTTAAAGTTTAATTGGGCCTAATGGGCCTAAATTGATTTCTAGGCTTATGGGGTTACTCCTTGATTGGGCTTTGGTTATTGGGTTTGACCCAAGTTGACCAAAAGTCCACGCCTTAAAGAAATTAATTAAAAGCCCATTGGACTTTAATTAAATTAACATTGGATGTTAATCGGGCTTTGAGACCCGTAAGATTAAATTTGGAATTTAAGTCGTAAAGGTTCGTTAATAAAGTGTGATATTTAATTTGGAATTAAATAGCGAATTAGTTTTAAATACAAATTGAATTGGATCTAATTTTGTAGTTTAATTTAATTCAAGAATTCGTATTTTGAGTACTTATTCGCAAAACGAGTTTGACTCGCGCAAAATCAAATCGTTGTTTGAACATTGGATGGTCATTAATTATCAGATTAATTAATTTGATTAGATTGATTGATTGATAACATGCTTGTGTGAATACATGGTTGCGATGCATGAATAATGTATATCGGATGGATATTAGATGGGTGGGGCAATTTTAGAAATTGTTGTAATAAATTTGGAATTTATTAATTGGACCTGCGAGTCCAGCCTATTGCCTCTTTTCTCATTGTATTTCTCTTCTCACCTATTCCCCTCAATGTAAATGAGGTTTCTTTAGAAGTGTAGTGTAACGGGTAGAAGCAAATATTTGTGCTAGCTGGAGAGAGGAAATGGAGAGATTTGATCTAGGATCAATGTGTTAAGTATTCATCCGCATATCATTATTATTTATTTATATGCGCCTTATTATGTGTTTAGAATGCATGCTTAAGGGTGTATGATGATGAGACCTTAACAAAGATAATAAATTGGTTGCCAATTTGCACTCGAAAAACCGTCACAAAATATTAAGCGTTTTTCCTTCCATTGAGTGATTCTTACTCAAGATCTAAGACTGGCATTGGTTTGTTGGCCAAATCAAGGCCTTTGTCCATCAAGGATGTGTTTGAATCATGAAGGCTTTGTTCCATATTGGTGTCTTGTCCAAGTTGTGTTTGTTGGCCAAAGTCAAGACCACTTCTTGTCCATCGACATTGATTACGAAGCTTTCCATGCTCAATGGGTCACGCTTAACTGGGATCACTAAATTTGTTGTGCCAAAGCCAAGGCTTAGTTGATTCAGAGGAAAAAGGTTAGGTAATATATTGGATATATTGGCATATATAAGATATATGTTTCGGACTTGGATGTCCCCCTACTGGATCTAGGAATTGGATTGGATCCAATTGATCTTAGAGATCTACCTAGTTAATTATCATACAATTTGTTGGCCAAAGTCAAGATTGTGTGATATTTAACGGGATCCTAGCCCGCTATGAAACACGGTTTCCCGAGTACTCGACAGAGGGTTAGAGGCTCGACGAAAAATAGTGGGAGGCAAGAATTAAATTTGCAATATTCGTTTAATTACTTGCCATACGCGCTCAAATCAAATATCATTCGTCAAATAAATTAAATGTTAGTTGGACTAATATTTAAATCGTTGTTTTAATAAACAGTTGGACTGTATTCAAACAATTCATTTATAGTTGATTAAATATTTGGACTATTATAATCATTATAATAAATAGTACAGAAAATCATTGATTAAATAGTTGGACTATTAGAATCAAGATGTAATTGAAAGATTGACATTTAAAACATAATCCTAAGGAAAATGTATTTAAATGGTTTAATTTTCAAATTGGGAATATTTTCAGGATGGTCCTGGAAACTAATAAGTTACTTTATTTGATAAAATAACATATTAAGCCTAAGCCCGGAGTTAAACAATAGTAGAGCATGATCTTTGGAAGATTCATGTAATGATAACTTAAGTGCTTAATCCATTAAGCTTGTCGCATTAGACTCCTTAATTTCTGAATCAGAACTAAGGATTAGATCCTTAAAGTATGATAATGAAATTGAAGGATCTTCATAGATCTTTACAGATCTTAGAAGTACAAAATTGCAATAATAACTCTTGGAGAGTTAATGGCTATACTCAATGAGTCAAAGCCAAAGTTTGCAATAAGGCAAGTAGCGCAAGGCGCATCTTACTTCGATATTTTAGAAGGCTAAGGTTTGGCCAAAGGCTTCTGGGGTGTGGAAAGGGCAAAGGCAAAATCATTATAATCTTCTGGGAAGATAAAAGACATATCCCAAAATGTCTGCCTAAATTGTGGCAAACGGGATCGCGGAAGCGTGACTGCCGTTTGAACAAAGCAGACATGAAGGAATTGAATAACGAGCAAGGCTCTGACTTCAAATATGTTTGTCACAAATATGTTCACTACTAGTATTAAAATTGGATTTTAGATAATTAGTGTGATACATAAATTTGTATTGATGTGCAGAATCTGCTATGAGCAGGATACTGACTTCAGTTGAGATTAATCTGCTAATTGAAAATGGGACGAAAGTGGCTGTTTTAACCGTAGACAAGTAAGTTTAAGAACTACCCTTTGGGTGTGTACTTAAATTAGGAAACTGTTAAAATGTAACTAGTTTGACTAGATACATTATCTCTATATCAGGGTTTAACCCGTTGCGAGTATACCTTTATATCCTAGAACACTAAAATGTTTTATTATATAAAGATGATATCGAGATAAACACATTAGATGTGAATAACAGAATTTATATTTTGAATATAAATAAATCTCAAACGTATAACATGACAAACAAATAGCTCAAACTGATTTGATCAGAAGAGACATAATTGTGGCATTGATGTCTGGGACACAATTAAACAAGACTCGTATATCCGCACTTTTAAAGAGTGGGTACTAGGAATGATTTGATTCCATTCAAATAAAGTGTACGAATCTAGTTTATTGGGCAAAATTCCTATAACACTAATTACTTGGTAAAAGTACAAATGCCACCGATCTGTTAGCCCTAGTTCATAGTGAAGCAAGTGGGCCCATGTCTAGCTAGGCTAGAGGTGGATATGAATATTTCGTGACCTTTACGGATGTGGCATCGCGTTATGGTTATGTGTTTCTTTTGAAGAACACAAATCGTAAACTTTTAAAGTTTTCGACACAAAATAGACAAACAGATTGGCTAAAGTATTAAACCGTCATGGTAAGACCGTAATGGAAATTACTTAGGCAATAAGTTTCTAATATACTTGAAAGAGTAAAGTATTCTTTCAAAGAGGACTCCTCCCGGAACACGTCATTCTAACGGTGTGTCCGAACCAGAGAAACTGAATTTTGTTGGACATGATAAGGTTAATCATGAGTCGCTCTGAGCTACCATTTCCTTCAACGAATACGCATTAAACAGTGCAGAACTTATTTTGAATAAGGTTCCATAAAAATCTGTTTGACAGACTTCATATTAGATATGAAAAGGAAAGAAATCGGGTTTGTCATTCCTGATTATTTGGGTATGCTAGGCATACATTTGGATGATACCAAACTAGAACCCAAATTGGATAAGTGCCAATGTAGGTTGAAATGACTGGGTTCACTGCTGCAAGTTTCCAAACCGATAAAATGACTATAAGTCGCAAAACGGTACTATACAGTTTGAACAACGGAACAATGAGCTGGAAATCTTCCAAGCAAGATACTGTTACCGAATAAACAACAAATGCGGATTATTGCTGCAGCTGAGGCAGAAATAGAAGCCATTTGGGTCAATAATAAATCTAATTAGATTAGATATAGTTCTGTTAGCAGCTGAGCTAGGCAACAGCACAGGCTAAAGAATTAATGGTCTCATCAACGATCCAGATATATACTTCGATATTCATTTGATTTGTTCGGATCATACATCGTAGCGATGTGATGATCGAATAAATCGCATCAGATGATAATCATGCAAATCCGCTGACGAAAGCCTTTTCTCAGCAGTTTGAGCCAACCGTACATAGTTCGGGTGTCAGAAACTCGAGTGACTGGCTATAGGCCAAGTGGGAGATTGTTGGACAGTTATGACCCATAGCGTCACTATTTGTACAGATCATGATGTTGTTGTAAAAATTAACTATGTGACAAAGGAGATTGCTCTCTTATCATTTGTGATTAGATCACCAAGATATATAAATGATAGAAGGTCCTTATGATTTGTTCCTGGATTGAGATGATATGAGACAGTATCAATCCGCGAAGGATAAATCATTAAATATCCCTAGTCAGAGTATTATCGAGATTGGACATCGATAATTCGTAAAAGACTAGTATTACACTTGTGCGCGTTGTGAGGGCATAATGGCATAGTTCTCATATATATGGGTATAGGATACTCATGCAAGTGTAATATGAGGTTGTGTTTTACCGATGGTACGGGAAACAGCTTTGCTCTGGATAGACCCCCTCGGAATTCCATTGGTATTATGACTATGTGTCTATGGAAGTTCGAAATCAGGGTAGGTGTATTTGGTCTTAACCTGAGACTTGCACCGCTAATACTTGCGACAATCAATATACTTTGGTTTTATTACCACTATTCAAGTTCACTAAATTCTTAGGTTTTCTCTTTCCATGGGACATGAATAGTTAGTGTGGCCATCTAGAAAGCTCAAAGTTCATGATAGTACATTTCAGCTAGGAATCCATGATCCTCAGGAGAGGTAGGCCATTAGGGCTAGTTCAGACCATTTCATTTATAATCCAAATCTATCAAATCCTCAAGAGAACATGTTAGTGAGCCGCGTATCGCATGTGACATTTACAGAGCAAGTGGAGTTGTTACTCACTGGCAGTAAAGCACACCCATGATCCTCAACAGAACCCAACTTCAATGCCTAAGTAATTACCAAGGAATTCATTAGTGAACCTAGAATGGTACGTGATGAGGACGATCTTATCCAGGACATATAGTCCATGCTAGAATTCATGTGCAGGATGGTGAAATGAATTATCTATCAACATCTACAATAACAGTTTCTCGGCTTCCTCTTCCTCGATATCCATGACAAATTCTCTTAACCGACGAAAGTCGCTAATGATGGAGGTCATCCTTCTCGGCTTGTTATAAATGGAGGGCTTGGTGACCTTAATGATCATCTTAATCTGGTCATTCTCTGAGGACCGTGTCTGCATCTTCAAGAGCTGGCTTCTCCAGCGATCCATATAATCTTTGAAGGTCTCTTCTAGCTTATGTTTGGTGTTTTCTAGGTCACGGAGCGACAAGTCTATCTCCATGTCTATGACATATTGTTTCAGGAAGGCCTCCGCTAATGCCCTCCAGTCATCCCTGACCTTTCTTTCCAGGCCACGATACCATACAACGAGCGCCCCTTCCAATGACATCCCGAACATCTTCTGCACCTGACGCTTTGAAAAACCCACTGAACTCATCACCAAAACTTATTGTTAGAGATGGACCCTAGGATTTCTGTTTTCGTTGAACTTGGCCATGTCAGGCATCTTAAACTAGGATGCAGCTGTTCTTCATAAGTCATCACATCATAGTCTAATATATCTTCATGTTTTCCCTTCATCTTGCGAGTAACTGACTATACTTGTTCTCTGAGTTTCTCTAACTCTACTTGAGGCCCAACTATCCTTCCCGTGGCATACTCAGCCATGACGTCATTAAAAACATGGATTTCTTCGCTCACCTTATTCGGGGGCTCCTCACGCCTTCCATCCTCGTTGTTTTCTGTTCCCACTATGCGGAGTGTTGTCAGACTGGCCACATCGTTGGCCAAAGCTTGTAGTTGCTTGGTAATTTTGGTGATGTTGGTCTCCAATTGATCCATGCGTGAACCTTCGCTGCCTAACGCATCTATGCTTTCTAACCTCTTCTTGACAAGTCTTCCTTATTCTCTAACCCAATGGATATCTATGATGGATTTTAAGAGAAGGGATCAACATGATGCGTGTATGCATGCGATGTATGAGATGCATGTGGCTATCATAACATCATTGTAGGCATTGCATTTTCGCATGTGAAACCCGATGATGAGTCTCAATTGGAGGCAATACCTTTTTAGCTAAGGATATTGCGGGAAACGGAGGTCGAAAGGGGAAATTCGGAGTAAGTATGTCATCAAGTTCATTCCACAAGTTCACTGTCTTCGTTGGTGCTGCGTTCGTTACTTCGTTCGAACCTCAGGTAGATTGCGGACGTTCGTGCCGCGTTCGATTAAGCGTTCGAACGGATCCGGTATTTCTGGTTTTGCTGCTAGCCTCGCACCCCAGCCCATTTAGCCCCCCAAAGCCCATAAAACACATCCCAAATTAAATAATTATTAATTAAATTAAAACATTAACTAAATGAAATATTAATTAAATTAAATAAATAAAGAATTAAATCATTACCAAATTAAATAAAACATAAAATAAAATCATGCCTAACTTAGACAATTAAATATATTATATACTAAAACTAAAAATAAGATATGTCTAATTATAAACAACCCCTAACCTAGCCATTCCCTCCTCTCGATCTCTCTAGCTCATACACACAATTCACACAAGAATTATAGCAAGAAATCCTAGACATCACAAGCATATCACTCCCTTGATCCTTACCCCCACAACCACCGAAAATCACACCAAAACAACCCCTAACCACCACCGAAAATCACACAAAACACAGCAGCCTAAATCACTCCCAAATAGTCCTTAAAATCCCTTAAAACAGTAACATAAAAGACACTTACAATCCTTGAAATAACCACACAAAACCACACCAAAAGAACATCAAAACAGTCCACCAACAATAAGCAGAAAACATAGAGGGAACGGCAGCAAAACCATAAGGAAACAGCAGCAAAACGAAGTCGGAACAGTAGCTCGAGTGGCCGAACAGCGAAGGAAGAGGCAAACCAGTGAACCAGAAAAGTTGCGGAGCTTACCACCCCCCTTTCGATCTTCGTGGAACGCGAGTCCGAGAGACAGCTTAAAAGGTTAGACCTGAGGGTATCTTTCACACTTATTCTTATTTAGTTTCTGGTCATTTATTTTTGATTATATTTTCTATATTTGTGGCATTTGTTGTGTGTATGATGTGTGTTGTGGGTATTGGATGAATGGAAGAGTGTTGTCTCTTGTGGTATATAGGATGGAAACCCAGACGTAAATTCCATAGCCGAATCCGAATGGACGGTAGTGCGGTATGTACTTGGGACACAATTCCACGTACCACTTGAGTAAACGACACCTTCTCTTGTTTTGTGTTGCTTTGGTTTATCTAATCCCCGTCATTTAAATTCTGCATGTTGTTCATTCCCGTATGATACGATCGAGTGCATGGGCTTAGTAAGTGCGATGAAAGGTTCCCTAATTGGAGGGTTAAAATCCTTCACCACGATACTCTGCCGCACCGATTGATGTGTGTTCGGTTGAATGCGAAATACGTTCAATCGGACATACTTAGTTTGATATGATTGTCTTTATTTTCGTATGCATGATTCAACCGAGCGCATGGGCTTAGTAAGTGCGATGTGAGATCCCCTATGGGGAGGGGCTAAAGCCTTTTACCACGAGGCTTTGTCGCGCCGGTTGATGTGTGTTCGGTTGGATACAAAATACGTTCAATCGGGCACACTATGTTTAATATTATTGCTTTTCATTCTATGTATGCATGATTCAGTCGAGCGCATGGGCTTAGTATGTTGGTCTAAAGGTCCTCTCTTTGAGAGATCAAGAGCCCCAAAAGGCCACCTTTACGGCAGTACTTCACCGCGCCCCCTTTATTTTGTCGTTTATATATTGCGTCCTATTTCATGCATCAGGTCTGTTACCGTTCGAACGCGTTTACGAACGCAACTCGAACGCGCATGTATTTTGCCTTGTCATGCATCAGGTCTTATTTATGTTCGAACGCGTTCACAAACGCCACACGAACATGAGTATTCTGTTTCATTTCCGTTCGAACGCGTTAACAAACGCCATACGAACGAGAGCATTCTGTTTCATTTCCGTTCGCACGCGTTATCAAACGCCATACGAACGTGAACCTTCTGTTTACCATTCGAACGCTTTTACGAACGCTACACGAACGCACACGCACTTTCTTAGTTTCATAATGTTCAGGTCCAGTTCCGTTCGAACGTGTTCTCGGACACTACACGAACGCGAACCTTCTGTTTACCGTTCGCAACGCGTTCTCGAACGCTACGCGAACGCGCACCCACTGAACTGAGTTCTTCATTAGATTTCATGCATAGTTCTCCTAGTAGCTATCCCCACATGTATGAATACAAATATGTTAATGTATTGCGATTCATATGCTTATGTCATGATAACATTTGAGTATTCTTTCTTGCGGTATAACGGATGGAAACCCATACGTAAATTCCGTAGCCGATTCCGAATGGACGGTAGTGCGGTCTGTACTTGGGATACAATTCCACGTACCACCTGGAAAAATGCCCATATGTATGCTTGTATGGTTAATATGTGCGCTTGTGTTTTATTTAATGTAATATGTCAATGAAGTTGTATGTTCGTTGCTACTTTGATATACTTTTAAGCATGCACTGTTAAATGTGAGATATATGTGAAATGTGTGCATAAGTTTTATTTAGTGTATGAGAATCTATAAGCATGATACTCTTAGAAATAAGTGTTACTTAAGCTTGATTAAATTATTACATAAATCCTTTCATTACAAGTGACATGAGTAAGGGACCATTCCGAACCCAACGGTTTGAGGTCTTCCCTTGCGAGGGGTGAGTGCGACCTTAAACCTTTGTCCCGGTTCACACCGGGTGGCGACTCCATGTTATCTAGTACTTCCCAACTAGTACCGCGAGCCTAGAAATGGCGTCGCCCAGGTCCTGTTGTCCACAGTCTGGCGACTCCACTGGGGATAGAGAATTGGCCCCGAAATATTGTCTTGTAATGAGTGGATTTATGTTTTAATTGGCCATGTCTATAGTGGATAAGTGGGGGTTTAATCAAGGGCACTTTGAGGCTAGGTAACGGTTTGATGTCTTCCTTCACTCACTACCTTTCTAGAAGGAAAAGCTGTGAGGACACCTATATGGCCATCTACTCGTAGCCTTTGTGATGGACTAATTTGGAGGACTCGTTGTTTATTCCTGACACCAAGCGATAAGAGCCTAAGAGGCTTTGGGTACTTAAGTGAGCCTCGCTCCACCTTCCCTCTGGGGAATCTACAACGGGAAATCCATTTGACAGTCCGTCACACACCATAGCTCATTGGCACGTACCTTAGTGTATAAAAAGGGATGCGCTCACTTGGTCACTTGAACCCTTGAGTGGGGAGACCTAGTTGTGGGCTATCCTTCGCCAGTGAGAGCCTTTGTCCATACTCTTGCAAATCCACCCCTAGACCGGTTTGTATGGTTAAAGTAACAATTATTTCCTTGAGAATGTGCTTATGGACCATCCTCATTTGGGTGCAGTTGGACTATTGTCAGAAATGCGGGCTTGCTGGGCCATTTAAACTGGGGCAAGTTCGTACTATATGACTATTAGGCCCAAGGCTTCTGAAATGTTGATGGGCCATTATGTAAAAATTATTATGTCATGTTTGCATTATCTCCCTTCTATGATTGTGTTTGGGAACATCTTCGTTTGGATCCATTGGGACCATTTGTCATGGGATATGGGCTTGTTGGGCCATTTAAACTAGGACAAGGATGTATTCCATGACTATTAGACCAAAGGCGTCTAAGTGTTGGTGGGCCACCTTGTGCTTGTGTTCGGAATATTATCATTTGGATTTAGTTGGGCTCTTTGCCATAAGACATGAACTCGTTGGGCCATTTAAACTGGGACGGGTTCACTCTTATGACAGTTGTCCCAAAAGCTTCTAAAATGATAATAGGCCGATTTGTTTGAGAATTTAATTTAGTATGTTATATGTTACATGCATCTCATGCACCTCATGCATCCATATATCATGTTAACACCGTCTATGTCTCAAAAAGACAACATAGATACCGTTTGGGTTAGAGAAGGGACAAGGCTCACTAAAAGAACAAGTATGAGTGAATCCGCTAATGAGGTGTCCCGTATGGAACAGTTAGAGAACAGTCTCGCCAAAGTCACTGAACAGTTGCAGGCTTTGACTACTGCTGTGGCTGGTATAGCCGGGTCTCGTGCTGGGGGTAACACTGGGGATGCAAGACCAGAGGAACCTCCGAACAGATTAGGGGATGATACCCCCACTTTTGATGATATGGCAGAATATGCAGCGGGCAGAGTATCTCGGTCTCAGGCAGAGTTACAGAAACTTCGGGATCAGTTGAGTCGGTTACCCGCAAGATGAGGGGTAAGAATGAGGATTTGCTGGATTATGACACATTGACTTTTGAGGAACAGCTGCCGGCACAGTTCAAGATGCCGGATATGGCTAAGTTCAACGGGAATGGGGATCCGAGGGTGCATCTCCGACAGTTTGTATCAGTCATGAGTTCAGTTGGCTTATCTCAGCGCCAGGTACAGAAAATGTTTGGAATGTCGCTGGAAGGAGCTCCCGTGGTATGGTACCACAGTTTGGAGAAGAAAGTAAAGGAAGATTGGAGGGAGTTGGCCGATGCTTTCCTGAAGCAATATGTCACTGACTTGGAGATTGATCTGTCACTCCGTGATCTGGAGAATGTTAAGCAGAAAGCGGAGGAGAATTTTAAGGAGTATGTGGACCGGTGGAGGGGTCAGTTACTGAAAATGCAGACTAGGCCTTCGGAGAAGGATCAGATCAAGATGATTATCAAGGGCACCAAGCCCTCCATTTACGGCAAGTTGAGGAGGATGACCTCCATGATTGCGGACTTTCGGCAGTTGAGGGAAACTGTCATGGATATTGAGGAAGAAGAGGCCGAGAATAGAAAATTCTATGGTCTGAACAGGAGGCCCATTGGGGGAACATCGGGAACAAAGCCCGTTTCTGCTGAAATTGCTGCTATCCGGAACAGGCAGTTTTCCAACTTGGGAAGGCCCCTGTCTAAGGTGCTAGAGAAATTGAAGAGGCAAGGGCTCTTAAAACCCTTGGATACCAAACCATTACCCAATCCCCTACCATCACATTATAACCTAAGCCTTTACTGCCACTTCCACCAACAAAAAGGCCATGACACCGACAATTGCGCCCGACTCCGCCATGAAATCCAAGACCTAATAGACTCCAAGAAAATACCCAACCCAGAAACAGAACAGCCTGACACACACAGAAACCCCTTACCCAACTATCGTGCCGTACCGCCACCAGCCTACATGATCAATTCTGGCCTCCCAGAAGACCTTGTCCTAAAATCCTTTCACCCTCAAGCCTTTTGCCTGGGAATCTGGGATAGTACTAGTGAGGATGAGTTTGAGCAGGGAAAAAACTTTTGGCTTGATTTCTCTAGCAGTGATGAGGAAGAAGTGAGGGGAATGACACGTAGCGGTCGTTTTTACAATGATATGGCGGAAAAGGGTAAGGAAGCCTTGACAAATGGTAGAGAAGTGGTTGAGACTGCAGAAAATACTGAAGGTGATATAGTGTTGAGGCAATTGAGGAAGACTATAGCACAAGTGAGTATCTGGGAACTGTTATGTGCATCTCGGGAACATAGGCAGGCTATGGTTGAGGCCTTGAGCAAGATTGTGGTACCAGAGGATGCTAACCCCGCAATGTTTGTTGGGTCAGTTCAGAAAGAAGCTTTGCAGATATCCTTTTCTGAGGATGAACTCTCGGTGGAGGGAAGAAATAATAACAGGCCTCTATTTATCAGGGCCGAGGTGAGGGGCAAGGAAACTTCATGTGTGATGGTGGATGACGGTTCATCCATCAATGTGTGCCTGTTGAAAATTCTGGCAAGATTGGGTATGAAAGCAACAGACTTGGACCCCTCCAGTATGACTATTAAAGCTTATGATGACAGTAAAAAGGGAGTTGAGGGTACCTTTGTGGCTATGGTCAAGGTAGGACCAATTGAAGATGAGGTTGAGTTCACAGTGCTGGACATCCCAACCACTTTTGCCTTATTGTTGGGAAGGCCTTGGTTTCACAAACTTGGGGGCGTGCCTTCCACTTTGCATCAGATGATCAAATTCCCGTATGAGGGAGAAGTTGTTACCATCCGGGCTGAGTTAGATAATGCCGTGGCTGCCTTGGAGATACAACCTTTCACAAGGTTTCAGGTGTCAGCTACCTTCGAGGAATGGGTGGATCCTAGGGTGGCTAGGATTATGGAGAAGATGAAGTTTGAGCCGAGAAAAGGTTCAAAATTGCCAGATTTCAGAGGACAGACTACTCGGAAAGGTTTGGGGTACAGATCTGACGAAGAAAACCCAAAGGTCAAGAAAAAGGGCCTGAGGCTGATGGAGTGCTTTGTGAAAGCTTCAGGATATCAAGGGGAGCCTGAACCTGTGAAAGTCAATGGGATTGTTGTACCTGGGTTTGAGATCTTCCAGGATTTGTTGGGTGAGAAGCCACTGACTGAAAAAGCTGAGGAAACAGAGATTTGGGAAGAAGAGCTGATGAAGTTAGAGAACCTGACTCTGGAAGAAGATGAGAAGCCTGAGGAAGACCTGATTGCAAAGGAAGAAGTGTCTATAGATGATGAAGACATTTACCTTCCTGACTTATTTGAATGTACTTCCGCATTATCCAATAATAAAGACATTTCTTTTGCTTACTTGCCTGAGTCATTTCCATTCACTCTGCATGAATCAAGCATATTTGAAATCAGTTCAGCCAGAACTATTGCATTTAACTTGGGTACACTTGAGAACCCCAAAGAAATTTTGATTGCAAGTGAAGTAACCTCCGAAGAGAGGGAGAAACTAGAAGAAGTGTTGGTCAAATATGCCAAAGTATTTGCTTGGTCCTATGAGGACATGCCTGGGGTAGACAGAAACATTGCCCAGCACACAATACCAACTTATCCGAATATGAGGCCAGTAAAGCAGAAACTCCGACGGATGAGACCAGAATGGGCTGAGAAAGTCAGAGAGGAAGTTCAGAAACAGATAGATGTGGGGTTCTTGGAAGTGGTAAAGTATCCTGAATGGTTGGCTAACATAGTACCGGTGCCGAAGAAAGATGGGAAGGTCAGAATGTGTGTAGACTACAGAGATCTCAATAAAGCTTGTCTGAAAGATGATTTCCCTTTTGCCGCATATAGATGTTCTGGTTGATAGCGCGGCTTTATCCGCTATGTATTCGTTTGCAGATGGGTTTTCAGGTTACAATCAGGTTCTCATGGCTGAGGAAGATAAACACAAGACAACATTTGTTACCGAGTGGGGAACCTATTGTTACAAGGTAATGCCATTTGGGCTTAAGAACGCAGGAGCTACTTATCAGCGGATGGCCACTATACTTTTCCGTGACTTGATGCACAAAGAGATTAGACAAGAGTTGGGCATATTGAGGCATTGGAAAGGTTCCTTCAGAGAGTTGACAGATATAACCTGCGGCTTAACCCCAAGAATGTGTGTTTGGGGTGACATCAGGGAAATTGCTTGGTCATACAGTGGGAATGGGCGGAATAGAGGTAGACTCCGAAAAGATCAAGGCAATCACAGAAATGCCTGCACCGAAGACATAAAAGGAAGTCAGAGCATTCTTGGGGAAGATTCAGTACATCAGTCGGTTTATTGCCAAGTTGACATCGGTATGTGAGCCTATCTTTAACTGTTGAGAAAAGATCAGCCAGTGAGATGGAATGAACAGTGTCAAACCGCCTTCGACAGAATCAGAGAGTACTTGGTAAAGCCACCTGTATTGAAACCTCCGAGACCGGGCAGACCTTTGATATTGTATTTGGCTATAGAATCAGAAGCACTGGGGGCTATGATGGTACAGGCAGATGAGACAGGGGTAGAACATGTAGTGTATTATCTGAGTAAGAAGCTGCTTCCGTATGAGGCTCGGTATCAGGAAGTTGAGAAGATATGTCTTGCAGTGGTATGGGCTTCCAGAAAGTTGCGGCATTATTTCCAGTCATACAAGATCCAGGTAGTGGCAAAGGAGAATCCTCTGAAATATCTTCATTCAGTGCCTTCACTAGTGGGAAAATTGGGCAGATGGTTGGTATTGCTGACAGAGTTCGATATTGAGTATCTCACCTCCAAAGTGATCAAAGGGCGAGCAGTAACAGAGTTTCTGGCATTGCAACCTGTTGAGGGGGATCAGTATAAGTTTGAGTTTCCAGATGAAGAGATCCAAGCAATAACAGTTCAGAGATGGAAGATGTATTTTGACGGGGCAGTGAATTACAAGGGAGCCGGAATCGGGATCGTGATAGTGACCCCCGAGAGAGACTTTGCCTTGGCCAAGAGATTGACATTCAGAGTGACTAACAACATGGCCGAGTATGAAGCATGTGTTTTTGTTTGACAGCATTGATAGCCTTGAAGGCCGGGGTGTGGAAATCTACGGAGATTCTATGTTGGTAGTCCAGCAATGCGAGGAGAATGGGAATTGAAAGAAGAACGGTTGAAGCCTTATCTTTTTCACCTCAGAAAATTGG
>SKCR01003154.1:0-54412 GCA_019454045.1 Zanthoxylum bungeanum
ACGAATTAATTTAGAATTAATTCGTTAGCGATGTGAATAGTGATTTCGCTAGGCTTAATCATTTAATTACGACGCAACGAAAAATTCATTAATTTGGAATTAGCGAACCGAAGCCCGAGATTGTTTACGAGCGCATTCGTATTTCGAATTCGAGTGCGGCAAGTAAGTCAAATCAAGCGTCAAATCATTAGTTACATCAAACGTCAAATCAAATGTCACTTTGAGTGATGTGACTTGACAACTTGATTGAGTGATGTGACTTGATGTGAGTTGATTGAAAGCATTAATTGCTTGACTTTTTGTAAATCAAGAAGTTGTATATGGTAAAAGGATTTTAGAAATCATTTATCCCTTACACTTTTTCATCTCTCTCACACAACTCTCTCTTCCTCTCATCTCTCTCTTCTTCACGCCCATGGAGGGACAAAAACTTCACTGGTTTCTGTCAAGAAACCGTGAGCTAGGGAAGCATGAGTGTGTGGTTTTTGTGGCAAAAATCACAAGAGCTAGCACTCCGAGAGACATGCGAAGGTGATAGGGAAGTCCACTCATGAGCCAGGAATCGTTCGACGAAGCTTGGAGCTTGACGAAGGACCAAAATCGAGCCAAAACCAGTGAGCCTGTGACAGTCACTGCCGTGAGCTGCTACAAGGGCAGAAAGTTGATTTTGTTCGTCAAAGCATCGCTCAACCGATCGATGTGAGTATTCCGCAACTTCGTTGATATGTATTCGCACATATTCCATGTTTGTTTATGATCTTGAGACCTTAATAGAAACCAACAATGGTATTAGAGCAAGGTTGAGCATGAAATTAACTTAGGGCTTAAAATTGGGTAAATTGATTTTGAGCATGATTTTGTGAAATTGGATGAATAAATATGCTTAATTGATGTTTAATTGAATATTGATTGGATAAATTTCATGAATTAGTGTTTGGAACATTTTTCCCCAAATTGAGTTGGCTTGGCCGAAACTTGACTAGCCCTAAAATGTCTTAGATTTTGATTTTTTGATCATTGGATGTGTTGGAAATCATTCGGGAATGTTGATTTATGTCGATTGAAGATTTAATTGGATTGAAACCAAATCGGATGTAAAATTCCCTAAATGCCGAGACTTTGAGCATGTATTGGGTTTGATTTTGATCAAAATATGTTGGACATGTGATGATGAAAATGAACATGATTAATTGGGCTAATTGGTGTTTTGGAAATATTGAATTGGTTAATTAATTGTGTTATACACTTTAAGTAATTAAATTATGAATTTGGATTTGTTAACATGATTAAATTCCTTTTGTAATTAGGCATATTGGGCTTGGTTGTACCAAGTTGGGTTTAGGCCAAATGGATTGGATCCAATTAGGCCCAAAACCGCCTCCATAAAGCCTAAATACGACTTAATGGACCCTTAAAGTTTAATGGGGCCTAATGGGCCAAAATTGATTTCTGGGCTTATGGGGTAACTCCCGGATTGGATTTTGGTTATTCGATTTTACCCGAGTTGACCAAAAGTCCACACCTTAAGAAATTAATTAAAAGCCCATTGGACTTTAATTAAATTGACGTTGGACGTTAATCGGGCTTTGAGACCCGTAACGATTAAATTTGGAATTTAAGTCGTAAAAGGTTTATTATTAAAGTGTAATGTTTAATTTGGAATTAAATAGTGAATTAGAATTAAATACATATTAAATTGGATTTAATGTTGTAGTTTAATTTAATTCGAGAATTCGTACTTTGAGTACTTATTCGCAAAACGAGTTTGACTCGCACAAAATCAAATCGTTGTTTCAACATTGGATGATCACTAATTATCAGATTAATTAATTTGATTAGATTGATTGATAACATGCTTGTGTGAATACATGGTTACGATGCATGAATAATGTATATCGGATGGATATTAGATGGGTGGGACAATTTTAGAAATTGTTGTAATAAATTTGATTTATTAATTGGACCTGCGCGTCCAGCCTTATACCTCCATATTCTTTGTATTCTTTTCTCACATATTCCCCTCAATGTAAATGAGGTTTCTTTAGAAGTGTAGTGTAACGGGTAGAAGTAATACATGTGCTAGCGGGAGAGAGAAAGTGAGAGATTTGCTCTAGGATCATTGTGTAAAATATCCATCTGCATATCATTATTATTTTACATACGGGCTTTATTATGTGTTTAGAATGCATGTTTAAGGGTGTATGATGATGAGACCTTAACAAAGATAATAAATTGGTTGCCAATTTGCACTCGAAAAATCCTCGCAAAATATTAAGCGTTTTTCCTTCCATTGAGTGATTCTCACTCAAGATCCGAGACTGGCATTGGCTTGTTGGCCAAAGTCAAGGCCTTTGTCTGTCGAGGATGTGTTTGAATCACGAAGGCTTTGTTCCATATTGGTGTCTTGTCCAAGTTGTGGTTTGTTGGCCAAAGTCAAGACCACTTCTTGTCCATCGACATTGATTACGAAGCTTTCCATGGTCAATGGGTCACGCTTAACTGGGATCACTAATTTTGTTGTGCCAAAGCCAAGGCTTAGTTGATTCAGAGGAAAAAGGTTAGGTACTATATTGGATATATTGGCATATATAAGATATATGTTTCGAACTTGGATGTCCCCCTACCAGATCTAGGAATTGGATTGGATCCAATCGATCTTAGAGATCTTCCTAGTTAATTATCATACAATTTGTTGGCCAAAGTCAAGATTGTGTGATATTTAACGGGATACTAGCCCACTAGGAAACACGATTTCCCGAGTACTCGACAGAGGGTTAGAGGCTCACCGAAAAATAGTGGGAGGCAAGAATTGAATTTGCAATATTCGTTTAATTACTTGCCATACGCGCTCAAATCAAATATCATTCGTCGTCAAAGAAATTAAATGTTAGTTGGACTAATATTTAATGTTGTTTTTAATAAATAGTTGGACTATATTCAAACTATTCATTTATAGTTGATTTTATAATTGGATTATAGTAATCAATATAATTGATTTTAATCTATTAAATCATAGTTGATTAAATAGTTGGACTATTGTAATCATTATAATAAATAGTACCTAAATCGTTGATTAAATAGTTGGACTATTAAAATCAAGATATAATTGAAAGATTGACATTTAAAACATAATCTTAGGGAAAATGTATTTAAATGGTTTAATTTTCAAATTGGGAATAAAATTTCAGGATGGTCCTGGAAAATAATAAGTTACTTTATTTGATAAAATAACATATTAGGCCTAAGCCAGGAGTTAAGCAAATAGTACAGCATAATCTTTGGAAGATTTATGTGAAGATAACTTTAGTGCTTAATCCATTAAGCTTGTCATAGTAGACTCCTTAGTTTCTGAATCAGAACTAAGGATTAGATCCTTAAAGTATGATAATGAAATTGAAGGATCTAAATAAATCTATCTTTAGATTTTAGAAGTACTAAATTGCAATTGATAACTCTTGGAGAGTTAATGACTATTCTCAAGGAGACAAAGTCAAAGTTTGCAATTAGGCAAGTAGCGCAAGGCGCACCTTACTTTGATATTCTAGAAACCCGAGGCTTGGCCAAAGGCTTCTGGAATGTGAAAAGGGAAAAGGCAAAATCATTATAATCTTCTGGGAAGATAATGGACATATCCCATAATGTCTGCTTAATTGTGGCAAACGGGATCGCGGAAGCGTGACTGCCGTTTGAACAAAGCAGACATGAAGGAATTGAAGACGAGCAAGGCTCTGACTTCAAATATGTTTGTCATAAATATATTCACTACTAGTATTAAAATTGGATTTTAGATACTTAGTGTGATATAAATATATATTGATGTTCAGAATATGCTATGAGTAGGATACTGACCTCAATTGAGATTTAATCTGCGGATTGAATAATGGGACGAAATTCGTTGTTCTAACAGTAGATACCTAATTTAGGAACTACCTTCGGGTGTGTACTTAAATTAGCAAACTGTTATAATGTAACTAGTTTGACTAGATACATTATCTCTATATCAGTGTTTACCCGCTGCGGGTGAACCTTTATATTCTAGAACACTAAAGTGTTTTATTATATAAAGATGATATTGAGATAAACACATTAGATGTGAATAACAATATTTATATTTTGAATATAAATATATCTCAAACATATAACATGACAAACAAATAGCTTAAACTGATTTGATCAGTTAAGAAACTTAAATGTGGCATTGTTGTCGGGGACACAATTAAACAAGAATCATATATCCACACTTTTGAAGAGTGGGTACTCGGACTAATTTGATCAAATAAAGTCTACGAATCTAGTTTATTGGGCAAAGTGCCTAAAACACTGTTTACTTGGTAAAAGTGTAAATACCACCGATCTGTTAGCCCTAGTTCATAGTGAAGCAAGTGGGCCAATGTCTAGCTAGGCTAGAGGTGGATATGAATATTTTGTGACCTTTACGGATGTGGCATCGCGTTATGGTAATGTGTTTTTTTAAAAACATAAATCGGAAACTTTTAAAGTTTCGACACGAAATAGACAAACAGATCGGCTAAAGTATTAAACTGTCATATTAGACCGTAATGGAAAATACGTAAGCAATAATTTTCTAATATAGTTGAAAGAGTAAAGTATTCTTTCAATGAGGACTCCTCTCGGAACACGTCAATTTGACGGTGTTTCCGAACGGATAAACCGAATTTTGTTGGAGATGATAAGGTTAATCATGAGTCGCTCTGAGCTACCATTTCCTTCAACGGATAAGTTTTAAACAGTGTAGAACTTATTTTGAATAAGGTTCCATAAAAATCTGTTTGACAGATTTCATATTAGATATGAACGGGAAAGAAACCGGGTTTCTCATTCCTCAATATTTGGGATGCTAGGCATATGTTTGGATGATACCAAACTAAAACCCAAATGGATAAGTGCCGAATTATAGCTTATCCTAGGGATACCATAAGTATTGTACTTATACAACTCACAAAAGAACAATTAGATTGTTGCTCACCATGAGGTTTTCCTGAGAGGAATACCGATATGCAGTGGTAAGTGAGAGGATAGTAAAACTCGATGAAAATCAGAGTAATACTATTCCAGGCATCGAATCCTTAATGGAACACAAATAGTTCATCAAGGATGAAGCTATACCATAATCTTCGAATACACCAGAACCGCGTATGTCGGAGAGAGTCAGAAAACAACCTGGGGTATGGGTTTCTGATCTAACCTCATAAAGATGTCAATCTTTTGAGGTATACCAACTGACTACGTATGAGGAAATGATACAACATAGTGTGTTGGGTGTGATGTCAAGACGGAAGTATCAATCCAGTCATATGGAGATGATGGTCACGTAGGATACAGTACTAGTACTCTTAAGTACTGCAGTCATCGGGATAAAATGACAAGGTCATGTTTATCCGATTATAGAGACTAGTTACCAGACATCCGAAATGTGCTTCCTACGGGGCAGACACAATTCCAGCCCCAGGCCTAGCACTTGATCATCTGATACTGGACAAAAATACGCAATACTATGTATACTACGCCTGATATAGATCCTTTATTCATGTAAGGATATTTCTGGAGAATTGGGTAGGCATGGCGTTTTGCTAGAAGCCAACCTTGTCTTGTAAATCGGTAAAATATAGTACGAGGTACTTACGTGTTCGGATAGTCCGACGAACGAATTTACTGCCAACATATCTGGGGATCTCATGGGTCGCTTCCCGAAGATTCACCGATGACGTATGACTCGCACTCTAAATTAATCTAGGATTAATTAGATGAGAGAGAAAATTAATCTGGGATTAATTACGGAGATATTTTATCTGGGATAAAATATCATTAAAAGAGAGATAACGATTAATTTGGAATTAATCGATTAATTAATATATTCGATATATTAAACGAAATTGGATTTCGACGCAGAATTGAAATTAGATTTTAATTCGGGCGAACGAATTAATTTAGAATTAATTCGTTAGCGACGTGAATAGTGATTTCGCTAGGCGTAATCATTTAATTACGATGCAACGGAAAATTCATTAATTTGGAATTAGCGACCCAGAGCCTGAGATTGTTTGCGAGCGCATTCACATTTCGAATTCAAGAGCTAGCACTACGAGAGACATACGAAGGTGATATGGAAGTCAACCCATGAGCCGGGAATCGTTCGACGAAGCTTGGAGCTTGACGAAGGACCAAAACCGAGCCAAAACCAGTGAGCTATGACAGTCACTGTCGTGAGCTGCTACAAGGACAGAAAGTTGATTTTGTTCGTCAAAGCGTCGCTCAACCAATCGATGTGAGTATTCTGCAACTTCATTGATTTGTATTCGCACATATTTCATGCTTGTTTAAGATCTTGGGACCTTAATAGAAACCAACATAAGGTACACATACCCATATCGTGAGTGATCATCGATATAGGTAATGCAGTAGTAGGAGAATCCACCTCTAGCGGTGACTAACATTGGTCCGCATACATCAGAGTGTATGAGTTCTAATGTCTCTGATGCACGCTGTCTTTTACCTTTGAAGGTAATTTGGTCATTTTACCAAGTAAACAAGACTCACAAGTTCCATAAGGTTCATATTTGAAGGGTCTGAAATACAAATCCTTATGTAGCTTAGTTAATCTTGTTTCATTGATATGACCTAAACGACTATGCCATAGAAGTGATTCATTGAAATTATTCGAGTTAAAGTTGTATATATTAGAGTTTGAACATTCTTTGTTAGTTTGTAAGACATAGATACCATTATTCAAAATATCATCTCTATATTTTATTTCATTGAAATAAATAGAACGTTCATTACAACTTATTAGGCATGAAAAACCTTTATTATATAAAGAATAAATTGAAATGATATTCTTTACTAGAGAAGGTACATAAGCATAATCTTTTAAGTCTAAAACTAAACCATTCGGCAAAACTAATGAATAAGTCCCCACGCACAATGAAGCCAGTTTTGCTCCATTACCCATGTGTAAGTCAACCTCCCCATAACGGAGTCTCCTACTATTTCCCAGGCCCTGCACATTATTACACAAGTGAGTCCCACAACCGGTGTCATGCACCCAGGTAGAAGGTTCA
This sequence comes from Zanthoxylum bungeanum, assembly GCA_019454045.1. Taxonomy (NCBI): domain Eukaryota; kingdom Viridiplantae; phylum Streptophyta; class Magnoliopsida; order Sapindales; family Rutaceae; genus Zanthoxylum; species Zanthoxylum bungeanum. Next base: position 7,080 of record SKCR01003154.1, read on the forward strand.
GAGTTTTGAGAATATAGTTCAATCATATACAACATACCTGAAGCATTGGGCTTCTTAGCCTCTTGGGCTTCCCTAGCTTCCTTGGCTTTCAAGGATCTAAAGTATTTCTTCCAATGACCATTCTTTCCACAAAAGAACCATTTCCTATTTCCCTTTTTCTTCTCCACCTTAACATTGGGCTTTAAGTGATCTGGAGCATTGGCCTTGCTCTTATTTTTCTTTGGGCCTCGTGGCTTCAGGTCCATACCCGTAAGCATGACAGAGGTTTTAAGATCCGATTTCAAGTCATTCTCTGATTGCTTTATCAGATTGTGCAATTCTGCTAAAGTAGCTTCTTTATCAAACGGATGAAATTGCATAATAAAGTTAGAGAAGTCTTTTGGTAAGGACTGAAGAATTAGATCGTGACCTATCTCATGATCCATGATGAACCTGAGGTTGGCCAATTTTTCAATATGGCCAATCATCTTAAGCACATGTCCACTAACAGATCCTTCCTTATACCTTGTTTGGAATAAGGCACATGACACTTAGAATCTCACGGTATTAACGGAAGTTGCATACAACTCCTTCAAGTGAAAGATGATGGTTTGAGTATCCATATCTTCGTGAGCTTTCTGAATTTCGTCCGACATAGAGCCAAGCATTATGCAAAATGCTTGCTCATCATCATATACGTATTTCTTCCAAGCATCAAATGTATTTTGGTCAGCATCTTCTGCGGGTTCAGGGGAAATGGTCTTTCAAGAACATAGAAAATTTTCTTGTCGTAAGATAATTTTAAGGTTTCTAAATCAGTCATTGTAGTTGTCCCATTTGAGCTTATGCTCATCAAGGATGGAACGAAGTGATACTCTGTTTTCCATTTGAATGTTTGTGAAATATTTTAACCCACCTATTAAGAGAGAATGTTAAAATTAGGAATATGTTTTCATTAATGTTTCATAATAACATGGGCTTTTAATATTATGGAGTTGTTCCCACTCAATTGTTTTAAAATTTTAAACAAATCGCATCAACCCCAATATGATGGATTTCTTGTGGGCAATGATCTCATTATCATCATTTCATAACTCCGACTAGGGCTGGTCGTTATAAAATATGATAATTAGGTAGGTTCCCAACCAATTTTTGATATAAATCACAATTTATTGATCATTGGGTTGGGTAATAAAACTTGCCAAAGTTTATGCTAGTTCTTGTGGACACCCAATCTTTGCCACTAAGTTATAAGACCACGCCTAAGGGTCGATGCGTCTTATGACTCAGAAAAGTCAAACCATTGTCAATAGTACGATTTAGGGACAAATTGGTATTGGTTTGTCTGGTAAAGCCTAGTCCTGCCAATACGGTTTAAGCCCTTTGGGTCTATATTTTACAATGGGAGGTAAATTTTAGACTTGAATTATTATTGAGTATTTTAGCAAGTTTAAGTGAATAACTGTCAAATGGATTCCTCCATTGAAAATTCCCCAAAGGGAGGGTGAAGCGAACTCTCTTAAATACCCTTACCTTTTAGGCTCTTATTGCATTGATAATAGGAATAAACAATAGATCCTCCAAATTAGTCCAACACTTTAAATATGCTTTAAGGTAAGCCTTGAGTAAATGATTATCTAGATGTCTTCACAGCTTTTCCTTTTGGCTATAAAAGGTAGTGAGTGAAGGAAGATACGAAATCATTATTTAACTCTAGTAATACCTTTGATTAAATTAACTTTAGTTCGGAAAGTTTTATTAACGCCTTGGTCTCACCCCACTTGTATCTTTTATAATGTCTTTTATTATAAACAAGTTATTTATATTTATTAGCCTTAAAGGTAATAAATCTCTAAGTTCATCACGGAACAATTACTTAGCTAAGGGATAAGCAATACATTCTCTATTTCCTTAGAAAGTCTCTAGATGCTTGCACTAGAAAATAATCATGCCAATTCTAATCATACATAGAATAATCAAGCATATGAGTTTTAATATGTTGGAATTATTTTAGGCATTAAATAACTTTGATTAATATTTTATTATGATATTGTATTTTATTTTATTCAAATAAATTTACTATTCACGTTTTTAGAGATGCGTGAACTTTAAATGCAATTTCATAATTCAAATCTTAACCAAATCATGCAAAACTTGTGCCTAAACTTAATTTCAGGGTGTTAGCTTTCCAACGAGATTTTACACACCCAATTTCGAGTTCAAATGAGAGAGAACTAATCAAAACACAAATGGTTCGCTAATACCATTGTTGGGAAGCGGCCGCGAGTGCGCAGCGGAAAATAAAAAATTAAATTATGATGCCGCTATCCTTTGCCCAATACCCATTTGTTTTGATTATTCTACAAGCCTAGGCATGTTACTATATATTCTAAGCATAAAACTCATAAAATATGCAAAGAACATAAATCTAAACATGCTAATTATCATAAGAACTCTAATTAAAATAAAGAAAGAAAAATACTCACTTGACCCGAAAACTCCTCTAGTCCTCCCTCTAATCTACAAGCTTTTCTTGAACTCAGCAAGCTCTTCCACGTTCCAAAGAGCCACCCAAGTGTGTAGCCTCCAAAGATGCACACACCAAAGCCAAAACTCAATGGCAAGACTACGCCTTGAGTGCATGGGTATTTTGCCCTTGGTGCTAGCCTAGGCAAATACCTCAAAACTTTTAAATTGAGGTTCCTCTAGTCAATTAGACTTAAGGATCCTCAAAATCAGTGGCTAACTCTTAAACTTTAGAGTTGTTCTCTTATATAAACCCAAGATATGAAAGGTTTGGTGCAAAAATTTGTAAAGAATTCATTGAGTTTATATAGGTGCTCCAAAGACAACAAAATTAATTAAGAATCTGATGTGGGATAAAAGCTAATTTAATCTTAGCCATTGGATCTTAATTTAGTGGTTTAATGAGATTATAAAATCATAATAAGAGTTTGGGCCGAATTGGAATTCAAAATAAATAACAAATAAAAAAAAATCACTATTCACATTACTATTCACATTTTTATTTATTTATTTATTCATTCCAATTCCAAAAGTGTCCTTATCGTTATTCACCAATCCCGAAGCCACTATGGAACCTCATAAATGATCTGTTCAATAATTAAACATATTGAACCATTTATTGACAATTCCTACAGCAATCATATATGCTGTTAAATTTGTACTGTGCACTGTTAACCATTGATTTCGACTTTGTTGTGTGTGACCTTTTGGGTTCCCCTCAAGTTGGACATGAAATGAATCATGATAATTTAATCGAACATAAATTATCCTCCGATCAGATGGTCATTCGATTTCAATGACCAAGGTTGACATCTAGCAACATGCCAAGGCCCCCAAATGAGAAGAAAAGATATATATACCCATTCTGTATGCGATTTACATATGATACGGTCCTTCACCTCACTGTATCCCCACCGTTTGACCTAGAGTATGGAAAGTGTCTACCCATATAGTCAAAGGTATGATGTTGATAGTGTCATGAATCGTGCTAACCCAAGAATCTCACATGATTCTTCCGCTGCGGCCACAATCTCAAGCACTGATCACACATATCAACCCGCGAACTTGAATACTACTCTTATAAGAAATATTATCAGAGAGAGTGGCGATTCTCTGTTGTATCTTTACAAACTTCATGTGTTTCAAAAAATGACCCAATCATACCCTTATGACCGGATCTTTTGAACGGGGAAAAAGAATGTCAAAGTTATTTGATCCACACATAAGATTGTGAAGACCTCAAGTCTAAGGACTAGTCATACAATCGATACATGAAAGTTCTCACAGACACATGGGATAAACAGTCTATGTGAAAACTTTCGGCGGTCAGTTCGATGGACACGAGCAACTCATGCATCCATGTGATACACCAAGCGGACGGATCTCTGATAGTAGCCTATGAGATCAGCTACCCCACTTAAGGGCGGATCATATCATCATGCTAGTCTCTCCGCTTTGTGAACGCCCAATTATTCACAAAACTATGACTAGGAACGTTTAAGAGTATTGACTCTCATAATGCGTGGAAGCCATCATCTTATTACTCCAAGGGCTTTATTACAGTGTTTGATGATTCATATAAGTTATGTCAGACACGTATAATAAAGATTGCCATTTTATTAATTAATGAAAATATTACAAATACATGTACATATAGCCCATCCACAAGTTGGCATATCCCGAACACCTACATCGTGGAAGATACACGTAAAATGACTTGTCACTCAATGGACGAAGCACAAGGCAGTATATTTTCTGCATCCTTAGAACAAAAAAGGAAAGCGTCAGGAATCAGAAGACATGATTTTCAGTATCCAATAAGGGTAGTAAGAGACAAATGCTAGCCGAGAATGGCAGCAAACTCCTCATGGAGAGGCATATTTCAAAATCTGGGAATCGGAAGACATGATTTTCTGTTGGGGTTGGTGCTCAGAGCGCCAATTTTCGGTTGTATTTCTTGAGAATACTACTATAAAATGTTATTATTATGAATAATATAATTAGTTTCTGTAATATAATATATCTTTTAATATGGTAAAGACGTAATGACTAGTCATGATGCTGTTGCAAAAGCGTCGCAATGACAATGAGTTGTATCATGACGTTGTCATTCTCAGACAGTTCCTGGTCAAGGTTTACGCTACTTGGTCAGTAAAGTAAACCCTGGTGAGACCGGTACATGTCGTATACTGGAATATATGATTCCAATAGTTTATCAATGAACCATCAGACTTGGAGACTCGTATAGACGTGTAGGTGTTTATAGCGGATAAACACTGAACGACTCACCGAAAATTCTTAATGGATGGTACACCAACGTAAATAAGAATCTTCTCGGGTTGAGTAGCACTTGTGATTCTTCGACTTGAGATACCACTGTGGGAGCATGAGACATCTTCCACACTTAGATGGCAGTCATGTCACAGATCTATTTAGATCAGACCTCTGTCTGTTCGTTGGGTGTGGATAGATCCTCAGGGTATCCTATGTGTATCGAGACAAGATCCGTCAGTTTTATGTACATAGCATAGATAGTTCATATGATTAGCAATCAGATAAAATCATGGGCCCGTGGTACACTTTAGAAGTCAGTTCTAAGTGTTCTTTTAGAGATTGCTAATAGAGACGTCGACGGGATTGTCCCCATAGAGATTTGACGTTTACATCTCTATCTCTGGGATATATCCGGATACCTGTGACGGAGGAATTATACATTTGCCATGACCTCGACCTGTATGATTCAGCGAGTTTATCCGTGGTCGTCATAATTTACAGGTGGATAAATTATGAACACGAAATTGGATTTCGTTACGGATATGCCTGAATCTAGAGAGTCTCACTAATGAAATATACTCGTAGAGCACTAGGGCAATGTTTATAAATAATATTGATTATTTATAAATTCATTTAAAGGTTAAACGAAAAATACATACGATAGGACCTAATAGTCATTTCCTAATTTTTTGTGTATTTGCATTTAATGTTAGATTTTATCAAATACACATTAATTATTTGTCAAATTGAGATATTTGACTAATATCATAAATATATATGTATTTGCATATTTAATGTAAATATAATACATATATTTAATATATTTGTATTTAAATAAATAAATAATTATTTAATTAATAAGTGATTAAATTAATTAAAATATAAATATACTAAAGTTATGATAAATGTGAGATGAACTAAAGATGCTTTACTTGACTTTAAGGAATTCATTAAAGTGTTAATGATTTCAAAAGTGCAAGTGGACAAGTGGGCATTAATTAAACAAATTGAAAAATATTTTGATATTGTTTTCTTTGCAATTTTCGGCCAAGGTAAAAAAGGTCAAAGGGTTAGATTTTTTTCATTAACCAAAAAATCTTATCCACAAAAACTCCATTGAAAGAAAAACAAAAGAAGATTGAGGAAGAAGAAGAAAGACAAAAGAATAATCAAAGATAACTTGGATTTAAGCAAGTATTTCCAACTAGCCATTAGAGAGAAAAATGTTCCTCTTGTTGTTGGCTTCATCTTGTGATCTTCTTATGTTTATCTATTCTTTATTCTTTGTATTTTTGGAGGATGGAAGTTTAAGGATAGGGTTGAGTATGTATAAAGATCATAGAATGTTATTAATGTGTTTATAAGCATTCTTTTGATGGTTTGTGAAACTTGTTGCCATTCTAGAGTTATTGACCCACTCTTAAATGACCTAGATTTATTCTATAGTTATTTCATTGTGGTGAGGCTTGATTGGTATGGAAGAAAACATGATTGAAGTGTTGGATTTTACTAATTTGGTCTAATTTGATGAAATTGAAATATTAGGGTTTAAGACCACTTCCAAATTTGGGGATTTTCATTTATGTTGTTTATTTGGATGTGTATATGATGCATATAAAATCTTATGTTGATTGGATATCATCTTGATATGTTTTGAATATTAAAATAGCAAAATGCACAATTTGGCCAAATTGGGGGCTCACGGCATTTGGAAACAATTTGGGGTTCATGTTGCAATTTGATTTTTTGATGAGTATGAAATGTTAAATTCATCTTAGAAATGATTTAGAATCATCCAAAATTGTTTTGAACAATTTAGGACTAAAATTAACAAAATGCAAAGTTTTGGGGCAATTTGGTAATTACATAAAAATTTGATTTCTTGTGTAATATTTCATAATTTGATAATTGGGTAATTAAATAAATAAGTTTATTTAATTGATCCGAGAAAAAGTTTTGAAATCGGAAAATTTTGATTTTCCATTGTTCTGTTGCGTTACCAGATTTCCGCCATAACCCCTTCAAAATTGTATCAGAGCGAGTCTGATTCTAGGCCCCCTAATATGATTAGCCCTTTAAATTCAATGTTTAATCGTGTTTTCTTAACTTTATACATGCATGTTTTAATCTAATTTGATTAGATTTAGGGTGTATGACACTTAGCGGAAAATCCCTAATTAATAAGGCTAAAATGTAATTATGTATTTGATGCATGTTATATGGTCCGTCTTGTCAATACAGTTTATGAATATTTCTTCGTGACTACATCCGAGAACATGGCTCTGCTGTGAGGGTGTAGCCGATAGAGATTTATTTATGCCAGATGTATATTAGATACTAGATAAATTCAAGCGAAAGCGGAATCCTGAACGTGCCCTAGCTGTCAGGGTTACACAAGTAGCTTGAGCTTATCATTGACAAGTTTAGCCTTGGTACGTCTCCTTGTGGGCCAGCCTTAGCAGTCACAACGGGAAACAACCAGGACCGGAAAGTAAGAAGTCACTAGTGAGTGATTGACAAATGAGTTGTCTACCCGATGAATGTACGTAGGCGAGACTGTGCCTCTGCTGTGAGCTGAAATATATTCATGGGATCCACTTTACACGATTTACATTTGATTTAATTATTAAATCTTTTTATTTTGTTTGGGGATTACAGTATTGCATGATTTAGTGGGAGGGCATTTTTAGATTAAAAATCCATGATCTAGTTTATGCTTATGATATTATATGAAACTGCTTAATTTCTCCTAACCATTTTTCGTGATCTATATGATAGATTTGTGATGGCGGCACCATCCACTAATCATTTTACGCATATGCTTGATGCGAACAAACTCAAGGGCGCTAAGAACTTCACCGATTGGGATTTGGATTTGAGGATTGTCCTCGATTCTGAGAAGTTGGGATATGTTCTTGAGGGTCCACTGCCCCTTACTGTGGCAGAGGACGCTACACCGGAAGAACGCGAAGTCTTCCAAGCTTGGAAGGATGATGATTTAAAAGTTAAATCATACATCTTAAGTTCGCTTTCACCGAGACTCAAGAAACAATAATATGGCATGTCAGATGCGTATAATATGATGACACGTTAAGACAATCGTTTAAGAACCAAGAACAAGTTGTTGTTCACAAGGTCGCAATGGAACTGTTCCATGCACGATTGGATGAGGGGCAAGCTGTTAGCCCGCATGTTCTTCAGATGATCGATTTGATCGATCAATTGAAGCAACATAATCTCATTCTTAATGACATTCTTAGTAGGAGTGTCATTCTTGGTTCACTCCCAGCTTCTTATCGCCTGTTCGTGATTTACTTCAACATGAACATGATTATCTGTACCTACCAAGAGTTGTATAGGATGTTGCTCACGGCGGAAGAGGACCTCAAGAAGGGAGTACCAACTCACCCTCCGAGACCTACTTCACTTTCTGCTTCTTCCCAGACATGGTCAAAGGGAAAGAAGAAGAAATGGAAGAAGAAGAATGAGAGTTTCAGTCCTCAACCACAGGTAAAGATAGTAAAGTCCAAGAGGGCTTCTGACGAAAAGTGCCATCACTGCAGCAAAGTCGAGCACTGGAAAAGGAACTGTCCTGACTACATTGCCCAGCTGAGGATGAGAGAGCATCTACATCAGATACATTTATTTTTCCAGTTATTGATATCTTTGGCTTGTGAAGTCGTTACATCCACCTGGATTTTAGATTTTGCTTGTCCCATTCACATTTGCAATTCATTGCAGGTGCTGAAGGAAAGTAGGAAACTGAAGCCTGGAGAGATGCAGTTGCGATTCGGAAGTGGAGACTCACTGGATGCAGTTGCAGGGGAGTATGCGAGATCCCTTTGCCGAAAGGGACACTTTTGTTAAATGACTATTATTTTATACCTCGATGTGTAGCTAATATTATATCTTTTTTTGTATTGGATACAGAAGGCTATCGTATTAATATTAAGAACCGTTCTTTGTATTTATATGATAAACGTAATATTCAGATCCTTTGTTGTCCAAATAAGCATTGTCATTATACATTGCAAACTTCAAAAGATATTTTTAATACTGGAATTAATAAATGTAGTTTACCTGTTGTTAATAATAATGAAATTTGGCATATGCGGCTAGGTCATATAGACGTTAAATGCCTTACCCAATTGGTTAGGAATGGTTTGATACCAGATCTTACCATTGAATCCTATCCAACTTGTGAATCATGTATTCAGGGTAAGATGACCAAAGCCCTATTTTCAGGTGTTGGACACCGTGCCACTAACTTATTGGAACTCGTACATTCTGATGTATATGGTCCATTAAGTCAGACTACTCACAGTGGTTATTCGTACTTCGTTACCTTTATCGATGATCTGTCACGGTACGGTTATCTCTATTTGATGTGACATAAATCAGAAACCTTTGAAAATGTCAAAGAGTTCCGAAATGAAGTAGAAAAACAAACTGGTCAATATATTAAATGCCTTTGATCTGATCGAGGCAGAGAATATATGAGTGGTGAGTTCATTGATTATATGAAAGAGAATGGGATTCTCGCTCAATATACTCCTCCAGGTACTCCACAGCACAATGGAGTGTCTGAGAGGAGAAATCAGACTTTATTGGATATGGTTCTGGTCGATGTTGAGTTTCACAGATTTGCTCTATTTCTTATGGGGCTACTCTCTTTTAACAGCTGCACATCTTTTGAATAAGATTCCTTCAAAAGTTGTTCCTACGACTCCCTATGAGATATGGTTCGGTAGGAGACCAAATCTTAGTTACATTAAGGTTTGGGGTTGTCCTGCCTATATCAGGGTGACTCAGCAAGATAAGCTTTCGCCTCGAAGGTAAAAGTTTAGGTTTATCGGATATCATTCGAATACGAGGGGGTATTTGTTCTATGATACCGAGCATCGAAATGTGTTCGTAGCTCGCTTTGCAAAATTTCTAGAAGTAGAATTTTTGTCAGAAGGTGGTAATCATAGATAGGTTGAACTTGATGAAGTCCAACCTGAAAACAATGAACCAACGGAGGAACCTGAAGTTCAAGTAGATAAATGACCTTCAACACACACAATCTGTTGGTCAGAAAGGGTATATAGACCTCCTAAACACTTGTATTTGATACAAGAAAAGAGTCTAGATGTTCTCTTAGTTGAAGAGACATATCATTTTTCCTATAGAGAATCGATGTTGGACATCGACTCCGTGAAATGGAAAAGTGCCATGAATTCCGAGATAGACTCAATGCATGAGAATCAAGTTTGGGACTTGGTTCCGCTTCCCGAAGGAATTGTTCCTATCGGTTGTAAATGGGTTTACAAGAGGAAGCGTGGGCCTGACGGTAAGGTTGAAACTTATAAGGCCCGATTGGTAGTAAAAGATTACACGCAGCGACCTGGCGTCGACTACGATGAAACGTTTTCTCCAGTAGCAATGCTTAAGTCTATTCGGATTTTTCTTTCTATAGTTGCGTATCATGACTATGAGATTTGGCAAATGGATGTCAAAACGGCTTTTCTAAATGGATTTCTTGATGAAGAAATCTATATGGAACAGCCGGAAGGTTTTGCGTCCAGCGAAAACTCGGGTATGGTATGTAAGCTTAAGAAGTCCATTTATGGACTTAAACAAGCTTCACGAAGTTGGAATCTTCGATTCGACGAGATTATTAGATCGTCTGGTTTTCTCAAGAATTCGGAAGAATCATGTGTGTATCAGAAGGCCAGTGGGATCATGGTCGTATTTTTAGTCCTGTATGTTGATTACATCCTAATCATTGGGAATGATTTAGGTATGTTACAAAGCGTCAAAGCGTACCTCTGTAAGAATTTCTCCATGAAGGACCTAGGGGAAGCTTCCAATGTTTTAGGGATAAAACTCTATAGAGATAGACAAAGGAGGTTGATTGGGTTATCCCAATCAACGTACATAGATAAGATCTTGGAACGGTATAATTTTGGTAACTGTGAGACAACATACATACCGTTCAGACATGTGATATATCTTTCAAAGAAGATGAGTCCACAAACAGAAGATGAGAAGGTTAGAATGTCTAACCAACCTTATGCTTCGTCTTTGGGTAGCATAATGTATGCCATGTTATGTATAAGGCCTGATATCAGTTTCACTGTTAGCGTAATAGTCGATATCAGTCCAATCCAGGTAATGACCATTGGATGGCCATTAAACATATCCTGAAGTATCTAAAAGGTACTAAGGATAAGTTAATAATTTATGGAGGAAACGAACTGCAAGTTAACGGGTATATGGATTGCGATTTCCAATCGGATCCCGATGATAGAAAGTCTACATCTGGATTCGTATTTACCCTTAACGGAGGTGCAGTTTGTTGGAAGAGTTCCAAACAGGGGTCAACAGCAGATTCCACCACTGAGGCGGAATATATTGCAGCTTCTGAAGGTGCAAAAGAAGGATGTGTGGATAAAGAACTTTATCATAGAATTGGGAGTTGTCCCAAGTATCGAGAATCTAATTTTGTTATACTGTGATAATACTGGAGCGATTGCGCAAGCAAATGAACCGAGGGCGCATCAGAAGTCGAAGCATGTGGAATGAAAGTACCACATCATTCAAGAGATTATGTCGCGAGGGGATATTGTCGTGTGCAAGGTGCTGAGTGAAGATAATGTAGCAGACCCTCTGACGAAGACCATAACTCCGAAGTTGTTTGATAAACATTTGGAGTCGATAGGTATTAGATACAATCAATATTGGCACTAGAGCAAATGAGAGATTTTGTTGGGGTGGTGCTCAGAGCGCCAATTCCCAGTTGTATTTCTTTGAGAATACTACTGTAAAACGTTATTATTATGAATAATATAAGCAGTTTCTGTAATATAATATATCTTTTAATATGGTAAAGACGTAATGACCTTAGAATGACTAGTCATGATGCTGTTGCAAAAGCGTCGCAATTGACAATGAGTTGTATCATGACGTTGTCATTCTCAGACAGTTCATGGTCAAGGTTTACACTACTTGGTCAGTAAAGTAAACCCTGGTGAGACCGGTACATGTCGTATACTGGAATATATAATTCCAATGGTTTATCAATGAACCATCAGACTTGGAGACTCGTAAAGACGTGTAGGTGTTTATAGCGGATAAACACTGAACGACTCACCGAAGATTCTTAATGGATGGTACACAACGTAAATAAAAATCTTCTCGGGTTGAGTAGCACTTGTGATTCTTCGACTTGAGATACCACTGTGGGCGCATGAGACATCTTCCATACTTAGATGGCAGTCATGTCACCGATCTATTTAGATCAGCCCTCCACTGTTCGTTGGGTTTGGATTGATCCTCAGGGTGTCCTGTGTGTATCGAGATAGGATCCGTCAGTTCTGTGTATAGAGCATAGGTAGTCCATATGATTAGCGATCAGATAAAACCATGGGCTCGTGGTACACTTTAGAAGTCATTTCTAAGTGTTCTTTTAGAGATTGCTAATAGAGACGTCGACGGGATTATCCCTATAGAGATTTGATGTTTACATCTATATCTCTGGGATATATCCGAATACCTGTGACGGAGGAATTATACATTTGTCATGACCTCGACCTGTATGATTCAGCGAGTTTATGTGTGCTCGTCATAATTTACAGGTGGATAAATTATGAACACGAAATTAGATTTCGTGACGAAAATGATTTAGAATCATCCAAAATTGTTTCGAACAATTTAGTACTAAAATTAACAAAATGCAAAGTTTTGGGGTAATTTGATAATTAGACAAAAATTTGATTTCTTGTGTAATATTTCATAATTTGATAATTGGGTAATTAAATAAATAAGTTTATTTAATTGATCCGAGAAAAAGTTTTGAAATCAGAAAATTTTGATTTTCCACTGTTCCGCTGCGTTACCGGATTTCCGCCATAAAACCCCTTTCATTTTCTGTATCCCAAAAGGATGAGGCCGCTTTCAAAAAAGCTTAATCCAAATTGACCCAGTGCAAGTAGAGGAGAGTAGAAAGCTGGGCCAGGTCTGGGGATGACCAGTCTACCACCCCGCGAATAATGGACATAATGGGATCTTGAGCCATGGGATCAAAGAGAACTGAGCAATCACCGAAGGAGAATTGGCAGAAGGAAATTGTAAGCAAACCAAGGGGCGACCAATGTTTTTTGTAGGAAAAGGGGCACCAAAGGCCAAGAGGATTTCTAAAGGGGTGAAGAAAACCCTCTAGCGCGAGGAAGGCCTAACCAATGATAACATCAAGCCAATAGGACAAAGAAACCCCATCGGAATAGGGAATGCATCCATGCATACATGCATACACGTCGCATACACACAATATTTGTTTTATGTTCGCGGGCTTTGAAGAAAAAGAAAAAGCAGCAAGGACGAGCAACTCTAAGAATGGAAAAGAACTCCAATAATGGAGAGGAACCTCGGGAATATGGACCAGCAGCTCCAAGAATAGAGAGGAACCTCGGGAATGAGGACGAGCAACTCCAATAATTGAGAAGAACTCCAAGAATAGAGAAGAACTCCAAGAATGGAGAGGAACCTCGGGAATGAGGACGAAGAACTTCGGGAATAGAAAGGAACTCCGAGAATGGAGAACAACCTCGGGAATAAGGACGAGCAACTCCAAGAATGGAGAAGAACCTCAGGAATGAGGACGAGCAAGAGGAACCTCGGGAATGAGGACGAGCGACTCCAAGATTGGAGACGAACTCCGAGAATGGAGAGGAATAGAGCAACCTCGGGAATGAGGATGAAGAACTTCGGGAATGGATAAGAACTCCGAGAATGGAGAACAACCTCAGGAATGAGGACGAGCAAAGAGCCTAAAGAATGAGGACGGATCAGATAAGTAAAAAATGCATGCATGACTTTGATAAGGTTGTCAGTGTCACACACTATACAAACCCAATCAAAGTGGGGGCGACTATAGACATTGCATTTTTTTACATGAGCTTGATGATGAGCCTCGTATAGAGGCACTACCTGAAAAGTTACGAAAGTTGCGAAAAACGAATGCCGGAAGGAAGGAAATCCTCCAAAGTTAGCACCTCATCAGATTCAGACTCACTAGCCAGCCTCAGACTCGCTCAGTCCGCTGCTGCTTTAAACCTTAGCTTCGGATCTCCCATGCAGCCCATCCACACGGCCCAAAACCCCATGCAATCAGCCCATGCAGCCCATACATAATCTTCCCAAATATGAAAGCATCAACATTTTCCAATTTAATGAGATTTTGGGATCCAATCCTTACCAATTTAACAAGATTTGAGATCTCATCATCACCAAATTTATAAGATTTTATTCCCAAAATAATTTGTTAATATATTCCTAAATAAACATGATTTGTTTCCCTTTTTGGAGATCCCTTCAAATCATTATAAAAAGGGAGGCTCTTTGTATTCCTCTAGGGGGCGGCAACTTGAGGGAAAAAAACCTAGGGGGCTCTCTTCTTTTTTTTGGGCAGAAACTTGAAAAAAAAAACCCTAGGGGATCACCGAAAAAATAGTGCGAAAAAAAAAAAGAAGGGAAAACAAAAAAAAAAAAAAGGGAAACCATAATCAAAAACCATAAACCAGAAGCAAAAATCGTGAACCAGAAGCAGAGACAAGAAACAGCGTGAAGCATAGACCAGAAACAACATGAAGCAGAGACCAGAAACAGCGTGAGACAGCAAACCAGAAACGGATGTGAAACCAACAAGCAGAAAATAGCGAAATAGCGAGCAGAAACAGTGAACCAGTGAGCAGAAACAGCGAACCAGCAACCAGAAATAGTAAACCAGCGATCCTTCCAGCAACGGCCTAGCGCACTTTCGAGAAAACAACTTAAAAGGTAATACCTAAGGGCACCCTTATCATATTTATTTTTATAGTTATGGACACTACATGTCTGGCGGGACGTGAAATACGTCCAGCCGGGTATGCGAAGTCCTACATCAAAAATGGCCAAATCTCTGGCCACATTTCTTCTTTGGCATTTGTTATTTATTTTTTTATCTATTTATTCACTTTTATTGTTATTTTATTTCGCCTTTATTTTGTTTATGTTTGTTCATGTTGATGATTATCCGTATATGCATGGTTATATTTTTTTTATGTCCGTTTAGATTGCATTGATAATTATGTGTATTATTATCCCTTGCGGTATATCGGATGGAAACCCAGACGTAAATTCTGTAGCCAAATCTGAATGGACGGTAGTGCGGTTTGTACTTGGGATACAACTCCACGTGCCACTCGGGAAATATTCATATATGCGTGTTGACGTCGTTATTGGTATTATTGCATGCTTTCTCCCGCCTTAGCATTGTTACTTCCCATATGCGTACATTTATTTATTGACGTTTTTCCTGCTTTTGATTGTTTATTATAATTTTCGTTACCGCATCTCGTATTTCTTAATTTAATATGCTTTTGGAACTATGTTATTGTGATTATTATTTTGGTTGGGTGTGTTATTACATTTTTTATTCACTTTTATGCGTGAATTGCATTAAGACTTGACTATACCATTGTGTGAACCCGTACATTATAATGGCATAAGTAAGGGACCATTCTGAACCCAACGGTTTGAGGTCTTCCCTTGCGAGGGGTGAGTGCGGCCTTAAATCTTTCCCAGTTCACGCTGGGTGGCGACTCCTTTATTCTCCGGTTTAGTCCCCCGCGGGCTAATCCGTACTCTCTACGGGCTGTGAGCCCAACAGTGTCGTGGTCGCCGAACATCATAGGCATAGCGGTAAACCCCGCTTCGCTCCTACATCTTTCCCATTTTATGGCTTATTGGTTCTTGGAATTCGCCAATGCACCACTATTATGGCAATAAAATGAGAGTGATTTATCCATATCTGGAACAACTTCTAGATCTCCCAAGAATTTTCGGAGCTAGACTGCTTCCTTAGATGCTTCTCAAGCTGCTACATACTCACCCTCTATGGTGGAGTCATCAATACAAGATTTCTTTATGCTCCTCCGCATAGTGGCCCCACCACCTAGGATAAACATTGATCCAAATGTTGATTTTCTAGAATCAACATCCGTCTGAAAATCAGAGTATGTATATCCCCTAAGGATCCTATCCTCGCCAGAATATACAAGCATATAATTTCTCGTCTCTTAAGATACTTAAGAACGTGTTTCACATCCACCCAATGATTTAATCCTGGGATAGATTGAAACCTACTGACTACTCCTATTGCAAAATAAATGTCTGGTCTCGTGCATAACATAGCATGCATGAGACTACCAACTGCTGAGGCATATGAGATATGTCTCATTTCCTCAACTCCTTGAGGTGTCTTAGAAGATTGTTATGTTGACAAATTAATTCAATTTCGAAAGGGTAAATTACGTTTCTTGGAATTTTGCATCCTAAATCGCACGATGATCTTGTCGATATAGGATGTCTTAGACATAGCTAACAATCGTCTCTTGCTATCTTGAAAAATTTGGATCACAAGTATATAACTGGCCTCTCCTAAATATTTCAATTGGAATTGGTTAGCTAGCCAGGATTTCACGTCCGACAATATTTTTACATCATTTCCAATGAGTAAAATATCATCGACGTACAAAATGAGAAAAACCACATTACCGTCAATGACGCACTTGTATACACAAAGCTCATCGATATTTTGCTCAAAATTATAAGACTTCATCGTGGTATCAAATCTTATGTTCCAATATCGAGATGTTTGTTTAAGTCCATAAATGGACCTTTGCAGCTTGCAAATATTTTTCTCGACCTTGGGCTATGAACCCCTATAGTTGTACCATATAGATACACTCATCAAGATTGTCATTCAAAAATACAATCTTGACGTCCATCTGTCAAATCTCATAATCATAATATGCGGTAATGGAGAGAAGAGTACGGATGGATTTAAGCATGACTACTAGCGAGAAAGACTCCTCATATTCAACTCCCTCTTTTTGGGTTTAATCATTGGCCACTAGCCTAGTTTGAAGGTTTTTACCTTCCCATATGCTCCCCTCTCTTTCTTGTAGAACCACTTACAACCTATGAGTTCTCAAGTTGGTTTATAAGTTTCCAGACTGAATTGAAGCACATCGACTCCATCTCGAGATTCATGAGATTGTATCGAAATCTTATAAGAGTAATTTAATGAGGCATCCTAAATAGATAAAGATATCATGCTTAACCGCTTCTTTCTTCTTTATAGTTAAAAACACTTGCTGCTTATTTACAAGCTGAAATTCTACGAACACTGATGAATGTTAATTGATAACTATGGATTTATTAGACATGATTATTTTTGTGTTTATAAAATGGTACAGTGTCCCTTTAGTTCTTGCGATGAATGTTGTTTTCTATTAGTTTATAAATATTGTTGTTATGAGCTTTTTTTTTTTTTTTTTTTTTCCTTTAACTGCTTGGAAACATCACTGACTTCAATATATGCTCTTTATCTCCTAAAATGATATTGGAAAAATGAGTTGAGGAAGATAAAGGTCGTAAATAGGGTTGGGAATGGGTCGGGTCGGGCTTTGGTCAAGTCTTGTTTCTTACTCTTAAAATATATTAAAGCTCAATCTCTCAAAAGTCCTATCTATTGATGAGAGGATTAGATCGGGCCCTAGCCCGCTTGATATGGGGTCGTGCCCAGACACCCTAAATTTTTTTAAAATTTATTAATTAAAAATTATTTTTTAAAAAAAATAAAAATTGACATAATCTCACTATAAAATGAATTTTTCAAAAATTTACACCATGTAAAATACGATATAAGTTCTAATTATTAAAAAAGTACTAAGAAATTAACAATTAATACTAATACAACATAAACGAGCTTAAAAATAATAAAACATAAAACACTACATTAGTGCCTTAAACAATACTAATAATAAATAATTTTAAGTTGCAAACATATAATTTTATAAAAGTAAATTATATATAATAAAGGGTCGGGCCGGGGCTATTATTTTAATAGCCCTTTATGCGGCCCTTTAATTAAAATGCCTTATTATTTAAGGTCCTAACCCCGACCAATAAGAAAAATGTCGGGCTTTAATTTTCAATCCATAAAAGTGAAAATTAATTTTTATTCCATAAAAGTGAAATTAGAGAGTTGTGCTTTGGGATTTTAGATTTGAAGGGAAATGATCTGTGAATTTGTGAAATTGGAATGTTGTGCTTTGTGATTTCAGATTTGAAGGGAAACGATCTGTGAATTTTTGCTAAGGAACTGCTTTTATAACACAAGATGCTTATTGCTGCTCAGCAGACACCAAGGAATGCAAGCCACAGAGTTAGTGCCGATAAATTTAGTTTCTTAATTTTTTTATTATTACAATTTGCTTTGTTTCTTGAAATTTGTTCTCATAATAAGATTTTATTTTTTTTTTTATTTTTTTTTATTTTTTTATTTTTAGTTTAAAGATGTGTGTCAATTGCAGAACATTAACAGAGTATCTTTCAAAGGCTACTGGAACTGCTGCAGAGTGGGTGCAAATGCCTAGGATGAAGGTTAGTTTAATTGTGATTGACTTCAGAGTAGATTATCCCTTACATAGGAACTGATGCATTACTGTAGAATTTAAATTCGTTGTTAAATCATCCAAGAAAAATCATCTTCCCATACTTCTCCTGTTCCAATCAGGCTAGACTCTTTAATTACAGAGTTACAACTAATATATTTTCTTTAATTACAATGGGTTGTAGAAAATTTTATACTGACTTTATTATAGAAGACCGGAGTTTACTTTTGAATAATATAAGTATTATTTATTTATTTTACTTAAACTATGTAAATGAGTTCAATATGAATTTATAGGTTTGTTTTTATCTTTTTTAGGAGTAGACTTTTTTTTCTTTTTACAAATTTTGCATTCCCGCCTACAATTCTTGATAGAAACAACTCTGTTATAATAATATGTTACGTGTTCATAACATATTTGTTTCTATCAAGAATTCTTGATAGGCAAAATATATCAAAAATTCTTGATAGAGAAATATTCTGTCACGAAAATCTATCAAGAATTCTTGATAGAAAAAATATGTCAATAATTCTTAACACCCTGATTCTTAACAGTTAATTTTTTTGTCGAGAATCATTTTCTTAATAGACATAATTTATCAAGATAGCCTGTTATTCTAGTAGTGACTTAACTAATACCAATTTTCCTACAATCCTTGGCTTTTTTTTTTAACTCTTGCAAAGTTAGTTTTGCATATGAATAAGTATCCGGAAAGATTCTCAAAATTCCGGGAAGTGTTGTCCCAAAACTCTTAGTGTTGCATATGAATAAGTAAAGTTACTACATGAAATAATGTTGTGTTAATATATTTAATATAGTATATTTTAGATATGGTACCCAAATTATTAATTTTGCATGAGTTCAGTTAACATTATTTGATCAAAGTTGGTAAAGTTTGACAGAATTAGGGTATCCGTCAGAGGCTTAATGTGACAGTGGGATCCGCCATCTGTCGGTAACATCTGCGGATTGGCGATGTTATAGTATTTCACCAAAATCACTCATCGATATCTAATATTGAGATGTGATTATGCTTTAGTAAATCGGGGTAAAATTTTCGGAAATATTTTCTATAGTTACACGTGAACCGATTTACTGGTTTGACTAATCAGGCTATCGAGAGAACCGATAAGTCAGTTCAGTCATGGAACTAGACTAGGTCATTGGTATAGTCATTCAGTCATTGTTGCAGTGACTGATCATATCTGTAGTTTCAAAAAATTATAGTTTTGCACCTAAGTCACCTTTTTATAATTTTTGCGAAAAAATCCCAAAATGCTTCCTAAAGTATCGGGAAAGATTCCAAAAATTTCGATAATTTTTCCAACACATTATAACATGCCCAATTCCATACACAACATGTAAATTTCACAAAATCAATAATTTTGAATTATTTTTACAATCAATCATATTAACCCATAATTTATTCAAAATTCATGTAATTAAAAATAAAATAAATATAAAAAACAAGGAGAGTCACCACCAGAAGGTCACTCTAGAAAAATTTTAGGTCACCATAGAGTGGTATAAGCAACTCTAGAATGGCAAATGGGTTGTCCTACAACCTAATTAAGCCTAATTACACTAATTAGGCTAATTAATTACTTATGGATAAAATTAAGGCTCTAATAAGGTTTCTAAATACTCTTATCATCAAATATTAGGGAATTAACATATCCAACAATATCTATATAACTTTGGAAATAAAAAATAATTTCTATTTAAATTACAAATAAAAAATTACTTTTAATCATTTTTTTACCCACTTTTTACTCCAAATTTTAAATCTCCAATATCTATCAATTGATGATGAAAAGAACCCTGACTCTTAATTCTTAAGCTCCGCCATTGAGCCCTCAAGCCAAAAAAATGAAGGAATTTTAAATCTCAGTTTCACTCGAACACGTTAGAGGCTACCCTATAAGTCCCGTATCAACTCGTATGAATATATTACATCATGATATGTGTACGATATCCTCAAAGTGAAAATGTTTACTTGAATAAGCAAATTTTAGTCTGATTCCCTAGTGCGTTTCTAATCTAGTTTATCCAATGTAGATCATCGCAGGAACCACAAGTTTCACCGGCAAAGTGAAGAAGGGCTAGTGGAACTCCAAGACAGTGAGTGGACACACTTTTTCTTAAGTTAATTTACTTTATAATAGTTTTGAATATCAGACTTATATTTTCTACATTTAGGGTGTTAGGAAAGTTTATTTTTAAATTATATTTTGTTTAGCATGTTTTGAGAAATGATTTAGAAAAGAGATTTTTTAGATCATAGTTTTATATTTTCGAGGCATGGGGGAAAAACCCACCTCGGTATGCAACTTGATACAGTTTAGAATCGACAGACAACACATGTGCACATGTAGAGGACTGTGGGGACATCGATACGTAACGCCCCCAGATCCTAGTGCAGAACTAGGGATGACAGATGCCCCTAGATCCTAGATTCAGAGCTTGAAGGGTAGCATAGATCTGCACCCCCAGTTCTAATTCAGTAGCTTGGGGGACGGCTGTTAGGGTTGGACTCTGAGCGCCAATTTTATTATGTATTTCCTTGTAAATACTAATGTAACGTTTTATTATGAATAAAATGAACAATTTCTTTTATATGGTAAAGACGTAACAGACCTTAGAATGATTAGTTATGATACTGTTGCAAAAGCGTCGCAACTGACATTGAGTTGTATCATGACGTTGTCATTCTTAGAATGTTCCCGGTCAAGGTTTACACTACTTGGTCAGTAAAGTAAACTCGTTGAGACCGGTACATATCGTATATTGGAATCTTGGATTCCGATGGTTTCTCAATAAACCATGAGTCTTGGAGACTCATATAGACGTGTAGGTGTTTATAGCGGATAAACACTGAACGACTCACCGAATATTCTTAATGGATGGTACACCAACGTCAATAAGAATCTTCTCGGGTTGAGTGAGCATAGTGATTCTTTGACTTGAGATACCACTATGGATATCTGAGTTATCCTCCACACATAGATGGCAGTCACGTTACCGATCTATTTAGATCATACCTCCGCCTGTTCGTTGGGTGTGGACTGATGCTCAAGATATCCAATGTGTATCAAGATAGGATCCGTCAGCTCTGTGTATAGAGCATAGGTATTCAATATGGAATTAGCAATCTGTTAAATCCATGGGCCCGTGGTACACTGAAGAAATTAGTTCTAAGTGTTATTTGAGGGATTGCTAATGGAAACGTCGACGTGATTATATCTATAGAGATTTGACGTTTGTATCTATATCTCTGGATTAATCCGGATACCTGTGACGGAGAGATTATACGTATGCAGTGACCTCGACCTGTATGATTCAGTGAGTTTATCTGTGTTCGTCGTAATTTACGGGTGGGTGAATTATGGACACGAAATTTGATTTCGTGACAGATATGCCTGAATCTAGAGAGTCTCACTAATCAATTTACTCGTAGAGCACTAGGGCAACTGTTATGAATAATACTGATTATTTATAACTCGTTTAATGGTTAAACGAAAAATACATGCAATCGGGACCTAACGGTCATTTCCAAATTAATGTGTATTTGTATTTAATATTTGATATTATTATATAGACATTAATTAAATATCAATTTATGGTATTTATAATTATATCATGAATATATGTATTTGAGATATTCAATGTAAATATAATACATATATTTAAGATATTTATATTTATTAATTAATTATTTAATTGTTAAATAATTAAATTAATTTATAAAATAAATATCTTTATGTAATTATTATAGTTGGAAATGGCATTACCTTATTGGAACACATTTAGTTTACTTTATGTATTAGATAAAAGTTATCTTTTTATGTTTTGTAAAGTTGGACTAATAGAAATAAAAACAAGTATAATATTTATTGTTTCTATTATTGTTGTTCATGGCAACAACTAGTTTTGACATATAAATATTTTTTTTTTCATTTTTTTTCCATACTTACACAAGTTTCAAATATATTCACTAAGTTAAATTGAGAGAAAAGTGAAGAACTTTTGAAGAAAAAGCTTAAAAAGCTTGGAGTTTTTGTAAGTTTTTTCAACGATCTTCCACTTAGAAATTGTTTCTATGATTCTATAATTCAACATATGTAGTTTATAATTTTCTCTAATGTTTAATTATGTGAATTATTTTGTTGGAAATTTGTTTGAGGATGTTAAGCATCTATGATTAATTTATTTGCTTATTATTGTAATTAAGCTTAATAAATTAATTAGAAAATTAAAGTTGTCATTCTAGAGTTAATTAGCCATTCATAATTAGCCTATAATTGTTTTTTGATTAATTTCATGATGGTGAGCATTAATTGGTGTGGTAATTTGAAGATTAAAGTATTGAATTTTATTAATTTAATGTAAATTACCCAATTTGAGTGATTTGTGAAATTAGGGTTCTTAACCTACTCAATTTTGGGGCTTTTCATATATATGTTATAATTTGATGTATATTTGATGTGTGTCAAATTTGGGATTAATTGGATTTGATCTTGATGTGTTTTGAACAAATTGGGCAAAATTGCAATTAATTAAAATTCTGGGCTGTTTTGTAAATTCTGAAAAATTCTGGGCAGTTTCTGCAAATCTGGAAAATTTCTGGTTTTGCTGCAAAATTGTAAAAATTATTTTGGGATTGATTTGGAATCAATTAAATATGTAATTGACATATTTAAAACTAAAGTAATTAATTTGCTAAAGTTTGGGGTAATTTTGTAATTAAAAGAAATATGATTTCTTGGGTTATAATTTCATAATTTAAGTATTGGTTAATTAAATAAATAAGTTTATTTAATTGTTCCAAGAAAAATTTTTGAAATCGGAAAAATCGTTTTCCGCGTTCTGCTGCGCTAACCTTGTAATTCCTTATAAATCCCCAACAAAAATGGTATTAGAGTGAGTCTGATTCTGGAACCCCGATATATGATTATGCCTTTAAAATTCAATATTGACTATAATCTTGACTTTAATGCATGCATGTGTTTATTTAATTTGATTAAATAAAATAAAACATCTTAAGTGGAAAAATTCCATATTTAAAGTAAGATTTTAATTTAATATGTATTTGATGCATATTAATCGGTCCGTCTTGTCAATCCTGCTTATCGATAAATTTTCTACGACTATATCCGAGAACGTGCCAAAGCTGTGAGGATATGGCCGGTAGAAATTTATCTGTACCGGATATATTTGATATTAGGTGAATTCAAGCGAAAGCAGAGTCCTAAACGTGCCAAAGCTGTCAGGGTTACGTAAGTATCTTGAACTCATCATCGATAAGTTTGACCTTGGTACGCCTCCTTGTGAACGTGCCAAAGCTGTCACAACGAGAAACGACCAGGACCGAAAACCCAGGAGTCACTATTGAGTGATCGAAAATGTGTTGTCTACCTAAATGAATATACGTAGGCGAGAACGTGCCAAACCTGTGAGCTGAAATATATTCATGGGGTCCACCTTTCACTATTATGTTATGATTTGATTATCGCAGGTTTTGTATTCTGTTTGGGGATTATAGTATTGCATGAAATAGTGGGAGGGGCATTTTTAGATTAAAAATCCATGATCTAGTTAATGCTTTATGTGAAATTGTTATAATCTTTTATATGCTTATATGCTTACCGTTGATTCGCTGTCTATTTGATAGATTTGCGATGACGGCACCTCCAACCAATCCTTTTGTACGTATGTTTGATACGAACAAACTAAAAGGCACAGAAAACTTTGCGGATTAGGATATGGACTTGTGGATCGTCATCAATTCCGAGAAGCTGAGGTATATTTTGGAAGGTCCATTACCGCTTGTGACCGGTGCGTAATCACACGCGTATAACGCAAGCCCACGTATCGTTCAAGTAATATAAAAAGTATCGATCCCACGAGGACTTAATACCTAATCTATTAATTTTATGAGGTCAAATGATTACCAGTATCTAACAAGATGATTGATTGATTTGAAATGATGATGATTTTAAATTAAAAAAAAAGTAAATAAAATTGCACAAAAATAGGTTTAAGAAAATTCAATATTAGGAAACTATTTAGGGTTGTGAATCTTTCTAATATCCTTTAAAAGATGAAGCAGTTATTTCATGTTTGTGTAATAAATCGGTTTACTAACCTGGAACACTAAATTATGCGAAAGCCTCTGTCAATGGTCAGACGTAAATACCCAGTTTAACCCCATTGAACTATATGTCTATGTCAACTAAATTATCTGGATTCATTAAATTTAAGTTCCAATTATGGTTACCCCCACCCGACAGGTATATGTCTATCCTGTAAGGAAATCTATTAAAGGGTTATCTATCCTCAAGAAGATCGTGGGCTATTAAGTCTAAGGCTGAAACCTAAAATTCCTTTGTCAAGTTTATTTTAGATTTACCAGATCAATCTTATTAGTGGCAAATTAACAAGACGCATTAAGCTTAAGACTTAATATGTAAACCTTTAAATTACCCAAACTATAAAATAACCCCTTATAAACCGGTGATATTAGAATTCATCACAACCCATGATAACTAACTTAGTTACAACACATAACTAGGGCTGGTAAAAACTTAAAAGTAAAAGACATAAAGTAAAAATGCTGAAAGTAATTGCGGTAAAGTAAAAGCTGAAAAGTAAATTACAATAAAATAAAATGCTAAGGTAAAATGATCAACTTTTACTATTTACTATTTAGATATTTCCCTTAATATAATATATTAACTTGTGATTATTTTACCAATCAGCCATATAGGCGGTAACCTGATTAAGTCAAATTAAGTCAAACCAGCCATAAAGGCGAAACCAAAATAAACCTGCCATATAGGCGGTAAGGAATTTTAATTACCAACCGACCAATCTGGCGGTATCCTTGCTTAGTCAGGTTTAAACCAGTTTAAAATGAATTACCAACCGACTAATATAGCGGTATCCTCATTAAGTCAATATTTTAAATAATGAATATATTATATTTAATGGAGATTAATCTAAATAGCAATAGTAAAAGAATTACATTTCACCCTAGCAGGGGGAAGTTACCTCCTCATGTTGAATAGTAAAAATTGTAAAAGTAAAAAAAAAAGTAAATTACTATTATTACAGAACGTAATTAAAATTAATTACAAAACTAAAATTTAAAAAAGATTAGATAGAAAAATCCTTATTTACATCAGAGAATTCAGAGAGGAAGGTACATCTGAAACTGAAATTTCGAGCTCTATTTATAGGCCCCAATAAGCTCCCCGCGTCGCGACGCCAAGTTTGTTCTTGCGTCACGACGCGATGACGTGTCAATGCGTGATTGGCTCGTTCAGATTCTTATCTGCTGATGTGGCGATTGCGGATAATTTGATTCAATAATTGGTCTGACATGGCGCTGACATTGCGCTGATGTGGCGACACATGGCGAAAGGGATTGTCGGCACCGTAGGATTGTGACACGTGGCATGCTGTGATTGGTTGATGATGACGTGGCGATGATGTGGCACTTTGACTCGGTCAACCGATGATGTGGACGATGACGTGGCAGACACGTGGAGTGACATGTGGCGACACATGGTGATGGCGATTATCGGCACCGTAGGATGGTGACACGTGGCACGGCGTATGTTAGCAGACCGGCTGTGATGGTGACACGTGGAACGATGCATTTTAGCAAAGTCAAACTTCTCAGATTCTGACACGTGGACCCGGTGGACTTTAGCACGATGAGGCGCACGTTAGGCGTCGCGACGCCAAAGGCTTGCGCGTTGCGACGCGAAAAATTACCAAAATACCCTTTTATCCATTTTCAGTGTTTTGGCCCCAAATCACCTCCTGAATATCCTGAAACTTTATTTATCTACAAAATAACACAAAAGACATCAAAATATTCACGAAGCTCAAGAAACTATACAAAATATTAGGTTAAATGAGTGGGAAATAGTGATATATTTACCACTCATCAGCTTGCTATATCACCGGATGCATCTCCAGAAGAACATGAGATTTTCTAGCAATGAAAGGATGATGATTTAAGGGTTAAATCATTCATCCCGAGTTCTCTTTCTTTTGAGCTTAAGAAGACTTATTTCGAGATTCATGATGCATATAACATGATGACACAACTTCTTGAATCGTTCATGAACCAGGAACAGGTCGTGGTTCATAGAGTTTCGATGGCACTATTCCATTCTAAACTTGATGAGGGGCAGGCTGTAAGCCCACATGTGCTTCACTTGATCGATTTGATCGAGCAGTTGAGGCGACATGATTTCCCTCTCAAGGAAACTCTTAGTCGTAGTGTCATTCTCGGTTCTCTCCCAGCTTCATATCGCCAGTTCGTCATGTACTTCAACTTGAATAAGATTCACTGTTCTTACCGTGAGTTGCATATGATGCTTCTCACAGCAAAGGAAGATTTAAGGAATGAAGTTCCGACTCACCTTTCGAAACCCACTTCACTTTACGCTTCTTCCCAATCCAAGGCGAATGGGAAGAAGACAAAAGGAAAGAAAAAGAAGGGTTTCAATATTCCTCCGCAGGGTAAGACGGCAAAGCCCAAGAGAGCTTTTGAAGACAAGTGCCACCACTGCCAGAAAGTCGGGCACTGGAAACAGCATCGACATCAGGTACTTTCATTTTTCCTATTATTGATATCTCATTGGCTTGTGAAGCTATGACATCTAATTGGATTTTGGATTCTGCTTGTCCTATTCACATTTGCAATACGTTGCAGGTGCTGACGGGAAGTAGACGGCTGAAATCTGGGGAGATGCAGTTGCGATTCGGGAGTGGCGACTCTCTGGATGCAGTTGCAGTGGGCATATGCAAGATTCCCTTACCTAGTGGGAGAATTCTATTAAATGAATGTTATTTTGTGTCAGGATGTGTGGCGAATATTATGTCATTTTTTTGTATTAGATATTGAAGGTTATAATGTAAATATTAAGAATCGTTCTTTGTATTTATATGATAGTAATAATATTCAGATCCTTTGTTGTTCAAACGAGCATGGTCATTACATATTGCTCACCTCACAATATATCTTTAATACTGGAATAAATAAACGTAAACAACCTGATATAAATAATATTGAACTCTGACACATGAGGTTAGGTCATATAGGCGTGAAACGCTTAACCTAATTGGTTAAGAATGGTTTGATACATGATCTCACCATTGAACCTTATCCAACTTGCGAATCCTGTATTCGGGGTAAAATGACCAAAGCCCCATTTTCGGGTGTTGGACACTGAGCCACTGACTTATTGGAACTCGTACATTCTGATGTATGTGGTCATTTAAGTCAAACTGCTCACAGTGGTTTCGAGTGTTGGACACCGAGCCACTGACTTATTGGAACTCATACATTTTGATGTATGTGGTCATTTAAGTCAAACTGCTCACAGTGGTTTTTCTACTTCATCACTTTACCGATGATCTGTCACAGTACGGTTATGTCTATTTGATGAGACATAATCGGAAACCTTTGAAAAGTTCAAAGAATCCGAAATGAAGTTGAAAAACTAACTGGTCAATATATAAATGCCTTCGATCTGATCGAGGCGGTGAATATATTGTAGGGGTTTTTAGGGGCAGAATCCGGTAACGCAGCGGAAGCGGTGGAAAATCAAATTTCCGATTTCAAAACTTTTTCTCGATTAATTAAATAAACATATTTATTTATTATCCAATAATCAAATTATGAAATAAAATTCAAATGAATCATATTCAAGTGAATTTACCGAAATGCCCTTACATTGGTATTTTGTCCATTTTAGTCCGAAATTGATCTAAAATTTTGAATGATTCTAAATCATTTCTAAGATGAACTTAGCATGTTCAAAAACAAAAAAACACCAAAAACACCAAAAATCCCCAAAATCTAATCTTTGGCCGAGAGCACCTCCAAGGTGTGTCATTTGTGCACTTTGTCATTTCATGCATCAAAACACATCAAGATGTAATCCAATGAACATGAAACTTTATATGCATCATATACACATCCAATACACAACATATATGAAAAGCCCCAAATTTGGAATTGGTCATGAACCCTAATTTTTCAATTCTTCAAATTGGACAAATTAGACCAAATTGGTTAAATCTAACACTTCAATCATCTTTCTTCCATCCAATCAAAGTCTCAACACAATGAAACAACTATAGAACAATTCTAGGTCATTTAAGAGTGGGTCAATAACTCTAGAATGGCAACAAGGTTCTAAAACCTTAAAAGAATGCTTATTACTACACTAGTAATAAACTTCCAACATCATACATGCATATCACTTCATCAAACTTTTATCCATCAAAAGTACAAAGAATAAAGAATAGAAAAAATCAAGAACATCACAAGATGTTGCCCACAACAAGAGGAACAAATTACTCTCTAATGGAAGGTTGGAAATACTTACTAAATTCCAAGCTTTTCCTTGTTTTTCTTTTCTTTTCTCTCTACCTTCTTGCCTTGTTTTAATGGAGTTTGATAAAGTGAAAATGTTAATGAAACTAAAATAAATGAAACAATATATACTTCAACAACATTAGCCCTTGGCCGAAAGTTTGTGAAGAAATAATATCTAGATATTATTTTGTTTCATTAAAGTTACTTATCAACTTGTTACTTTAATCATCAAACAATTTAAATGAATAAAGCAAGTCAACAATTGCAACTCAAAAATATAACCATTATATTTAATTAAGGGTGTTGGCCGAATTTGAGAAAAGGAAAATGAAATTAATATTTCAATTTTTAAACAATTAAAAATAAATATCTTAAGAAGTCAAAACCATTTTGACAACCTTTTCCTTTAAGTATAAAGTCAAACATTTACACTTATAATCATTTCCTAACTTTATCATTTGATGATATATTTATATTTTAATTATATTAATCATTTAACAATAAATAATAAATAATTAATTAAATACAAATATCTCAAATATATGTATTATATTTACTTTAAATATCTCAAATACATATATATTAATGATATATGTCAAATACCTTTATTTGACTATTTATTAATGTGTATTTAATAATATCATATATTAAATACAAATACACATTAATTAGGAAATGACGGTTCGGCCCGTTCGCATGTATTTTTCGTTTAACGTTTAAACGATTTGTAAATAATCATCATTATTCAAAAAAGTTGCCATAGTGCTCTACGAG
Organism: Zanthoxylum bungeanum; assembly: GCA_019454045.1. Lineage (NCBI taxonomy): Eukaryota > Viridiplantae > Streptophyta > Magnoliopsida > Sapindales > Rutaceae > Zanthoxylum > Zanthoxylum bungeanum. Next base: position 36,513 of record SKCR01003154.1, read on the forward strand.
TATGTTCATTATTGAGACTCTCTAGATTCAGGTATATCCGTCACGAAATCGAATTTCATGTGCATAATCTATCCACCCGTAGATTATGACGATCACGGATAAACTAGCTGAATCATACAGGTCGAGGTCATTGCATACGTATAATCTCTCCGTCACAGGTATCTGGATAATCCCAGAGATATAGATGTAAACGTCAAATCTCTATAGGTATTATCCCGTCGACGTATTCATTAGCAATCTCTAAATAACAATCGGAACTTACTTCCGAAGTATACTGTGGCCATAGATTTAACAGACTGCTAATTATATATGGACTACCTATGCTCTGTACACAGAACTGACGGATCCTATCTTGACACACACAGGATATCCTGAGGATCGATCCACACCCAACGAACAGGCGGAGGTCTGATCTAAATAGATCGGTGACGTGACTGCCATCTAAGTGTGGAAGATGTCTCATACATCCACAGTGGTGTCTCAAGTCGAAGGACCATTATGTTACTCAACCCGAGAAGATTCTTATTGACGTTGGTGTGCCATCCATTAAGAATCTTCGGTGAGCCGTTCAGTGTTTATCCACTATAAACACCTACACGTCTATACGAGTCTCCATAGACTCATGGTTCATTGGGATAAACCATCGGACCAAGTCTCGATATACGACATGTACTGGTCTCGAAGGATTTGACTAACCGACCCGTGTTAGCAAATCTTGACCAGGAAACTATGTTTGATAATATTCATATAGCACTGACACTTCCCAATGTCAATTACAAACTAACTTTGTAACTGTGTACTGCATTATATATTATCGGGCCTTTGTCTAATATATACATATCACTAAACCACATTTAGTTTCAATCTAATCGTAATCAGATCGAATACGTATATAAGAACAAGAGGTGCAACCATAAATAAGTAATATTATGGAATAAGGGGATGTTTATATTCATGAATCATACATAAATACGGTCCGGATTGGAGCTCTAAGCACCAACCCCAACAATTTCTCCCACTTGCTCTAGTGCCAATCCACGGTATCATATACACGTCTCAATGTGCATCGTATGCACATGGCCCTCAAAAGCTCACCCAGTACTTAAGAGGTAGGCAACAAAAACAAGTCCTCTATGACATATTGAGTTTGTCAAACAAACTCCATCGTTTCCCATAGTCAGCATCATTCATATTTTTTAGAATCTAGATTATACATTAATATGACTCTGATGCTACATCAGTATTGTGCTACAGCTACTGAGTTGTCTATGTATTTAAGGATCAAATCCAAAATACTATGAAGACAACCGCAAGCACAATAACAATTCAAAACTTCTATTTTATAAGGTCACTATGCAACTTCATAAGTCAATAATTTATAAGTTGCATTTAATTCCACTATAAAAGTAGAATCCTTCGTGTCACTCCCACTGCATCTTTTCTGACTCTTAATGACGTAGACTGTCTAACGTCATAATTAGTATCAAAACTAATATGACCCTAATGGTTGCAGACTATATTCTCCATGAATTAGAAACTCGTTCTTAATATCTCAAATATCACAAAGAACGTGTTTCAAGATCCATCATATGGTCTATAGGATGTCAAAATAACTCGTAACAATTACGATTAAATCGACATCGATAATCGCACATAATAAAGTATTATTATGTCATCATCAAATGATACATAAGATTGATTAGACATTCTAATCAATATCTCTTTCGAAAAAGGAATCATCCTTTACGAAAGATGAATACTTTATATAAGACACACAATAACTGTCAAAAGTTATACTAACTGTCATACAGATAGCCTTATTATGTCCTTCATTAGATCATATCTAATGTACGACTAATGGGAGTATCTCACAAGTCTCAAGTTTCATATCATATATAAAACTTTATATCAAATATAACAGAGACTACTCACACTGCTTTTCACGGAGTAAAGAAGACTTAGGTAAATCTTTTACCTCACAAACATCTCATTATTACTATAATAATGACAATGTCGTTAAGATATATAACACTAGAAAGTAATATGTACGCTCCCACTAACCCTTCTAATCACATATGTATTCTCTATACTTTGACAAGATCAGACAATCTGACGATATCAAAAACAGAGAACACAGATTTTGGAAGACTTATCTGAGTCTACAATAGGCTCTATAAGCTAGCACACTAAACTGCGATCTTAGCAGAACACGAACTCTAGGGCCATTTCAGAATGAACTCTTCAAATAAGGAAATCACAACTGATCTCTTATCTGAATAAGTCATCCAAAAAACGCCACTTTGCATTCTTTAGCTAAAATATACAGTTTATTATCAACATTAACCAATATATATTTAATTGTTCAATTAGCGTGACTAGAGATAAGTTTTCTCAGAATCTACAATAGATTGCTGAGTATAACTTTTCTCACTGTCATGCTGTAAAGGTCAAACCTTTAATAAGCTCACAATGCTTTCGCTGCGCAAAACATTAGCACATATCATGAACTAATTCATAATGAAAGCTTAATCAAGTTCAAAACTCGATCGTAGTAAGCTATGAACAATCTTAGATCTATGGTTCAATGGTGAACTTCCAGAATCGATATTAAATATCGCTTCCATTATAAGTTATAGGATAATTTTTCTTCAGAAAAAACAACGGAACCATTAAGTATCAAATACTCGTGAATGATTCTGTTATCCTATTGGACTTGTACGGAAGATGTATAAAGGTCGTTTCATCTTATTAATTACGTAGTTCCATTTATAATTTATCATTCTCACATTTGACTTCAATAAGTCAAGTCTTTTCTACAATAGTTAACATCTGATGTTACACACCAAGTAATAAAACGATTTTATTACTTAGAATCGTAGGAAAGATATTCTATTAAATAGAATACAATATTCTATTAAACAGAATAAACGATAAACTTTTACTTATACCTCCGAGGTGTAAGTAATTTCCATTATATAACTATTATATAAAAGAAAGATTGAAATCTCAAACTTTTCAAGATTCAAATTTTCTACCTATACATATCATATATGCAACTGTAGAAAATAATGGAACATTAATTAAAGAGATGAATTAGTGTTACTGGAGTATAACCCCAAGAGTATTGAAACTAATTCGGTAACTTTCAATATCAAACGAATCAAATCATATAAGATTCGATTGCTCCCACTACTCAATTCCATCAAGATGGAATCATGGAAGAATAATATTGAATATGAATCATATTCACTGAATAACCTTAGAACTAATTGCTTTAAATTCAAATATTTGATCGTATCAAAGATCTTTGAACAGTTCAAAGACATGTAATGAATTTTAAGGATCTAGTTTTCAAAATTCTTCAGATTGAATATCTTTGAACAAGTCAAAAATGTTCAATCTACGTTTCATCAGAGCAGATTGAAAGTTCTTGATACTTTCAAGACTTTCAATATGTGTTCCTTCAGAAACACGTAACTAAGTTATGACAATTCATCAACCAAGTTATGAAATAAAGAAAACTACCTTAAGCAATTATTATTTATTAAACTACATACATCCAATGTATCGGTTTAAATAAATTTGGTGGTCCAATGACAATCATTGGTTAAACGAGATCTTAATCACTTTCCTGAATACAATATTCATTAAATGATAAGGATGTGTGGTGTGATCTAGTATCAAACCATCCTTTACCATACGGAATAAGCATCCAATGCTTAAGTGATTAAATTCATAAAGCACCGTTCTAAATTATTACTTTACCGAATAATTTTTCTTAATGTTTATCTCTACGTCAATGACACTACTAGTTTTTTAAAATATGTAACAATTGTTTATAAAGAACAAGTGACTATCCAATAGTCGCAAGTTCCATATCAAATATCAAAACAATCGTTAACCAATATTTCAAATAACTAGACGGGAGATCTGGTATCCAATACCTATAGTTGTAGTATCGTGAAAATCGATATTTTCTATACACAAATATACGTATCTCCTTTCTTTAGCTTTACTATTTGCATTCAACTATTCACAACAATTGTAAATAACTGATTAGCAAATTGTGTCAGACACATTACCTCTAAAGGTAATTAAAGCTTAGAAACGTCATTACTAGATAAACAAATACCTAATAGGGCTTTCTAAATGCCAGTCAAGATCTCGAGACATGAACTAATTCAAGTCAAATCTTACTGCATAAGAAACTATTGTCTCTAAAGTATTATATCCTAAAAGGGATATCTATCTAGATTATCTGTTGTGACTTAGAAACTAAGTCATTAACCATCTTTATTTTTCAAGAAAATCGGAACAGCAATTCCCGATGGTTTAGACTAATCTAATAATATCATTGTCTATTAGTATCTAGAACCTATTCTAGAATAGCTACAACCAAGAGTCAAGTCATATAACATATCATAATATGTGTGCAGTAAATAAAAGTTTAATTCTATATAAACAATAGAATAAGGAAACAAACAAGCGGCAATTTCCAAAATAACATACACTGCCTAAGTTATGGAATATTTTAAACTTAGCAGTGCCTCCCACTATTTTTACGTAATGCCGTAATCCCCAACGGAAAGACGAGAATTCAATAATTAAATCGAATTCCATAATGGGAAGAGGACCCCATGAATATATTTCGACTCACAGCAGAGGCACGGTCTCGCCTACATATTTCACAGGTAGACAACTAATTGTCAATCACTCGTGACTCCGAGGTTCCGGTCCTGGCCGTTCTCGTTGTCGCTGCGAAGGCAGGCCCATAAGGAGACGTACCAAGGTTAAACTCGTCAATGATAAACTCAAGTACTTGCGTAACCCTGACAGCTAGGGCACGTTCAGGATTCCGCTTTCGCTTGAATTTATCTAGTATCTAATATACATTCGGCATAAATAATTTCTATCAGCTACACCCTCAAGCAGAGGCACGGTCTCGGATGTAGTCAACGAAAAAATATTTATAAACCGTATTGACAAGACGGACCAAGAAACAAGTATTCCAAATACTAGTTACTTTAAAACCTTATTAAGCGGGGATATTCCATTAAGTGTCATACACCCTAAATCTAATCAAATTAGATTATAACATGCATGTATAAGTCAAGAAAACATGATTAAACATTGAATAAAACAGCTAATCATTTATGGAGGCCTAGAATCAGACTCGCTCTGATACCATTTTGTAGGGGTTTTAGGGGCAGAATCTGGTAACGCAGCGGAAGCGGTGGAAAATCAAATTTTCCGATTTCAAAAATTTTTCTCGGATTAATTAAATAAACATATTTATTTAATTATCCAATAATCAAATTATGAAATAAAATTCAAATGAATCATATTCAAGTGAATTTACCGAAATGCCCTTACATTGGTATTTTGTCCATTTTAGTCCGAAATTGATCTAATCAATTTTGAATGATTCTAAATCATTTCTAAGATGAACTTAGCATGTTCAAAACATCAAAACACCAAAAGCACCAAAAATCCCCAAAATCTAATCTTTGGCCGAGAGCACCTCCAAGGTGTGCCATTTGTGCACTTTGTCATTTCATGCATCAAAACACATCAAGATGTAATCCAATGAACATGAAACTTTATATGCATCATATACACATCCAAATACACAACATATATGAAAAGCCCCAAATTTGGAATTGGTCATGAACCCTAATTTTTCAATTTCTTCAAATTGGACAAATTAGACCAAATTGGTTAAATCTAACACTTCAATCATCTTTCTTCCATCCAATCAAAGTCTCAACACAATGAAACAACTAAGAACAATCTAGGTCATTTAAGAGTGGGTCAATAACTCTAGAATGGCAACAAGGTTCTAAAACCTTAAAAGAATGCTTATTACTACACTAGTAATAAACTTCCAACATCATACATGCAATCACCTTCATCAAACTTTTATCCATCAAAAGTACAAAGAATAAAGAATAGAAAAAATCAAGAACATCACAAGATGTTTCCCACAACAAGAGGAACAAATTACTCTCTAATGGAAGGTTGGAAATACTTACTAAATTCCAAGCTTTTCCTGTTTTTTTTTCTTTCTCTCTACCTTCTTTGCCTTGTTTTAATGGAGTTTTGATAAAGTGAAAATGTTAATGAAACCCTAAAATAAATGAAACAATATATACTTCAACCACATTAGCCCTTGGCCGAAATTTGTGAAGAATTAATATCTAGATTTTATTTGTTTCATTAAGTTACTTTATCAACTTGTTACTTTAATCATCAAACAATTTAAATGAATAAAGCAAGTCAACAATTGCAACTCAAAAATATAACCATTATATTAATTAAGGGTGTTGGCCGAATTTGAGAAAAGAAAAAGGAAATTAATATTTCAATTTTAAACAATTAAAAAAATATCTTAAGAAGTCAAAACCATTTTGACAACCTTTTCCTTTAAGTATAAAGTCAAACATTTACACTTATAATCATTTCCTAACTTTATCATTTGGTGATATATTTATATTTTAATTATATTAATCATTTAACAATTAAATAATTAAATAATTAATTAAATACAAATATCTCAAATATATGTATTATATTTACTTTAAATATCTCAAAACATATATATTAATGATATATGTCAAATACCTTTATTTGACTATTTATTAATGTGTATTTAATAATATCATATATTAAATACAAATACACATTAATTAGGAAATGACGGTTCGGCCCGTTCGCATGTATTTTTCGTTTAACGTTTAAACGATTTGTAAATAATCATCATTATTCACAAAAGTTGCCCTAGTGCTCTACGAGTATGTTTCATTATTGAGACTCTCTAGATTCAGGTATATCCGTCACGAAATCCAATTTCATGTGCATAATCTATCCACCCGTAGATTATGACGATCACGGATAAACTAGCTGAATCATACAGGTCGAGGTCATTGCATACGTATAATCCCTCCGTCACAGGTATCCGGATAATCCCAGAGATATAGATGTAAACGTCAAATCTCTATAGGTATTATCCCGTCGACGTATTCATTAGCAATCTCTAAATAACATCGGAACTTACTTCCGAAGTATACTGTGGCCACAGATTTAACAGACTGCTAATTATATATGGACTACCTATGCTCTGTACACAGAACTGACGGATCCTATCTTGACACACACAGGATATCTGAGGATCGATCCACACCCAACGAACAGGCGGAGGTCTGATCTAAATAGATCGGTGACGTGACTGCCATCTAAGTGTGGAGGATGTCTCATACATCCACAGTGGTTGTCTCAAGTCGAAGGACCATTATGCTACTCAACCCGAGAAGATTCTTATTGACGTTGGTGTGCCATCCATTAAGAATCTTCGGTGAGCCGTTCAGTGTTTATCCACTATAAACACCTACACGTCTATACGAGTCTCCATAGACTCATGGTTCATTGGGATAAACCATCGACCAAGTCTCGATATACGACATGTACTGGTCTCAACGGATTTGACTAACCGACCCGTGTTAGCAAATCTTGACCAGAAACTATGTTGATAATATTCATATAGCAATGACACTTCTCAATGTCAATTACAAACTAACTTTGTAACTGTGTACTGCATTATATATTATCGGGCCTTTGTCTAATATATACATATCACTAAACCATATTTAGTTTCAATCTAATCGTAATCAGATCGAATACGTATATAAGAATAAGAGGTGCAACCATAAATAAGTAATATTATGGAATAAAGGATGTTCGTATTCGTGAATCATACATAAATACGGTCCGGATTGGCGCTCTGAGCACCAACCCCAACATATATGAGTGGAGAGTTCACTGATTATTTAAAGGAGAATGAGATTCTCGCTCAATATACTCCTCCAGGCACTCCGCAACATAATGGAGTGTCAGAGAGGAGAAATCGAACTTTATTAGATATGGTCTGATCGATGTTGAATTATACAGATTTACCCTATTACTTATGGGGTTATGCTCTTTTAACTGCCGCATATCTTTTGAACAAGATTCCTTCTAAGGTTGTTCTATGACTCCGTATCAGATATGGACCGGTAGGAAACCAAATCTTAGTTATATTAAGATTTGGGGGTGTCCTACTTATGTCAGGATGGCTCAGCAAGATAAGTTTTTGCCTCGAGGGCAGAAGTTTAGGTTTGTTGGATATCCTCAAAATACGAAATGATATTTATTCTATGATACCGGGCATCGAAATATGTTTGTAGCTCGCTTCGTAAAATTTCTAGAAATAGAATTTTTGGTAGAAGGTGGTGATCATAGACATGTTGAACTTGATGAAGTATAATCTAGAACCAACGAACTAATGGAGGAACCTGTAGTTCAAGAAGATGGAGAACCTTCAACACACACACTCCGTAGGTCACAAAGGGTATCTAGACCTCCTGAACGCTTGTATTTGATACAAGAAAATAGTCTCGATGTTCTCTTAGTTGAAGAGACTGACCCTTTTACCTATAGAGAATCGATGTTGTACATCGACTCCGTGAAGTGGCAAGACGCCATGAAATCCGAGATGGACTCTATGCATGAGAATCAAGTTTGGAACTTGGTTCCGCTTCCCGAAGGAATTGTTCCTATCGGTTGTCAATGGATTTACAAGAGGAAGCGAGGGCCCGATGGAAAGGTTGAAACCTTTAAGGCCCGACTGGTAGCTAAAGGTTACTCGCAGCGACATGGTGTTGACTACGATGAAACTTTTTCTCCAGTTGATATGCTAAAGTCCATCAAGATTTTTTTGTCAATTACCGCATATCATAATTACGAGATTTAGCAAATGGATGTCAAAATGGCTTTTCTAAATGGATTTCTTGATGAAAAAATCTATATGGAACAGCCAGAGGGTTTTACATCCAGCGATAACTCGGGCATGGTATGCAAGCTGAAGAAGTCCATTTATGGACTTAAACAGGCTTCACGAAGTTGGAATCTTCGATTCGACGAGATAATCAAATTGTCTGGTTTTCTCAAGAATTCAGAAGAATCTTGTGTGTATCAGAAGGCCAGTGGGAGTATGGTGGTATTTTTAATTCTCTATGTTGACGACATCCTTATCATGGGAATGATATTGGGATGATGTAAGGCGTCAAAGCTTACCTCTGTAAGAATTTCTCCATGAAGGACCTGGGTGAAGCTTCTTATGTCTTAGGCATAAAACTCTATAGAGATAAAGAAAAGAAGCTTATTGGGTTATCCCAATCTACGTACATAGATAAGGTCTTAGAACGGTATGTTGATACGAACAAACTAAAAGGCATAGAAAACTTTACGGATTGGGATATGGACTTGAGGATCGTCCTCAATTCCGAGAAGCTGGGGTATATTTTGGAAGGTCCATTACCGCTTGTGACCGGTGTGTAATCACACGCGTATAACGCAAGCCCACGTATCGTTCAAGTAGTATAAAAAGTATCGATCCCACGAGGACTTAATACCTAATCTATTAATTTTATGAGGTCAAATGATTACTAGTATCTAACAAGTTGATTGATTGATTTGAAATGATGATGATTTTAAATTATGCGAAAGCCTCTGTCGATAGTCAGACGGAAATACCAAGTTAATCCAATTGAACCATATGTCTATGTCAACCAAATTATCTGGATTCATTAAGTTTAAGTTCCAATTATGGCTACCGCCGCCCGACAGGTATATGTCTATCCTGTAAGGAAATCTATTAACGGGTTATCTATCCTCAAGGAAGATCGTGGGCTATTAAGTATAAGGCTGAAACCTAAAATTCCTTTGTCAAGTTTATTTTAGATTTACCAGATCAATCTTATAATTGGCCAATTAATAAGACACATTAAGCTTAAGACTTAATAAGTAAAGCATTAAATTACCCAAACTATAAAATAACCCCTTATAAACCGGTGATATTAGAATTCATCACAACCCTAGATAACTAACTTAGTTACAAACACATAACTAGGGCTAGTAAAAACTAAAAGTAAAAGACATAAAGTAAAAATGCTGAAAAGTAATTGCGGTAAAGTAAAAGCTGAAAAGTAAATTACAATAAAATAAAATGCTAAGGTAAAAGGATCAACTTTTTACTATTTACTATTTAGATATATCCCTTAATATAATATATTAACTTGTGATTATTTAACAAACCAGCCATATAGGCGGTAACCTGATTAAGTCAAATTAAGTCCAACCAGCCATAAAGGCGGAACCAAAATAAACCTGCCATATAGGCGGTCAGAAATTTTAATTACCAACCGACCAATCTGGCGGTATCCTTGCTTAGTTAGGTTTAAACCAGTTTAAAATGAATTACCAACCGACCAATATAGTGGTATCCTCATTAAGTTAATATTTTAAATAGTGAATATATTATTTTTAAGGGAGATTAATCTAAATAGCAATAGTAAAAGAATTACCTTTCACCCTAGCATGGGGAAGTTACCTCCCCATGTTGAATAGTAAAAACTATAAAAGTAAAAAATAAATAAATTACTATTATTACAGAACGTAATTAAAATTAATTACAAAACTAAAATTTAAAAGAGATTAGATAGAAAACTCCCTATTTACATCAGAGAATTCAGAGAGGAAGGTACATATGAAACTGAAATTTCGAGCTCTATTTATAGGCCCTAATAAGCTCCCCGCGTCGTGACACCAAGTTTGTTCTTGGGTCGCAACGCGATGATGTGTCAACACGTAATTGGCCGGTTCAGATTCTTATCTGCTGACGTGGCGATTGCGGATAATTTGATTCAATAATTGTGCTGACGTGGCGCTGATGTGGCGACACGTGGCGAAATGGATTGTCGGTACCGTAGGATTGTGACACGTGGCACGCTGTGATTGGTTGATGATGACGTGGCGATGATGTGGCACTATGACTCGGTCAACTGGTGATATGGATGATGACGTGGCAGACACGTGGAGTGACATGTGGCGACACATGGTGATGGCGATTTTCGGCACCGTAGTATGATGACACTTGGCATGGCGCACGTTAGTAGACCGGCTGTGATGGTGACACGTGGAACGACGCATTTTAGCAAAGTCAAACTTCTCAGATTCTGACATGTGGACCCGGTGCACGTTAGCACAATGAGGCGCACGTTAGGCGTCGCGACGCCAAAGGCTTGCGCGTCGTGATGCGGAAAATTACCAAAATGCCCTTTTGTCAAATTTTCACTGTTTTGGCCCCAAATCACCTCCAGAATATCCTGAAACTTTATTTATCTACAAAATAACACAAAAGACATCAAAATATTCACAAACCTCAAGAAAGTATACAAATTATTAGGTTAAATGAGTGGGAAATAGTGATACATTTACCACTCATCAGCTTGCTATATCACTTGATGCATCTCTAGAAGAACATGAGATTTTCCAGCAATGAAAGGATGATGATTTAAGGGTTAAATCATTCATCCTGAGTTCTCTTTCTTCTGAGCTTAAGAAGACTTATTTGGAGATTCATGATGCATATAACATGATGACACAACTTCGTGAATTGTTCATGAACCAGGAACAGGTCGTGGTTCATAGAGTTTCGATGGCACTGTTCCATTCTTAACTTGATGAGGGGCAGGTTGTGAGCCCGCTGTTGGAAAATTATGACTCATAGCATCACTATTTGTACAGATCATGGTGTTGTTGTACAAATTAACTATGTGACAAAGAGATTGCACTCTTATCATTTGTGATTAGATCACCTAGATGTATAAATGATAGGAGGTCCATATGATTAGTTCCTGGATTGAGATGATATGAGACAGTATCAGTCCACGAAGGATTAATCATTAAATATCCCTAGTCGTAGTATTATCGAGACTGGAAATCGATAATGCGGAATAGACTAGTATTACACGTGTGCGTGTTATGTGAGATCATAATGGCATAGTTCTCATATATTTGGGTATAGGATACTCATGCAAGTGTAATAGGAGGTTGTGTTTTACCGATGGTACGGAAAACAGCTTCGCTCTGGATAGACCCCTCGGAATTCCATTGGTAGTATGACTATGTGTCTATGGAAGTCCGAAATCAGGGTAGGTGTATTTGGTCTTAACCTGAGACTTGCACCGCTAATACTTGCGACAATCGGTATGCTTTAGTTTTGGTCGTCCAGGGCTTAACCGGTTCTGTGTACGCCTCTGCTAGGTTATATTGAGAATCGTAGTGTATTGGGTGTGATGTCAAGACGGAAGTATCACTCTAGTCATAGTGGAGATGATGTCACGTAGGATACGGTACTAGTGCTCTTAAGTACTGCAGTCATCGGGATATTATGACTAGGTCATGTATATCCGATAATAGAGACTAGTTACAGACATCCGACATGTGCTTCGTACGGGGCAGACACATTCCAGCCCCAGGCCTAACACGTGACATTCGATACTGGATCGCTATACGCAATACTATGTATACTACGCCTGACATAATTATATATTCCAGTAAGAATATTTCTGGAGAATTGGGTAGGCACGGTGCTTTGCTAGAAGCCAACCATGTCTTGTAAATCGGTAAGCACGTGGTACGAGGTACGCACGTATTCAGATAATCCGATGACCGTATTTACTGCCAACATATCCAGGGATCTCTTGGGTCGCTTCCCAAAGATTCACCGATGACAGTTGATTTAAATTAGAATTAATCTGGGATTAATTAAGAGAGAGAATTAATCTGGATTAATTAAGATGGAGAAAATTAATCTGGGATTAATTGAGGTATTATTTAATCTGGGATTAAATGTGTTCGGAAAATAGAGAACGCGATTAATTTGGAATTAATCGGTAAAATAAATTTAATAGTTAAATTTTATTTTTCTATTTAATTTATTCGTATGGGCTAAAATAATATATCGGATATATTAATATGAATTGGATTTCATTACGAAATTAAAGTTGGACTTTAATACGAGCGAACGAATTAATTTAGAATTAATTCGTAAACGGCATTCGTAATATATTTACGAGGCGTCGTCATTTAATTAAATTAGATTTAATTATTTAGCGACTAAAGTTCGTTTAATCGGATTAAACGGAACCGAGCCGCGGTAAATGTTCGTAGAGACATTTGAATTTTGAATTCAAATGTGGGGCCCACTTCACATGTGGTAGTTGGGAGGGTAGTTGGCATTATGCCAAGCCAACCACCATCCAACCACCTTGTAATGATTTTGGTAAAACCATTTACCCAACCACCTAGTTTAGGTGAAAAAAGGGTAAAATGGATTTTACCAAAAGCCTTCTCTCTCTCTTCACTTCCTACACTTGACACCTTTTGAACAAAATGGAAACCCTCATAACCTCTCCATGGGCGTGAGCATCTTCCTCTCCCTCTCTTTGATTTTGTGTGCAATTCAAAGGAGCTAGCACTTCATGGAATCAACTAAGGTGATAGGAAAACAACTTCAAAAGCTTGGAATCAACAAAGGAAGGATCTTTGAGATCTTCAACTCAAAGCTTGGAAACAACAAAGGAAGCATCTTGGATCTTGGATCTTCTTCTCAAAATTTAAAAGCTCAAATCCATTCAATGTAAGTAATTCCGCAACTTATTTTGAATTTATGAACATGTTTTCATGCTTATTAGATCCTTGGCATGTTCTAGGAACACTAACACCCGCATGTGCTTCACTTGATCGATTTGATCGAGCAGTTGAGGCGACATGATTTCCCTTTCAATGACACTCTTAGTCGTAGTGTCATTCTTGGTTCTCTTCCGGCTTCATATCGCCAGTTTGTCATGTACTTCAACATGAATGAGATTCATTGTTCTTACCGTGAGTTGTATATGATGCTTCTCACAGCAAAGGAAGATTTAAGGAATGAAGTTCCGACTCGCCTTCCGAAACCCACTTCACTTTCCGCTTCTTCCCAATCCAAGGCGAAAGGGAATAAGACAAAAGGAAAGAAAAAGAAGGGTTTCAATATTCCTCCACAGGGTAAGACGGCAAAGCCCAAAAGAGCTTTTGAAGACAAGTGCCACCACTGCCAGAAAGTTGGGCACTGGAAACGCAACTGCCTGGACTATCTTGCACAACTAAGGAAGGAAAGAGCATCAACATCAGGTACTTTTATTTTTCCTATTATTGATATCTCATTGGCTTGTGAAGCTATGACATCTAATTGGAATACGTTGCAATACGTTGCAGGTGCTGACGGGAAGTAGACGGCTGAAATCTGGGGAGATGCCGTTGCGATTCGGGAGTGGCGACTCTCTGGATGCAGTTGCAATGGGCATATGCAAGATTCTTTACCTAGTGGGAGAATTTTGTCAAATGACTGCTATTTGTGCCAGGATGTATGGCGAATATTATGTCATTTTTTGTATTAGATACTGAAGGTTATAATGCAAATATTAAGAATCGTTCTTTGTATTTATATGATAGTAGTAATATTAAGATCCTTTGTTGTCCAAACGAGTATGGTCATTACATATTACGCACCTCACAAGATATCTTTAATACTGGAATAAATAAACGTAAACAATCTGATATAAATAATACTGAACTCTGGCACATGAGGTTAGGTCATATAGGCGTGAAATGCTTAACTTAATTGATTAAGAATGGTTTGATACATGATCTCACCATTGAACCTTATCCAACTTACGAATCCTGTATTCGAGGTAAAATGACCAAAGCCCCATTTTCGAGTGTTGGACACCGAGACACTGACTTATTGGAACTCGTACATTCTGATGAATGTGGTCATTTAAGTCAAACTGCTCACAGTGGTTTTTCTTACTTCATCACCTTTATCGATGATCTGTCACAGTACAGTTATGTCTATTTGATGAGACATAAATCAGAAACCTTTGAAAAGTTCAAAGAATTCTGAAATGAAGTTGAAAAACAAACTGGTCAATATATTAAATGCCTTCGATCTGATCGAGGAGGTGAATATATGAGTGGAGATTTCACTGATTATTTAAAGGATAATGAGATTCTCGCTCAATATACTCCTCCAGGCACTCCGCAACATAATGGAGTGTCAGAGAGGAGAAATCAGACTTTATTAGATATGGTCCGATCGATGTTCAGTTATACTGATTTACCATATTACTTATGGGGTTATGCTCTTTTAAGTGCCGCACATCTTTTGAACAAGATTCCTTCCAAGGTTGTTCCTACGACTCCGTATCAGATATAGACCGGTAACCAAATCTTAGTTATATTAAGATTTATGGCTCAGCAAGATAAGCTTTTGCCTCGAGGGAAGAACTTTAGGTTGTTGGATATCCTTCAATATGAAAGGATATTTATTCTATGATACCGGGCATCGAAATATGTTTGTAGCTCGCTTCGCAAAATTTCTAGAAATAGAATTTTTGGCAGAAGGTGGTGATCATAGACAGGTTGAACTTGATGAAGTACAATCTGGAACCAACGAACTAATGGAGGAACCTGTAGTTCAAGAAGATGGAGAACCTTCAACACACACACTCCATAGGTCACAAAGGGTATCTAGAACTCCTGAACACTTGTATTTGATACAAGAAAATAGTCTCGATGTTCTCTTAGTTGAAGAGACTGACCCTTTTACCTATAGAGAATCGATGTTGTACATCGACTCCGTGAAATGGCAAGACGCCATGAAATCCGAGATGGACTCTATGCATGAGAATCAAGTTTGGAACTTGGTTCCGCTTCCCGAAGGAATTGTTCCTATCGGTTGTAAATGGATTTACAAGAGGAAGCGAGGGCCCGATGGAAAGGTTTGAAACCTTTAAGGCCCGACTGGTAGCTAAAGGTTACTCACAGCGACATGGTGTCGACTATGATGAAACTTTTTCTCCAGTTGCTATGCTAAAGTCCATCAAGATCGTTTGTCAATTACCGCATATCATGATTACGAGATTTAGCAAATGAATGTCAAAACAGCTTTTCTAAATGGATTTCTTGATGAAAAATCTATATGGAACAGTCAGAGAGTTTTAAATTCAGCGAGAACTCGGGCATGGTATGCAAGCTGAAGAATTCCATTTATGGACTTAAACAGGCTTCACGAAGTTCGAATCTTTGATTTGATGAGATAATCAAATTGTCTGGTTTTCTCAAGAATTCGCAAGAATCTTGTGTGTATCAGAAGGCCAGTGGGAGTATGGTGGTATTTTTAATTCTCTATGTTGACGACATCCTTATCATTGGGAATGATATTGGGATGATGTAAGGCGTCAAAGCTTACCTCTGTAAGAATTTATCCATGAAGGACCTGGGTGAAGCTTCTTATGTCTTAGGCATAAAACTCTATAGAGATAGAAAAAGGAAGCTTATTGGGTTATCCCAATCTACGTACATAGATAAGATCTTAAAACGGTATAATTTTGGTTACTGTAAGACAGCAAAAATACCATTCAGACATGGCTTACATCTTTTGAAGAATATGTCGGCAAACAGAAGATGAAAAGATTAGAATCTAATCAACCTTATGCTTATGTTTGGGCAGCATTATGTATGCCATGGTATGTACTAGGCCTGATATCAGCTTCGCAGTTAGTGTGACGAGCAGATATCAGTCCAATCAAGAAAATGACCATTGGATGGCCATTAAACATATCCTAAAGCATCTTAAAGGTATTAAGGATAAGTTTATTATTATGGAAGAAACGAACTGCAAGTTAATGGGTATATGGATTCCGATTTCCAATCGATCCGATGACAGAAAGTCAATATCAGGATTCCTGTTTACCCTTAACGGCGGTTTTGCAGTTTGTGGAAGAGTTCCAAACAGGGGTCGTCAGCTGATTCCACCACAGAGGTGGAATATATTGCAGCTTCTGAAGCTGCAAAGGAAGCTTTGGGTTAGAAAATTTATCACAGAATTGGGTAGTCCCAAGTTTTGAGAATCTGATTCCGTTATACTATAATAATACTAGAGCCATTGTGCAAGCAAAAGAACCAAGGGCGCATCAGAAATCTAAGCAACGAAAGTACCACATCATTCGAGAGATTGTGTCGCGATGGGACATTGTCGTGTGCAAGGTACCGAGTGAAGATAATATAGCAGACCCGTTTACGAAGGCCATACCTCCGAAGTTATTTGAAAACATAGGAAGTCGATGGGTATTAGATAGAATCGATATCGCACTAGAGCAAGTGGGAGATTTTGTTTGGGGTTGGTGCTCTGAGCGCCAATTTTATTATGTATTTCCTTGTAAATACTAATGTAACGTTTTATTATGAATAAAATGAACTGTTTCTTTTATATAACTTCTTCTTTAATATGGTAAAGACGTAACAGACCTTAGAATGATTGGTTATGAACTGTTGCAAAAGCGTCGCAACTGACAATGAGTTATATCATGACGTTGTCATTCTTAGAATGTTCCCGGTCAAGGTTTACACTACTTGGTCAGTAAAGTAAAACCGTGAGACCGGTACATGTCGTATATTGGAATCTTGGATTCTGATGGTTTCTCAATGAACCATGAGTGAGGACTTGCAGAACGTATAGATGTGTAGGTGTTTTATAGCGGAGATAAACACTAAACGACTCTCACCGAAGATTCTTAATGGATGGTAGACCAACGTCAATAAGAATCTTCTCGGGTTGGAGTGAGCATAGTGATTCTTTGACTTGAGATACCACTGTAGATATCTAAGTTATCCTCACAACGTAGATGGCATTCACGTCACCGATCTATTTAGATCAAACCCTCCGCCTGTTCGTTGGGTGTGGACTGAGTCAGGATATCCTGTGTGTATCAAGATAGGATATGTCTACTTGTGTGTACAGAGCATATGTAGAAATTCAATATGAGAATTAGCTTAGCAATCTGGCGTTAAATCCATGGCCACGTGGTACACTGGAGAAGAGTTCGGCAGAGTGCGATTTGAGGGATTGCTAATAAGAAACGTCGACGTGATTATATATATAGAGATTTGACGTTTGTATCTATATCTCTGGATTAATCTGG
>SKCR01003155.1:0-54374 GCA_019454045.1 Zanthoxylum bungeanum
AATTGATAATAGATTATATACATTTTGATGTCGGTTCCACCATTCAATGATTTGAAAACTTTTACTAACTAAATTTTCAATTGAAAACTCGAAATTTGTAAATAAATAATTATATAATTCCGGATTATTAGTCGTGTTATCCCTGTATTTTTTATTTCGTTGTAATAACCAACGATCACATGCGCTAAGTATTGTTTGCATTACGGGTTCGCTACTACTAGATTGTCATACTGATTGAAAGTTATATCTTCTAATATAATCATTAAATAACTCTATTAAATCAATTTTCATTTTAGCTATTATTCTTGTAATATCAATTTCATCTAATATTCATAAATATCCATAGTAAGCTTGTAAAATACTATTCAAACATTCTAATTTAAATCTATGATAAAAAACAGCAGCAATAAAATAAAATAAATGAATGTCTCTAATATAATGCAACTAATTTCGTTTCATAACATTAATAGCAAATTCTTCTCTATTTCGTTTCATAACATCGTACCTCTACTAGATGATGCGTATCTGACCATTTGAGTTTGCGTCGTATCAAGTCCAAGCTCAACGGCATGATATCTTTTCAGGTGATTGATCATATTACCATATCCACCAGTAAATTTGTAAGAAACTCCACAATGGTTGCATACTGCTATTGAACATTTCATTTGTCATATCGATTAAATGAAAATGAATTTTGAAAACATCCGAGAAACGAGACTTAACTTATATTCTCCGTGAACCATTACTAGGGTCGCTCTATTGGGTTTGCACATTTGACATTGTGTTCTCATATGAGCTTGTCATTTATTTTTTAAGAATTTTTAAGGAATTAGAGAATTGAGAATGATAAATTGTAATTTGTAATTGTAAATTGGAGAATTGAGAATAAGATAATTGTAGAAATTGAGATTTGAGAGAATTGAAAATTGAGAAATTGATGTGTTGAAATAATGAAAAATGACCAATATTTATACATTTTTATAATATTTTTGTGATACCTAAAATACCCATAAAATTAACCGTTTTATTACTATTAGTAGTGGTAATTTGGGAAATCCAAATTATTATTAATTTTTTTAACACACACACACACACATATATATATACACGTTGGGGGCAGAGAGCTGTTGGTCTGTCTCCAACGGTTAGTAGTCGTTGGGGAAAAAGGGTTGGAACCCTAGGGTTCCAAGGTTCTGATTGGAACCGTTGGAACTGTTGGAATCGTTCAGTTCCAGCGGTTCCAACCGGTTCGGTTAGGATCAGAACCATAACCAAACCAGTCAAATATGATTCCGGTTCCGGAACAGGAAATTTCCGGTTCGGAACCAGAACCTTGGCTGGATTTATCCAAAGTTAAAATTAAATTTATTGATAACAGTTCATCTAATGTTAGATTGCATGAAACTAGTAGCTTAAAATTTATGTAAAATTTTAAATTAAAAATTTAGGTTAAAATAACTTAACATTTTATTTTGAAAACCCCGCCACCAAATCACCCGATCCAAATTTAAACATAGCTGATAAAATCCTAGGATGTCTTAAGTTTTTACAAGAAGTACACCCCTGAATTCGAACTTAAAACTTGGGCAATCAAATCCTAATTTTTATATGACCAAATCGGGACAAAATAACTTAACACCTTAATCATTTTCACAATGTATCACTCTGATTGTATAATTTATTTGGCCAAAAGTAATTATATACATATTAATTTATTTTTATTATATGAAAATATTATTTATAGAGGTTTGCATATTTTAAATTACAATTAGATGTTATTGTCTTGGTTCATAGTCGCCTATTTTAAATATGCCCACAAAAAGAAAATGTTTATTATATATTTAAAATCAGAAAACAAACAAAATTAAAGTACATTTGTGAATTTTGATGTGAAAATAGTATTTATGTGAATAAAATAAATTAAATGTGTAAAATATAAGAAAAAATTTGAAATTATGTCCCAATGACGTGGTTTGATGATGTATATCTTATGTTCTCATTTTGAGGTCTTAAGTTCGAATCAATTGAGTGCGCTTCTTGTAAGAGTTTGAGACAATCAGAGGTTTTACCTATTCCGTTTAAATTTAAAATTGATGATATGACGGCGGGATTTTCAATTATTCCACAAAATAAAAATAAAAATTAGGAATTGCCCTTGTGAAAAAGGAAGGGAAAAGGTCACATGGGGGTGTTGCTAGAGAAGGACCATAGCATGATCGATGAAGTTCATTCAATTAGGTGAGACCCCACAGTAACATAATTTGTACTTGCTCACTCTTGATAAATACCTCCAAATTAGGGTCCATGGTCCACACGCATGGCATTGGATTTCGAATATATAAAGGTAATGTAATGTCGCTTTATTTAGTAATCAATCTTGCATGTAATTTTAAATTAAATATTCCAATCCTTTTGGTAAATAATAAATAAATAAATAAATAAAGCAATTTTGCTTTTTATTAACGTTTTATAACCTTAAAGTCACCCCACCCCCGAAAAAAAAGGCCGATGTCCCAAATTAAAAGACGATGGTGACACTGGTTACAACTTAGGGTATTGAAATTTAACGTTCAAATTTTCGTTGTTTGGTGGTGTAGGGTTCATAATCTTATTTTGATGTTCTGAGTTCGAATCAATGGAATGCGTTTCTTGTAAGAGTCTGAGATAGTTGGGGATTTTACATGCTCCGTTTAAGTCCGAAATGAATGGTTTGGCGATGAGATTTCCAATGATTTAAAAAAAAATATTGAAATTTAATAATTAATTATCAGGTATTGAGTTCGAGTTCAGAGAATATATTTTTTGAATGGATCTATGACAGACAACCAATGATTTTATTTGTTTCATTTAAACCTGGATTGAGTGGTTTGAATTTATATATATATAAACATTTTGATAAGTAGCTGTTTGGAATAAAAAGCACTTTTTGTGTGTGGATGTACCGGGGACCCAATGGGTGAAGTGAAAACAATAGCACTTGTTTGGTGAAAAAGGACACATTATTTTTTTTTCTTTACAACAAATCATGTCCTTTTAATCCAAAACCAAATGATAAAGTGTTTTTGTACAAAACCATCCAGATCGCTACGAATATCCACAAAAATAAATGAAAATAAATGATAACATTGATCAAAATGTTAGTTTAATTTTGAATATCCATCATTATATTAACTTAAATTAATAATTTAGATTTTAAAATATAAATTAAAATTAAAATATTTCCGCCCATTTTAGAATATTCCAACATTGATATTCAATAGACACTGAATATTAAAAATATAATTTAAAGGAATCGGATATCTCAACGGGATTAAACTAAAATGATGTCAGGTGGTTTGGATTTGGCCATCCGAGAATTGCATGAAAAAATATTTGTTAGTTATTGGAACTTGGGTTGCACATATTCTTTTATATATTTATTATTTATTTATTTTAAACTTAAGATACTTATTTTGAGGCACAGCTATGCTTCCAAAAGAACGGAACATTGATCAAAGTAAGCTCGTGATTTAGAGTGGATGGAGTCAAATATAAGAATGTGGCTGGCATGTTAGGCCTACTAATTAATAAAAAAATAATAATTTTTTTTTTAAATCGTTGCAAATCCCGTCGCCAAATTACTCATTCCGGACTTAAACGGAGCAGGTAAAACCTCCGACTGTCCCAGAGTTTTATAAGAAACGCACTTCCTGGATTCGAATTCAGGACCTTCAAATGAGATCATGAACTATAGATCATCAAATCATGCCATTTGGGGAATTTTTTTTTGTTAATTTACTGTTGATTAAAGCAAGAATCAAACGTGGAATCTCTATTTTATCAAGACCTTTGTATCAAATGAGTTATTATAAAGAAAAAAAAAATGATCCGCATAATCTCATATCTTCATCAATTTATTCAACTAATCAAATGATACCATATCAACTTATACAAACATAACTGTGCCTTTAAATGAAAAAAGGATTGGGCTCAACTGGATTACGAGTGGGCTTTTATTTTCAAAAATCATATCTGTTAGAATCTGAACACCAATCCATTTGTGACTATAAAATAAGATCCGGTATATATGTAAAATTTAATATTTATTAATTGAATAGACCAAATATAAATATTTATCAGTTGATGTGAGTGCCACTAAGAGTTTCAACATTTTACATCTATATATACTTAATTTTAAAACCCTTCCTAAGCTCCTCATCAATCCTCAACCCTCTTAAAGTTTCTCCTTAATGCATTCATAATTTAATTTGAAATCTCCCCTTTTGTGTGTGTAATATATACTCTTTCTTCTAAATAAATTTGAATATAATAATTTAATAATTTTAAAAATAATTATAATTCAAATTCAAATTCAAATTAATAAGCTTAAGATTAAAACAACAATGGTACATGTACATGAACTAATTTTAATCAAATACTACAATTAAAAAAAACAAATACATTGAACTAAATTTAATATGCTCAATATTTTAAAAATAAATTGTACATATACATGAACTAATCTACATATAAATTAGATCCAATAATTTTATTAAAAAAAACAAAACAAAACAAAAACATGTTAGTTTTTAAATTAATCCGTGCATTGATAGTAGATGTTTCAATAGTTTTCAAATATTTTGGTTAAAGGGTACGACAAAAGACACCGTAGTGTTCAATTCATACCATTGACTTCAGATGGACAGATGATGACTGAGAGTCGCTGTTTACGAAGAACAGTGGGTTGATTTTTAAATAGAGACTACTAGTAGACCGGCCGGCTGTTCGGTTCGGTTCCGAACCGGAACCGAACCGTCCGGTTCCGATTCCACTATAGTGTGGAACCGGAACCGGAACCGAACCGTTCGATTCCGGTTCCATTCGGTTTTTTTTTTTTTTTTTTTTACTTTTTGAAAATAAAAAATTAAGATTGATAAATTAATATAATTTAAATATGAATTTGAATTTATATAACACACTTACATTACATAATTACATTAAATTACAAATAAAATTCTTATCTAAAAAATTATAAAAAAACCATATTATTGCAAAATTCAAACCGGTCCTACCGGTCGGCTAGGGGAGGAACCCTAACCGAACCGTTTGGTTCCGGAATTGGAACCGGAACCGTCCGGTTTCACCAGTTCGATTCCGGTTCCGAACCGGAACCTTGGCCGGGTCTAACTACTAGTGATTGATGATGAAGGAATTTCTCATATTTGTAATTTTGTATTGTTACTACCGAGAGACAATTGAGAGATTCGAGGAATAAAATTGTTGAGTTGAAAATCTGAAGCTTTGGATAGCTGACAAGAAAATTCAACTTACCCAACATTTCCAAATCCACATATCCTCACATAAGCCACACATAAACCCAGATAATAACAAACACACAAAAAAAAAAAAAAAAATGCAAAATGAAAGAGCCTAAATGCTAATGAAGCAGCTGTTACAAAAACAAAAGCAAGCCCCCTGAAACAGACAGCTGTTTATATGGGCTTGATCTTGAAATGCAGTGAGATCAGAGAGAAAACGAAGCACTTCAAGTCCTGCACCACAATAATTACCAATAAGAACCAGTGCAGGGGCACATAATGCAAAAAAGAATGAAAAAAATCCACCATAAAACTGCTGGGAAATAAAATAAAAGAAACTCAAATATGAAATATCCATGGAAAGCAATTATTAGACAAGTGTGTGTGACAAGACTTCTGAACTTTGGAGGTGGGTGTTAAAAATTGGAATGTCACAGAGTTTCCTCGTCTATCACTCTTAAGAAGACTGAAGCGCGGAGACTGAAAACATCACTTGGCAGGAGGCAACTTCATGAATCACAGATTGAAATTTGCACCTTCAAGTTAAAGCAGGGATGCAAGATCTCAACAGTGAAAAACTCAATTAACCTCATAGCTAAGGTTTAATAAAATCTTCAGATAAACTGAAAAGTATACATTCCTACTATCATATACTCCCAAATCTAACATATTTTAATAAAGAAACTAAACAAACCAAACCAAACAAATCCATTTTCCACTAGGTGGGGTCAACTGCATGGAATTTTTTGACGCCATTGTGCTCCATCTAAGATTATGGATTAATCAAGCTCCATAAAACATGTCTCTTTTTATGGATCATTTATACATAAAGAAACTAGATGTGGGAAAAAAATCAAGTATATGAGCAGACCTGAACAAGATAATAGAATATGCGAAGGCCTTCAGGATCCTTGCTACTCTGGACATCAACAAGTGATCCAATTTTTGAAGTAGTGAAGGAGATATGTTCGTTTCCCATCACAATCTCCAGCTCCTGCCGTCCAATACGATCGGGTTCCGGCCAGTTGTTGTCATCTTCCTTCATGATCTGCAGGAAAAAAAATCACACGTTAACATGTTAGAGAAATATCCCAGACAAAATTGTTAACAACTATACGACCTAAAAACCATGAACGGGTGTTGCCTCACATGAGAAGGAAAAAGAATGTAGGTCGTAACCAGGCCCCCAAATCAGAGCTCTCAATAAAGAAGGTATAAATAAGAGCAGACAAGGAGACCTAATTGAAATTTCAATTTCTGTGCACATAACCATGCAACCTTCATATGTATAAATTCCAGAGAATCAGCTTATTGTACACAGATTATCAAATTATAAACTTAAAATTCACAAAATATAATATCAAGTGATAATACTTTCCCCCATAACACAGCCTGAAAGGTGTAGGTCAAGTTCATCACCCTCTAATCAGAGCCACTCCCGCGAGAGGGCATCATGAGGATGGCACATCAGACCCTTTTCACGATTCAATTTTTGTACACATAACCATGCTACCTTCATATGTATTAATTCCAGAGCATCGGCTTATTGTACACAGATGATCAAATTATAAACTTAAAATTCACAAAATATAATATCAAGCGATAATACTTCCCCCATAACACAGCCCGAAAGGTGTAGGTCAAATGCAATCATCCTCTAATTAAAGCCACTCCCGAGAGAGGGCATCATGAGGATAGCACATCAGACCCTTTTCACGTTTCAATTTCTGTGCACATAACCATGCTACTTTCATATGTATTAATTCCAGAGCATCGGCTTATTGTACACAGATTAGCAAATTATAAACTAAAATTTCACAAAATATAATAGCAAGCGATAATACTTCCTCCCATAAAACGGCCTGAAAGGAATAGGTTGAATGGTATCAGCCTCAAATCCTAGGCAATCCCACAACACAGGGCATGAGGATGGGACATCAGAGCGCCTTTTCACATAAGGGGGAAAAAACTTGTGGAAGCCGCCAAGGAATAAAAGAAATGAAAAAATGGATCTATGTGGAGATGTTCAACGGAACACACCTACCAAGGATAGCTATACTGATTCGATGTTCTAAAAAAAATATAAAACCGTTCTATTGGAAAGACAAAAAGGAAATTTCTGTGCGCACAACCATCCTACCTTCACCTCCATTAATTCCAGAGCAACAGCTTATTGTACAAAGATTATCAAATTATAAACTTAAATTTCATAATATATAATGGTAAGCAGCAATACGTCCTCCCCAGAACACAGCCTGAAAGGTGTAGGTCATAATCGTTCACCCTCAAATCAGAGCCACCACCACAAATTATTAACTATATCATTTCAAAGCCAGCAAATAACTGGGAGAAAAAAATAATCTTAAAATCCATTAAAAATGACCGTCTAAAGTCAAACGAAGTACATAAACAAACAACAATAATACTAATCAAAACCATAAATTCCAATCAAACAAAACCCCAAATCAAAACCCTAGATTAATAAATTTACTATGAAAGCTAAAATTAAAGAAACTAAATGAAAACCCTAAGAGGGGAAATAAAAAAGGAACCTCGCTCTCGGCGATGATGCGGCGGCATTCACGGAGGACGGCGGGGGTGAGGAAGACTTCTTTGCGAATCATTGTATCGTTTTTATAGTTAGAATTATTAGCGTATCGGAGCTTGCCATCTGGCCTGAATTCGAACTCCAAAAATTCGTGACCAAATTTTCCCTTGTGTCCTACGTAATAGCGAAGATAAAACTCTCCATCTTCTTCCGCAGCCATTGCCTCTCTCTTTGTTTCTATCAGAGAATGCTCTCGCAGCGTATATAAGGAAGGGCGATAAAAGATTTTAATGGATCAACAGGTCCGGGTCGGTCGGGCCTGGATAATGCGTCCATATTAATTGAATTTGCCAAATACACCCCATAGTATAGTTATTTTATTGAGGTATTTACAAATATGCCACAATGATTCATATTAATAAATATTTTTTATTAATATTCATTCAGATAATTTTTAGATGTCTTTATTTTCTTCCTTTTTCATCGTAAATTTGTCATAAGTGAGGATGAAGAATCCCAAATAATAAAAGGGATCATCCAGATTCGAGAAGTCATGAATCTCAAAAAATAAATAATTTTATCTTA
Source organism: Zanthoxylum bungeanum (assembly GCA_019454045.1). Classification (NCBI taxonomy): domain Eukaryota; kingdom Viridiplantae; phylum Streptophyta; class Magnoliopsida; order Sapindales; family Rutaceae; genus Zanthoxylum; species Zanthoxylum bungeanum. Next base: position 8,431 of record SKCR01003155.1, read on the forward strand.
TAATATAGTTGTATCGTTTTAAAAATGTATCTATTATAAACTAATACATTATCAAAAAATAAAATATACATATCCAAAAATTTGATATTATTTATTATAATAATCACAATGTGTTTGAGATTTAAATTCATAGTTTTATATTTTTTTGCTTGGTCCACAACTTAATAAAATAAATTATCTCTCATTGGAAGAAAACTCTATATATAGTTATATACTATATTATTGCATTAAAGTCCTTGTACTATATGTAATTTATAATCTAAATATATTTGTAAAAAAATTAAAATGAATAATAGACAAGGGATAGAAATTTTACATGATTCTCCTCCGTTCTTAAATAAAAAAATTAATATTAAATTTTCTTCATTTTTATCTTCTAACTTAAATTTTTTTCATTTATAATCCCATTCTAATTAAAAAAGACCGTGAAAGTCTCCTCCCCCTTAAAAATTTCTGTCATCCCTAGACTCAAACATTTCTTTTTAGATATTTTCAATGGCAATGACATTATTGTTTCCTTAGTTATTATGTTTTGCATTTTCATAGTTAAATGAAATATTCTACCATTTAAATATTTAATATTGGTTTTGTACTATCTATATTACCAAATTAGACATCACATACCGGAAATTCATGTTCCATGATTGAATATATTTTGATCTTAACTATAATATAAATCTAACATATAGTAAGTACACTACTTATTCAATTACATAAATATAAATTTACACAGCTCACTAAAATAAAATCACACAAATTTTTCAAAACAACCAATCCAACTATACCACCAAATAGCACTGCCTCTCGCCTAGCCCATCAAATTAAGCAACAACAACAAGAGAAATTAAAACAGCCATCACATTATAAATGTTACAGAAAATACTAGCAGCTCCATTAGGTGGTGGTGGTGGTGGTGGTGGTGAAGAAGTGGTGGCCGGGGGAGTGCCGGTGGTGGGAGTGTCTGAACCAGACGGTGGGGAGCCACCTGGCGGGGTGCTGGGGGAGGTGCTTGGGGATCCTGAAACAGTGACTGCTAGCTCATGCCACCAGTACAGTGACCTGCTGTTGGGCATAGGAAGTATATTGTTCCTGGTGCTGTTAAATTAATTTTTGTGTTTCCATCACTGTGTGATTCAAGTGCATTTGAAGATGCACAATTGTTGTAATTACTTTCGCTTACCCTATCCACCTTGTGTAATCCTCCGTAATTGAAAACTGTTTTTTAAACATCATAAATCCCAATTAATGCATTATAAATTATATATATATATATCTGTTAGCATCTCTTTGATCATAATCCAAATAAAAAAAAAAAAACAAAAAGATATCAACATCCACATCATATGATTTTTGAGTTGATACATTGAGTTTATTAGGTCCAGACGTGTTGATGGTAATAACATCCGGATAATCGAGATAATACTCGTACTATCTCGAATAATATCTGTAAGGAACCTAGGACACCATTTATCTCCACATTGGTATGATATTGTCCACTTTGGGCCTAAACCCTCATGGATTTGCTCTTGGGTTATACCCAAAAGGCCTCATACCAATGGAGATACATGTCCATCCTTATATACCCATGATCTTCCCCATATCTAACCAATGTGGGATTTTGGGACTTTGTTTGCACACCCAACAATCCTCCCCTCGAACAAAGGACCACAAAGGACAACTGAGCCTCCCCTCAAACGATCATTCATCCGTCCACTCCATGAAGACCAGAGCACACCGCCTGTCTAACCGAGCACTCACGGATCACGATCGGGGCTCACCACCTTTGTTCGGTATTCCGAGGATTCATCCACATGGCTAACTCCGGGGCATGGCTCTGATACCACTGTAAGGAACCTATGACATCACTTATCTTCACATTGGTATGATATTGTCCACTTTGGGCCTAAGCCCTTATGGATTTGCTCTTGGGTTATACCCAAAAGGCCTCATACCAATGGAGATACATGTCCATCCTTATATACCCATGATCTTCCCCATATCTAACCAATGTGGGATTTTGGGACTTTGTTTGCACACCCAACAATATCCGAATCATCGAGATAATACGGATACCATCTCTTGCATCCATATACATACATATATAAGAACTTACCAAGGACATCACCAACTTTGAAAGATTTACCAGAAACCCAGGTTGTATAATCAACACCTTGATCAGTCCAGCCGTTGGTGTCACCGACGGTGTATTCAACGGCGTAGACGGCCGGAGTGGCCAGGAGGAGAAAGAGGAGAGCAGTTGCCATATTGTTCATGTTAATTAAAGGCCTGTTTCTGAATTATAAGCCTGGAAAAATAAAGAAAAAGAAGAGAGATAGGTAGCTAGTGGAGAAGTTGAAAAGAGGTTTGGATGTTACATGTTATATAGAAAAATATTGAAATAGTGCCTATGGCTTGGAACTAAAATTTCACAAAATATAAGATCAAGCGATAATACTTTCCCCCGTAACACAGCCTGAAAGGTGTAGGTCAAATGCAATCATCCTCTAATCAGAGCCACTCACGCGAGAGGGCATCATGAGGATGGCACATCAGACCCTTTTCACGTTTCAATTTCTGTGCACATAACCATGCTACCTTCATATGTATTAATTCAAGAGCATCGGCTTATTGTACACAGATTATCAAATTATAAACTAAAATTTCACAAAATATAATAGCAAGCGATAATACTTCCTCCCATAAAACGGCCTGAAAGGAATAGGTTGAATGGGATCAGCCTCAAATCCTAGACAATCCCACAACACAGTCACAGGGCATGAGGATGGGACATCAGACCCTTTTCACATAAGGGGAAAAAACTTGAGGAAGTCGCCAAGGAATAAAAAAATATGAAAAAATGGATCTATGTGGAGATGTTCAACAGAACACACCTACCAAGGATAGCTATACTGATTCGGTGTTCTAAAAAAATATAAAACCGTTCTATTGGAAAGATAAAAAGGAAATTTCTGTGCACACAACCATCCTACCTTCACCTCCATTAATTCCAGAGCAACAGCTTATTGTACAAAGATTATCAAATTATAAACTTAAATTTCATAAAATATAATAGCAAGCAGCAATACGTCCTCCCCAGAACACAGCCTGAAAGGTGTAGGTCATAATCGTTCACCCTCAAATCAGAGCCACCACCATGAATGAGGCATCATGATTTTGGGCATCAGACCCTTTACAAATTTCAATTTCTATGAACATTACCATCCAATTTCAACAATTATAAATTCCTGCGCATCAGCTTTTTGAGCACAAATTATTAACTATATCATTAAAATCCATTAAAAAATGCCCGTCTAAAGTCAAACGAAGTATATAAACAAACAAGAATAATAATACTAATCAAAAACCATAAATTCCAATCAAACAAAACCCCAAATTAAAACCCTAGATTAATAAATTTACTATGAAAGCAAAATTAAACAAACTAAATGAAAACCCTAAGAGGGAAAATAAAAAAAGGAACCTCGCTCTCGGCGATAATGCGGCGGCATTCACGGAGGACGGCGGGGGTGAGGAAGACTTCTTTGCGAATCATTGTATCGTTTTTATAGTTAGAATTATTAGCGTATCGGAGCTTGCCATCTGGCCTGAACTCGAACTCTAAAAATTCGTGACCAAATTTTCCCTTGTGTCCTACGTAATAGCGAAGATAAAACTCTCCGTCTTCTTCCCCAGCCATTGCCTCTCTCTTTGTTTCTATCAGAGACAGAGAATGCTCTCGCGGTGTATAGAAGGAAGGGCGATAAAAGATTTTAATGGATCAACAGGTCCGGGTCGGTCGGGCCTGGATAATGCGTCCATATTAATTGAATTTGCCAAATACACCCCATAATATATTTATTTCATTGGGGTATTTGGAAATATGCCACAATGATTCAAACATGGATAATATGGGGAAGAGAAGAGAATCGATATCTTTGTATTCATTCAGATAATTTTTAGATGTCTTTATTTTTTTTTGTTTCATCGTAAATTTTTCAGGAATGGGGATGAAGAACCCCAAATAATAAAATGGATCATCTAGAGGTTATGAATCTCGAAAAATAAATAATTTAATTTTAGAATATATTTATGCCATTAAAAATATATTTATTAAACTAATACATTATCAAAAAATAAAATATACATATCCAAAATTTTGATATTATATATTATAATAATCACAATGTGTATATGAGATTTAAATTCATGTTTTTTCTATTTTTTTTGCTCGGTCAACAACTTAATAAAATGAGTGATCTCTCGTTAGAATAAAACTACATATAGTTATATACTATATTATTGCATTAAAGTCCTTGTACTATATGTAATTTATAATAAATTATAATTAAATATTTTTGTAAAAAATTAAAACTTAAATAAGTAATAGAGAGATGATGCGAATTTGACATGATTCTCCATAATTCTTGAATAAGAAATGAATATTAAATTTTCTATATTCCCATCTTCCAACTTAAATTTTTCTAATTTTTCATTCCTAATCCCTATTTTTCTCCCATTCCCTTATAAATTTCTCCCATCCCTATACTCAAAACATTTCTTCAATGAGCAGTGACATTATTGTTAAATGAAAAATTGTACCATTTAATATTGGTTTTGTACTATCTATATTACCAAATTAGACATCACATACCGGAAATTCATGTTCCATGATTGAATATATTTTGATCTTAACTATAATATAAATCTAACATATTGTAAGTACACTACTTATTCAATTACATAAATATAAATTTACACATATCATTAAAATAAATTCACACAAATTTTTCAAAACAACCAATCCAACTATACCACCAAATAGCACTGCCTCTCGCCTAGCCCATCAAATTAAGCAACAACAACAAGAGATATTAGAACAGCCATCACATTATAAATGTTACAGAAAATACTAGCAGCTCCATTAGGTGGTGGTGGTGGTGGTGAAGAAGTGGTGGCCGGGGGAGTGCCGGTGGTGGGAGTGTCTGAACCGGATGGTGGGGAGCCACGTGGCGGGGTGCCGGGGGAGGTGCTTGGGGATCCTGAAACAGTGACTGCTAGCTTCATGCCACCAGTACAGTGACCTGCTGTTGGGCATAGGAAGTATAATGTTCCTGGTGCTGTTAAATTATTTTTGTGTTTCCATCACTGTGTGATTCAAGTGCATTTGAAGATGCACAATTGTTGTAATTACTTTCGCTTACCCTATCCACCTTGTGTAATCCTCCGTAATGAAAACTGTTTTTTAAACATCATAAATCCCAATTAATGCATTAAAATTTTATATATATATATATCTGTTAGCATCTCTTTCATCATAATCAAATAAAAAAAAAAAAAAAAAAAAAAAAAGATATCAACATCCACATCATATGATTTTTGAGTTGATACATTGAGTTTATTAGGTCCAGACGTGTTGATGGTAATAACATCCAGATAATCGAGATAATACTCGTACTATCTCGAATAATATCCGAATCATCGAGATAATACGGATACCATCTCTTGCATCCATATACATACATATATAAGAACTTACCAAGGACATCACCAACTTTGAAAGATTTACCAGAAACCCAGGTTGTATAATCAACACCTTGATCAGTCCAGCCGTTGGTGTCACCGACGGTGTATTCAACGGCGTAGACGGCCGGAGTGGCCAGGAGGAAAAAAGAGGAGAGCAGTTGCCATATCGTTCATGTTAATTAAAGGCCTGTTTCTGAATTATAAGCCTGGAAAAATAAAGAACAAGAAGAGAGCTAGGTAGCTAGTGGAGAAGTTGAAAAGAGGTTTGGATGTTACATGTTATATAGAAAAATATTGAAATAGTGCCTATGGCTTGGTACTAAAATTTCACAAAATATAATATCAAGCGATAATACTTTCCCCCGTAACACAGCCTGAAAGGTGTAGGTCAAATGCAATCATCCTCTAATCAGAGCCACTCACGCGAGAGGGCATCATGAGGATGGCACATCAGACCCTTTTCACGTTTCAATTTCTGTGCACATAACCATGCTACCTTCATATGTATTAATTCCAGAGCATCGGCTTATTGTACACAGATTATCAAATTATAAACTAAAATTTCACAAAATATAATAGCAAGCGATAATACTTCCTCCCATAAAACGGCCTGAAAGGAATAGGTTGAATGGGATCAGCCTCAAATCCTAGACAATCCCACAACACAGTCACAGGGCATGAGGATGGGACATCAGACCCTTTTCACATAAGGGGAAAAAACTTGAGGAAGCCGCCAAGGAATAAAAAAATATGAAAAAATGGATCTATGTGGAGATGTTCAACAGAACACACCTACCAAGGATAGCTATACTGATTCGGTGTTCTAAAAAAATATAAAACCGTTCTATTGGAAAGACAAAAAGGAAATTTCTGTGCACACAACCATCCTACCTTCACCTCCATTAATTCCAGAGCAACAGCTTATTGTACAAAGATTATCAAATTATAAACTTAAATTTCATAAAATATAATAGCAAGCAGCAATACGTCCTCCCCAGAACACAGCCTGAAAGGTGTAGGTCATAATCGTTCATGCTCAAATCAGAGCCACCACCATGAATGGGGCATCATGATTTTGGGCATCAGACCCTTTACAAATTTCAATTTCTATGAACATTACCATCCAATTTCAACAATTATAAATTCCTGCGCATCAGCTTTTTGAGCACAAATTATTAACTATATCATTAAAATCCATTAAAAAATGCCCGTCTAAAGTCAAACGAAGTATATAAACAAACAAGAATAATAATACTAATCAAAAACCATAAATTCCAATCAAACAAAACCCCAAATTAAAACCCTAGATTAATAAATTTACTATGAAAGCTAAAATTAAAGAAACTAAATGAAAACCCTAAGAGGGAAAATAAAAAAGGAACCTCGCTCTCGGCGATAATGCGGCGGCATTCACGGAGGACGGCGGGGGTGAGGAAGACTTCTTTGCGAATCATTGTATCGTTTTTATAGTTAGAATTATTAGCGTATCGGAGCTTGCCATCTGGCCTGAACTCGAACTCTAAAAATTCGTGACCAAATTTTCCCTTGTGTCCTACGTAATAGCGAAGATAAAACTCTCCGTCTTCTTCCCCAGCCATTGCCTCTCTCTTTGTTTCTATCAGAGACAGAGAATGCTCTCGCAGCGTATATAAGGAAGGGCGATAAAAGATTTTAATGGATCAACAGGTCCGGGTCGGTCGGGCCTGGATAATGCGTCCATATTAATTGAATTTGCCAAATACACCCCATAATATATTTATTTCATTGGGGTATTTGGAAATATGCCACAATGATTCAAACATGGATAATATGGGGAAGAAGAGAAGAGAATCGATATCTTTGTATTCATTCAGATAATTTTTAGATGTCTTTATTTTTTTTGTTTCATCGTAAATTTTTCAGGAATGGGGATGAAGAACCCCAAATAATAAAATGGATCATCTGGAGGTTATGAATCTCGAAAAATAAATAATTTAATTTTAAAATATATTTATGCCATTAAAAATATATTTATTAAACTAATACATTATCAAAAAATAAAATATACATATCCAAAATTTTGATATTATATATTATAATAATCACAATGTGTATATGAGATTTAAATTCATGTTTTTTCTATTTTTTTGCTCGGTCAACAACTTAATAAAATGAGTGATCTCTCGTTAGAATAAAACTACATATAGTTATATACTATATTATTGCATTAAAGTCCTTGTACTATATGTAATTTATAATAAATTATAATTTAAATATTTTTGTAAAAAATTAAAACTTAAATAAGTAATAGAGAGATGATGCGAATTTGACATGATTCTCCATAATTCTTGAATAAGAAATGAATATTAAATTTTCTATATTCCCATCTTCCAACTTAAATTTTTCTAATTTTTCATTCCTAATCCCTATTTCTCCCATTCCCTTATAAATTTCTCCCATCCCTATACTCAAAACATTTCTTCAATGAGCAGTGACATTATTGTTAAATGAAAAATTGTACCATTTAATATTGGTTTTGTACTATCTATATTACCAAATTAGACATCACATACCGGAAATTCATGTTCCATGATTGAATATATTTTGATCTTAACTATGATATAAATCTAACATATTGTAAGTACACTACTTATTCAATTACATAAATATAAATTTACACATATCATTAAAATAAAATCACACAAATTTTTCAAAACAACCAATCCAAATATACCACCAAATAGCACTGCCTCTCGCCTAGCCCATCAAATTAAGCAACAACAACAAGAGAAATTAAAACAGCCATCACATTATAAATGTTACAGAAAATACTAGCAGCTCCATTAGGTGGTGGTGGTGTGGTGAAGAAGTGGTGGCCGGGGGGGGGAGTGCCGGTGGTGGGAGTGTCTGAACCGGATGGTGGGGAGCCACGTGGCGGGGTGCCGGGGGGGGGCTGCTGGGGATCCTGAAACAGTGACTGCTAGCTTCATGCCACCAGTACAGTGACCTGCTGTTGGGCATAGGAAGTATAATGTTCCTGGTGCTGTTAAATTAATTTTTGTGTTTCCATCACTGTGTGATTCAAGTGCATTTGAAGATGCACAATTGTTGTAATTACTTTCGCTTACCCTATCCACCTTGTGTAATCCTCCGTAATTGAAAACTGTTTTTTAAACATCATAAATCCCAATTAATGCATTATAAATTATATATATATATCTGTTAGCATCTCTTTGATCATATCATATGATTTTTGAGTTGATACATAGAGTTTATTAGGTCCAGACGTGTTGATGGTAATAACATCCGGATAATCGAGATAATATTCGTACTATCTCGAATAATATCTGAATCATCGAGATAATACGGATACCATCTCTTGCATCCATATACATACATATATAAGAAGAACTTACCAAGGACATCACCAACTTTGAAAGATTTACCAGAAACCCAGGTTGTATAATCAACACCTTGATCAGTCCAGCCGTTGGTGTCACCGACGGTGTATTCAACGGCGTAGACGGCCGGAGTGGCCAGGAGGAGAAAGAGGAGAGCAGTTGCCATATTGTTCATGTTAATTAAAGGCCTGTTTCTGAATTATAAGCCTGGAAAAATAAAGAACAAGAAGAGAGCTAGGTAGCTAGTGGAGAAGTTGAAAAGAGGTTTGGATGTTACATGTTATATAGAAAAATATTGAAATAATGCCTATGGCTTGGTACTAAAATCGTCACTCTTAACTCTTATTTGTTTAATGCTTCTTTCTCACTTTTTTTTTTTTTTTTTTTTTTGAAACGATGGAAACCCCGCCACCAAACCACCCATTCTGGGCCGCGGCGCAGGTAAAATCACCGGCTGTCCCAGTCTCTTACAAGAAGTGTACCTTTGAATTCGAACCCAGAACCTGAAGATGAGATCCTGGATCCTACACCACTAAGGCACACCCATCGGGGACCGATTCTTTCTCACTTTCATACAACTAACACCAAAAGTATAATATTTGTTTATTTGAATATTTTATCTCCTTCGTCTACCTAATGCATTTAGAATTTTTGGCTTCTCTTTAAGCTGACTTTGAAGCTATCATCTGGGATTCGGCCTGCGTCAGTAATGGGGTCACTGACAATTTTTTTTCCTTGTAAAATTCACAGAAACGCCCCCTCACACTGTAGTCACGATTGAGAATTTGTGAACACAGCGAAACTAATGGATAATGATAGAGCTACAAATAAATTATTCAAAACTTGCATCTCATTTAGTATGAAGATATTAGTTAAATAATTATTTTCGTTAATTTCATTGACTTTTGCTTGCATTTACGCAACCACCAATCCCTTTATGCCACGTCAAAATGTACACATCAATTTTTCAAAAATGGTAGAATTAGAGTATCTCCTTTCTCCTTTTGTTGCTTAAGCATTACACTAAGGAAATTGGGTATCCGTTATTTCCTTTCTTTGTTATTCTGCCAAATTATTTTATTTGATGTATATTGGTTTGTTGAGTGTCCTGTTAGTTCTTCTTGTAGTGATGCATTTCTTTTAGTGTCTCTAATTTTGGTGCCGGTGTTTGTGTTATTGATCGGCATCAAATCGAGTTGACTCTTCAGATAATTGGGAATGTTTATGATGTTTTCGCTACAAGAAAATTGACATTTAGTGTCGAAATTTTTTTCGACGTTGATAAATCATTTAGCGTCGAATAAAAGGTAAATCTTTAGCACCAAAAAACTCTTACGACGTTAAATGGTCAACCCTTTAACGTCGAATTTGAAATTCTACGCTAAAGGTCTACTCTTTAGCGTCGAAATTCGATTCGACACTAAAAGGTTGCACATTTAGCGTCGAAATAGTTGTTCGACGCTAAAGGGTAGATTTAAAATTTTCAATTTCTCGCATTCTAAAATTTGAAAATATCGGCTAATAAAATCATATTTAAATTTTTTGACATTTAGCGATGAATTTTCAGATGCTAAAAGTCAAAAATTTCGACGCTAAATATCCAAATTTTGGCGAAAATAATTTCTACTATTTGAGGACATTTAACGACGAAATAAGCTTTCGTCGCTAAAGATTTTTTTTTCCCTATAAATTTATTTGCTCTTTCATTTCTTCTATTCTCACTTTTTTTTCTCATACTCTTATTTCTTCTCTAAAATTCTTTTTCCTTGAGAGTTTTATTTCATTTTTTCATTTTTTGTATTTTATGTTAACATCCTTTTTTTTTTTTTTTTTTTTGCAGGGGAATATGAAAATGAAGAAATTGTGGAAATGAAGATGGTGAAGAAAATGAAAAATAAATGAAAGTAAAGATGAAGAATATGAAAGTGAAGATGAAGAAAATATATAGAAATTTGTAGTTTATCATTTTTTTTTATTATTTTATGTTTTTGTTGTTGTGATAAATTTTATAATTTTATTTTTATATCAATAAATATATTCTTGTTATAATTTTCTATAACAAATTTGTAATGATGTTCTTATATTTTCTAAAAATTTAATTACTTTTGTAATGAAATTTAGTTTGAAATTAATTTGTAATGTCAAATTTGTTATAATTAGTTTTTAAAACTAATTATAGTGAATTTTTTATTTTATTTTTACTATTTTCACATTTAGCATCGAAATATTTTGTCGCTAAAAGTCTTATGCATCGAAATAAAATTTTGACGTGAAAACTTGGTCGAGGAAGGTATTTAGCGTCAAAAATCGATTTCGACGCTAAAATTATTTACTTTTAGCATCGAAAATCATGTGCTGAAATAAAAATTTGACATGAAAGCTTGACTGAGGAATGTATTTAGCGTCAAAAATCGATTTTGACGCTAAAGATAAGTACTTTTAGGGACAAAATATTTAGTCACTGAAAATATATTTTTAGCGATTGAAATCGATTTTTGACGCTAAATACCTTCATCAACCAAGCTTTCGCGTCAAAATATTACCTCGATGCATAAAACTTTTAACGACGAAATTTTTCGACGTTAAAGGTCCATTTTCTTAACAAATTTATCGAAAATTTTGGGTTTGTTTATTGGCACTACCTATGTTGACACGTGGATGACTGGTTTATTATGTAACGATTGTTGTGTTCTTAGTGTTTGAGAGATTGAATTTGGAATGGAAAAATTGTTCTCAAATAATAGAATAGATAGTGTAAATGTATTTGGAAACAAAGTCTAACCCCTGATTTTTCTTTATAAATAAGTCCGCTTGACTATTCAAATTTTAAAATGTACAAAGATTTAACAATTGTGTATAATATTGTATTTAGGAGTGCTACTTCATGGAATATATGATACAGAAGGAAAGTGGATTAATGATGCTGAAGGAATGAAGAGTTTGTTCTGTGAATACTTCTCAAATCTCTTTACATCTATCAGGCCAAGTTACGAACAAATGGGTGAGGTGCTGCAGAGTATGAATAAGAAAGTTACAGAAGAGATTAAGGCGTCCCTGGATAGGCCCTTCACGGAGGAGGAGATTACAAATACATTAGCTCAGATGTGTCCCACAAAAGCTCCTGGACCAGATGGTTTCCCAGCAGCGTTCTTCCAAAAAAATTGGACAGAAGTTAAACAAGGTGTCCTCCAAACGTGCCTGCATATCCTAAATCACAAAGGTGATATCTCTGCTCTTAATCACACTTATATAACTCTCATTCCTAAGGTAGAAAAACCGTCAAAAGCGGGGGACTTTAGACCGATAAGCTTGTGTAATGTGATCTATAGAATTATTACGAAAACAATAGCTAATAGGCTAAAGTCTTTCTTACACTTGCTGATTGCCCCTAATCAAAGTGCTTTTGTTCCACAAAGACTCATTACTGATAATGTGATAATTGGTTATGAATGCTTACACAAGATTAGATCTGCTAAGGGGAAGAAACAGGGCTGGGTGGCTTTAAAGATGGACATTAGTAAGGCCTATGATAGGGTGGAATGGGATTTTTTGAAAGAAGTTATGAATACAATGGGATTTTCTAGTAGATGGATTGATCTTGTGATGAGCTGCATCTCAACCTCTTCCTTCTCTGTTATAATTAATGGTCAAGCCAAAGGCATGATAAAGCCTCAAAGGGGTTTAAGGCAAGGCTGTCCATTATCGCCGTACCTTTTTCTACTTTGTGCAGAGGGTCTGTCTAATTTATTAAGACAAGCTGAAGAGAAAAAGATGATTCGAGGGCTTCATTTCAATAAAAATCTCAGTATCTCTCATCTCCTCTTTGCGGATGATAGTTTACTGTTTGTAAGAGCGGAAGAGCAAGATTGTAGAAACCTAAAGACTATCCTTGATGCATATGCCACTGCCTCAGGTCAGATTTTCAATTACGAGAAATCATCAATGTTTTTTAGCAGGAATGTTTCGGAGCAGCAAGCAGCTAGGATAAAGAATATTCTAAGTTTTGATGTGGTTGCTAGGCATGAGAGATATCTGGGTTTACCCTCCATGATTGGGAGGAGGAAAAAATCCTTCTTCAACGATATCAAGATCAGGGTCTTAAAAAAGATTTCAAGTTGGCAGAGTAAGTTGTTTTCAAGTGGGGGAAAAGAAGTACTCATCAAGGCAGTGGCTCAAGCGGTTCCGACCTATGCTATGAGTGTTTTCAGGATTCCTCAGGGGCTGTGTGATGATATACAAGCAGAAGTGGCTAGATTTTGGTGGGGTTCAACAAAGGAGAAGAAAGGCATTCATTGGAAGAAATGGAGCAGTATGTGCCAAGCTAAGAATAGAGGAGGAATGGGATTCAGGGATATCTCATGCTTCAATCAAGCTATGATAGCTAAACAAAGTTGGCGTATTCTGCAACAGCCTGATTCACTGGTGGTTAGAGTTCTAAAAGCTAAATACTTTAAAAATTCTGGTTTTCTTGATGCTAAGGCAGGCTCAAACTCTTCATACATTTGGAGAAGTATTTTATGGGGAAGAAGTGTGATTCAACAGGGTTTCAGATGGAGAGTAGGTAATGGGCAGAACATTAAAGTTTATTCTAGCAATTGGATCCCAAGACCAAGAACTTTCAAACCCATATCGCCTCGCAGACTAGATGAGAATTCTTTGGTGGCTGAGCTAATCACAGAAGATCAGAAATGGAATATGGAGCTTTTGCAAGCCAATTTTGACAAAGATGATGTGGAAATTATCAATAGCATTCCTCTGCCAAGGAAGTCAAAGGAGGACAAAGTGTGTTGGCACTATGATAAAAAAGGAGAATACTTGGTTAAAAGCGGATACCAAATTGCTTTTAGAATGAAATATTCGGATAACCCCTCTAGCTCGGAAACAACTAAGTATCAGTGGGATATTATTTGGAAGCTCCACTTGCCAGAAAAAGTCAAGATTTTCATATGGAGAGCTACTCAAAATCTGCTCCCCACTGCAACCAACCTTAGTAAGAGAAATATATCGCCTTCCTCGCAATGTCAGAGATGTAGGAGTTCGGAGGAAGATGTGTTTCATGCTTTATTCTGCTGTAAGTGGGCTAAGCAGGTATGGAACTGTACTGGGCTAGTGAGACACTTTTGGAAGGATGGATGTAGAGATATTCTGGAAATTTTAATGAAGATTGCAGAAGAGAATGGAGATGCTTTGGAACTGGCAGTGGCGACATGTTGGTCTATATGGGCAGCGAGAAATTCTTTTGTTATGCAGGGGAAACCAATTAGCTATGAGATAGCTTACGCTAGAGCTGAAGCTACCACTGAAGCGTTCAAAAGGCTCATTGGGAAATCTAGGGTCCAGGCGAATTTAGGTGTTAATCCCAGAAAGATTTCGTGGAATGCCCCACCTGTGGGTTGGTATAAACTTAACGTGGATGCTTCAATTCATAGACACTCTAATATGGCAGGCCTAGGAGCTGTAGTTAGAGATGCGGAAGGAAATATATTGATGGTAGGCGTGAGGAATACCCAACTCCATCAGGATGTGGCTTTGCTCGAAGCGGAAGCCATGTTTTTTGGATTGCAATCTGCCGTAAGTGAAGCTTTTTTGCCTTTAATTGTGGAATCTGATTCATTACAGGTGATTAATTTACTATTGAGGAAAGACAATAGTCTTTTGGAGATAGCATGGACAAATTGAAGACATTTTTGATATTATGAGAAATTGTGAGAAAGTGATAGTGTCTCATACTTATAGGGAGGGCAATTCTTTGGCTCATTCTCTAGCGAGCATTGCTGTTAATTTTTCTAATCCTGTAGTCTGGGTGGGAGATTATCCTACAGACATTCAATTATTGTTATCCTGTTAATTTTCAATGAAAGTATATGCTTTCCTTTCAAAAAAAAAAAAAAGGAGTGCTACTTCATTAACGTTTTCGAATTTATAATCGTGAGATTTTAAATAACTTAAACTTTACGAAAATACATTTAATATGATTTTAAACACCAAGTCAAACCATCAAGCCCACAAGAGGTGTGTCTTGGTGGCAAATGACTTTAGATTTGGTTGTTAGGTTTTGGGTTCGAGTTCAAGTGGTACATTTCTTATAAGAGTCTGTGGCAGTCGAGAGTTTTATCTGCTCCGTTTAAACTTGGATCGGGTGATTTGACGGTGAGATTTCTAATATTATTGTAAACACTTTTAAACAGATTGTTAGAAATTAGATACATAGAAACCAAGCAAGCAAGCTAAGCTCTATCCAAAGCCAATTCATTAAAAAAGAAAAAAAAACGAATTGAATTGAATTAGCCGAATGGATATAAAGAGTCATAATAACGTCTCATGTTAAATAGTTTAATTTTATATGATAATCATCTAATTAGTCGATGATGATGATGAAGGGATTAGTTAGTATGATTCCACATCTTCACATCCCCACGTATTGAAAATAGTATAGTAGTTAAATGGAAAATGTTTAGTCTTCAACGCGTGATGTATAATAAATTTGAATATGAATATGTTGACAGAGTCGGTACATAAGTTGTTAAAGCATGCTTCTTTAATTATAATAAATATGATTAACAAAATAATTGTGTTTATTATTATTAAATTTGAACTTACCTACTAAACATATAAGATATGTGAGTTGGTCAAATCATAAAATTATTCTGGCCGTCTTGCCCAACCTAATGTGCCTAATTATTTTTATATATCTTTCTTTGCCTTAACATATTGTTACATTATAGACCAAGAAACCGAAATTCAACAATAATTGCTGTCAAATTAAGTTTTAAAAAAGAAGAAGCACAAATTCAAAGACGAAACCTAATTACAACACTGCAGGCAAAGATTTGATTACTTTTTTTTTTTTGGGATTAGATAGAAATTTTACCGTCATATCACTCTTTCCGGGCTTAAAATAAGCAGGTAAAATCTCTGATTGTCATAGGCTCTTATAAGAAACGCATTCTTTAGATTCGAACCAAATACCTCAAAGTGAAATTCTAAACTCTATACCATCGAACCATGTGATTTGTGGATGAAAAGATTTGATTGCAATAAAAAGAAAATGAAAAATGTCAAAAGTACACGTAACTAAAGGCAGTTGAATGGAGCCAAGAAATCAAAAGAATTCGAAACTAGAGCATGCAACATTCAATTAAAAGTATTTCATAGAAACATGCGATTAATATCACAAATTTGCAAACATAATTTGGATACTTTGATTAGAATCCACGTATCCATTAATGCAATACCAAATAATTAAGACGACAGACAATTTAATTTTTTTTTTTGAAATTGTTGGAAATCCCGCCACCAAACCACCCATTCTGGGCCGCGGCGCAGGTAAAACCCCCGGCTGCCCCAGACTCTTACAATAAGTTGCACCCCCTGGATTCGAACCCAAAACCTCTTTCATCTTTTGTTATTTATTTATTTTTGAATTATTACAAACTACATATATTACAATATGCTATCAAATGAGATTATAGATACATACAATTTTAGTACTGCCCAGAAATCAACCGAGACGTAGCTCATGACTTACAAATTCTAAATCAACCAAGACACAGCTTGAGAATCAACTCCCATGTAAGAGAACTTCTTATTCCTAAAGAGGAAAATTTGAATCTCCACTACTTTTGTGGGACTCGAACCTATGTCTCTCACAGACATGGATTACCAATGAGCCAGTACCTCATTGGCATCTTTTGTTATTTTTAAACCTGCATTAAATGTTGATCAAAATCAAACAAAGAACGTGACAAAGGAAACAAAATAAAGAAGAAAAAAATTGAAACGCAGCTTTGCCTAGTGGGAGCTTTAATTCTTTGAATGGCGGCTATGGATTTGATCATCAACAATACCATGTGCTCTTTTTTTTCTATTTGATTTGGAAAACCACCTGCTACTTTGTTTCTTTGAAGCTTGCACGGCAGCCTCTCAGACGCCATTGGGCAAACCAATTGATCTATTTTAACAAGCCTTCGTCCCATTAGAGATGAATTTGGATTGAGTTTAAATAAATGTGCTGATTTTTTTTTTTAAATTTTCTGTTATATATGTTTAATAATAATATATGGTTAAAATTAAGTTATATTCACATTATTATTCATTAATTATCAATTATAATTTTTAAAAAACTGAGTATAAAGCTCAACTCAATTCAACACTGAATTTCTCGATAATATCCCAAGAACGTACGGGACAACCATTAGCTTTTTGATTCTCATTTAATTAATGTACTTGTCGTAAAATAACACCCACAAACAAGAAGTTAAAATTTATTAGCATATTCGCAGCACCGAATCCGAGAGTGCCTCTCATTGTAATTGTAAAATTATTCTATTGTGATCTCAAGTTCGAGTCACGTGAAAAGTCTCTTTATAAAAAAATAAAAATAAGATTGCGTACACATTAAATCATCCATGATATAAGAAGTTTCGTGTGCTAGATCATCATATTCACAATACCAACTTCGATAAGCTGAAGTCGGACTGCATCTGCATTCCCCTGCAGAACAATTGTTCATCTTTTAAACTGAGTTTATTGCTGGCAGATTCTTGGCTCAAATTTTTTTTTCGGGCCTTATGCGAAAAAATTATTTAGACCTTATTAAATTAGAGATATTTTTAGAAAAAATAAAATAATCATATTATTTGTTTGTAAAATAAGAAAGATCAATGTAAATATTTACTAAAATGTAATAATTTAATAATTTTAATAATTCTATATTACAATTAACTAATCAATTAGGGAAATTTTATTATTATTCTTACTTAAAAATTAATAATAATTTTGTAACACATTTAAATATATAGGCATAAATTTTTATGGGACCTTGTATTTGAGATGAGGCTTTAAGCGACCGTCTAAATTGGATAAGGATCGAGCCTACCTAGCAGCTGATCTATATTATTAACATGATTTGCTAAATAAGCTGGGATGAAAATGTTGATAAAGTAATTGTTTTTGTTTTTGTAATTTTTCATCAAAATTAAAAAAAATATGTACTTGGGCCAGATTATTTTCATATCGTACAGAACGTTTGGGCTCAGTTAGCCCAACTTCCCGGCCCACGTGATCTGGGCAAATTAAATAAATAAAAAACAAATCGGATATGGTCATATTGTCCAATAATCTCCTTTGCTCTAATTAGCGATCATTTTGAGCCTTTGCTTGTCGTTTCAACTTTCAACCTCTTTTGTCTCATCTTGATTCTCGTCTTTTAGTTGAATTTAATTTCCCGGCGAAACTTATAATCGCGAGATCTCGCCGGAGATAATATTGGGATTTCGTTGACGTGAGCTTCTTTCTATTTACAAAATCAACAACGATGAATCCTGAATAGTAAGTTGCTCTAATTCTTTTAAACGTAAATATTTTGTCCTGTTATGCTACGTCGTTTTAGGACTTTGATTATGATCTGAGAATCCTGTCGTTTTTATCTTGGTTGCTAATATTCATCAATTTAATGATATTAGATCCGTTGATTTTTGTTAAGATGATGATTCTCTTGAATTGGTTACATGTTCCTTTGCGAATAAAAGATTTGTTTTGAAGAATAACTTTGTTGTCTAGATCTTTGGTAAGTCTCCTGAGCTTATTTGGAAATTACGACGCCGTTTTAACGTTATACTGTTTAAGCTCCATATACTTTTTTCCTTTTACATATTTGTGGTTATATACCTATTGTCTATTTCGGATCTATTGAATGGTCGTGTTCAATCTTAAATGTATATTCTAATCACAATGCATCTTGAATTAATTGTATTTGAGATGACGATGATTGGTGAAACCCTACATTTAAATGAATTGTGAGGAAATGCGCAGGAATTGTGGCGTTATACTTTTTACTCCTTGTGAAAGTTGTGGAACTAGCCAAATAAATATCCAGTAAGAACATTTTCCTGAAAAGAGATATTCTGCGGTGATATAATTTGAGGATGCCTTGTACTTATTTTATTTTCTTATCTATTAATTTTTTTGTTTCTTTTATTTTTAAGGGTGGGGGTTGGTTGGGTGTGTTGATACTTGATATTTGTTTTGGATGTATATTAGGGTGATTTGTGAATCATTGAAACGTAACCATGACAAAAGAAGTTAAATTTTCTCCTTGTGCTTTTTCAGCGACTATCTGTTTAAGCTTTTGCTTATTGGAGATTCTGGTGTTGGCAAGTCGTGTCTTCTCTTGAGATTTTCTGTAAGCTTTTCTAGAGGGTTGTTGGTACTTATTTTTCAATGATAAAGCATCTTGGATCTTTGATGTTGTATTTATTTATTTATTTATTTATTTTTATGTTTTGGACCAGGATGATTCATATATTGAGAGTTACATCAGCACCATAGGAGTTGATTTTGTAAGTAAATTTACTTATGTTTAATTTGACTCCATACTGGCAAAATTATATAGACAACCGATACTGATATCATGTGCTTTTTTGTGTAGAAAATACGCACCGTGGAGCAAGATGGGAAGACCATTAAACTTCAAATTGTATGGTTTGATTCACCCCGCAGATTATTTATATGCTAAACCATCAGTACAATAATTTGTTACCCATAAGGCCCAAGCTTTGCATAGTCTTGGTCCTTAGTGTTTGACACAGCTTACAGAGAAGTTACTTTGCTATTTGTTTGACATGCAGTGGGACACTGCTGGTCAAGAACGATTTAGGACAATTACCAGCAGCTACTACCGTGGGGCACATGGTATCATAGTGGGTGATCTCATTCTTTTCTACTACTTAAATCTTTTACTTCATTTTCAACCTCTTTTTTATTCTTCCTGCAATGAATTCATCCATTGGATGTCTCCTCTGGTAGATTGTTTATGATGTGACGGACCAAGAGAGCTTCAATAATGTCAAGCAGTGGTTGAATGAAATTGATCGCTATGCTAGTGATAATGTCAACAAACTTCTGGTTGGAAACAAGTGTGATCTCACTGCGAATAAGGTGGTGTCGTATGAAACAGCCAAGGTACAGCTACTTCTCCAAATTGTAACATAAAGCCCTTTACTAATTAATATTCTTATTCTAATATAAGGCCCTTCCTTCTTACTAAAGTCAAGTTTTTCGCATGACCTTTTTCCCCCTTAACAAGGTTCATGACAGGTAAAAAAATTTAATAAAAAAATAATGATCTGACATTCCGTTGAATCTTCTCTCCCTCTCCTTTATTAGGCATTTGCAGATGAAATTGGAATACCTTTCATGGAAACTAGTGCAAAAGATTCCACCAATGTGGAACAGGCTTTCATGGCCATGTCTGCTTCAATCAAGGATAGGTAATATATGCAAATTTGCTTCAGTAAACGTGAAATAGATTGTCAGGGGTATCATATTTTGTTTGCTTTCTGAAGAAGTCTTAAGATTACATTAACTTTATAGTTTATACATTTGCAAATATCACCCGAATCCATCTGAAGTACTATTGCTTACGTCGTGCACATTTTCTCGTTGAATGCAGAATGGCAAGTCAACCAGCCATGAACAATGCAAGGCCTCCAACCGTACAGATCAAAGGGCAGCCTGTTACACAGAAGAGTGGCTGCTGCTCTACTTAGGTAAGCAACGGATTCGGTCTGTCCTTCCTAGTCCTAGTGGCGTGTAAGGTTGCTTTCGTCGTTTCAGTTGACAAACTGTCTTCTGGACCAACTTCATCAAGAATGGTTCTCCCACTGTGGGTTTCAGAACCAACACTTAAGACAATCATTTTCCTATTTTTATTTTTATTTTTTACAGTTTATGAGAAGGCCTGTACAAAGTAGAAATGCTATTTAATTTTAGTATTATTCTTCCTGTTTATTCTTTATTGTGAATATACCTTACTGATATGTTGTCTGAATTCTGCAAATAATTATATTGTCCGTTTAAATTGTGGTCAAGACTTGACAAACAAATAATTTGTTAAATTCTATCTTGTGATAATTTGCAATTTGTCGTCGTCGTTTTCATTAGCTTTCATGTTTTGCTATGTAGTTTATGCATATAGGCCATATGTGTAAGTAACAATCTGATCCCCGATAAGCTTTCCGGAAAGAATAATGCTAATTTGCTAATTATACTCTCTTAGTGTCTACAATTAAAAAGTAAATTTTGTTTTTGAATATTTATAATTATTTTATTATTTTGATGTCTAGAGAATGCATTGTTCCGAAATTGAGGATTCTACTTTCAACCCATGATGTTAAAGTTAAACTCAAACAAGTGCATAAAAATGCGTACTCACATCACGTGTTAATTTTAAGTTTCTTAACATCTGAGTCAAGTACAGAACTCACGTCACGTGTTAAGTTTATGATAAAAAACAGCGCGGTCCCCATATTTTGAAAATTAGTCACAAATACACCCCGTGTTATAAAATCATAGATTAGGGTCCAACTTTTGATATATAATGGCACATTTCATTGTTCATGGAAAGTTGGAAACCTTGGAGAGAGCAGAATGAGATCAACTACTGTGAGCCTCCAGTATATTATAGCCATAGGTAAGAAACCAGTCCCAGCACCATGCGCGGCTTTTGAATTAAATAACTTCCAACTTGTATAATGTGCAAGGCCAAGACTAAAGCAGTATCCTCCCCATACACGTACAAAAACATCAAAGCTACTGGTTTTGCCACAGATTTTTCTCACGTTCAATTTACCCAAATTAATTACAGGGTAAAAAGCTAGACCAAGTACGAGTTGACAAAATAAATAGCGTGAGAGTATAAAAGGCAATCTCTAGTCAAATAAATTGTCAAAACTGAGCAAAAGATAATTTTCTAGTCTCATATGCCCCAAATTCTCAAAACGGTTGAATGATAGCATACCAAGAATACTACATGGGAACACAAGACAAAACGCCTAAAATATACACACTTTAAACCATAAAATTAAGAGATAACTTTTCCGATAACAGGAAACCACATTATTCCAGTCAATTTCATGCCCAAGATTGAAATGGAGGAAGAACCCATAATTTGAGAAAGCATAGATTTTAAACGGGGTTCTAGAGAATCTCACTTGGCCCCCAAAGTAGGGAACTGCCCAGGGTCTTCAATGGAAGGGGCCCCCACATTACTCATTCCGCTGCCTCCGCTGTATCCTCCTCTTGAACCGCGATCGCGTCCACGACCACGACCACGACCGACTGGATTGTAAAACCTCTCCCCTTCAGCAGGCTTCAGGAACTCATTAATGCTGACAGACTGGAGACACAGTGCCAAGTCAGAAGGCACATCCAACAAACCAAGAAAAAAAAAACTGTAATTCAGAAAGTTTGAAATAACAAAATCACCCAAATGATTCTCCTCTATGTTCCAAAAGGAAAATTATTATTAAAAAATACACAACTAAGGAAGGAAACTCTATATGCAAGTATGGATAGTAAAGGAGGCACTTAACATGTTGCAAAAGCAACTAAGCAACAATTAAGAAAAACTCTAAACCAACAATAAAATTAAGCACTGGTGGGATACAAATGTTACAGATCAAATTCAAGGTTCCACATGATTGCAAATTTGAAGAAAACATTTAAAGAAATGGGATTGTAAACTTCAAACTCACACCAGCAATTTCCTTCAAAATCCTTATTATATCACTATATTTTGTTCCAGCAACAATAAGCTACAAATCAGTATTCCTTCAAAAAGGGATTTCAATCACTTGCCCACTAAGGCCAGAACAGGTTCTAGGCTTCTAGCTAAGAATGAATTAAGCAAAGGCATGAAAGTTACCAAAAACTCGAGAAATCAAGAAGCTCTAAAGAATATATAATGGCAGTCTGCAAACTGAAAACAAAGTTGAGCAGCTCGCAAATAACATATCATAATTCCATAAGAGATAATTGAGAACTTCCAACATCATCAAACGAGTATATCCATTAACATTTGAAGGAAAACTGAATTGTGGGGGAATCCTGGTTTTGTTAACATGAGACAAATTATTGTTGAATAACTTGAAGGGGGGCAAACAATTTGGTAAAAGCACAAAGACAAGCAGAAATGGCATACAAAATATGCAGAGAACATCTTACGTAAATAGCAAGCATTTTACCTTTTTTGCTTTCTCTTCCTTATCAGCAGCTTCTTTTCTCTTATCCTTATCAGAGCTCTTCAGGGAAAAAAAAACAGCACAGTTGATTAATAATGACTGATGATAAATCTCCAAGGATAGACAAAACTTACCAATTTAATATAGACATCGTCATTTTCCTTCTTGTTGGAGAGTTGCTGCATGGACTCAAACTCCTTAGTGTCAACTTTTCTTTCCTCAGTCTTAAGGGCTAGCAGGGCTTTCCTCTTCTCCTCCAGCTCCTTTTGATACTCCTCAAGAGTCATCTCCTATTATGCAAAGAACAATTCTTAAGAGCCATAGAATTCCAATAACAATGGCATAAATCTACTAGTTATGAACAACAGTCGAAACTGTATAGTCCATGTAACAAAAATTCTAGGTATAATATAAATGATAAAGAAATAACCACACCTTTTCCTCGGGTTCTTTTTCAGCTGGTTCACCAGTGGGGTTCTCCTTGTTATCCTCTGCTGCATCTTCCACTCCTGCAAGCTTTTCATCACCCAAATTCTTCTCACTTTCATTAACGGCTTCTTCATGCACCCTAATGACGGAAAAATTAAAGGAGAAATAGTGTGATAACAGCAAAGTAATTCCATTTATTCACAGAAGCTTTATAAGTATCAGGTCGCTGCTATACATTAAGAAAAAAGTTAAACTGCAAAGGATTTACTGACTCTGAAATTTCATCAGTTTGGGTTCCCCAGTTCCCACGACCAGACCCTTCACGCTTGAATTCATTTCTGTACATAGAATAAATCCAGGGTGAAAACGTTAATTTGAAAAACATTTCAGACATAACTGCAAATTTATCGAATGAACTATCAAACAGTATATTTACCCGCGCCCAGTCCCACTGCGGCGTTCAAACACCCTATGAGGACGTTCGTCAACAAATTCACCATTACTGAAACCACCACGTCGGCCTCCACGGTAAGAACCACGAGGTGCACTATAGCCACGTCTTTCAGAGTTATTAGCATCTCCATCTTCAGGAGCACCCTGACCAGCTGACACTGCACTGTTGCTGAACAAGTTCTCATTGTTGGCAGAGTCGCGCCTATATCCACCCCCGGTGCCACCAGTCCCACCACGGCCACGTCCATAACCACGGCCACCTCCACGTCCTCCCCCATGAGCAGCTTCATTCTTAGCCTCCCTCACTGCAAGCAACCAAAGAGAGAATACGAAAAAAAGAAAGGTAAATGTTACAAGGGCATGAGGTCACAAAACATCAAAAAAAAGGAGACATCATATAATTTTATTGCTCGGAAATCCGATGCAACATAGTAACCTTTGTAAGAAATAACATAAGAAGGGGGTGACACAAACCAATATAACATGTGTAATAAATATCCAAAAAAAAAATCATAAAATGCATTAAAAAAAACACACAATGCATATATCAAACAGGAGAATATTAAGAAACTCAGTCCCTTAGATGTTCATTACGAGTTGCGATCTTATTCGCCAATCATTACAGGTCCGTGTCACGACCCCCTCCCTAGAGCGGACCCAACCCTAGAAAGGAGTTCGCGGACTTCTTTAGTTCGAGCATTCTACATGTCACGCAATTCAAACATATATGCAAAAATAATATTTCTTAAATTACAATTTAGCAAATTGATGAAACCCCTCCAAATCACACACGACACAAAACATAAATTTTATTTTTATTCATGAAATGAAACTGAAATCACACTGATAGTTGAAAGTGAATAGATTCACCAGTCCTTGCTCAACAATAAGGTGTTGGCAACCTCTTTAGGGTTTCCCCTCCAATTCTCAATTCAACAATATGATAGCATAACATTACCAAAACAGAACACCCTAATTTATGTCTAAACCCCAAAATAACTAAAATGACTCATTTACCCTTTCTTGTTTCCTATTTTACTCATTGGGTCCTAACACAAACCTCCGAATAAAGTCTCCAATATTAAGGGTTACAACATAAGTCTTAAAAACATGAAAATAATGTCCTAAATGTCTGGACCAACCCGAAAAGCGATTGTGACACGTGGATCAATTCCTGGTATTGCTACTGCTGTGCTGGCGAACTACCTGGGATGTTTGGGAAAATGGGGGTGAGCTTAAAGAGCCCAGTAAGTAAAACATTCATACTCTCAACATGATCTCACCAATAAAATATGGATATGTATGTATATATGTAATAATATTTGAAAATAACATATACTATAATAAGCATCATCTCAAGCAATCATTCTCACAACAGTACAAACATCCATCAAACATGGTTGCTAATCCGGGTCCGATATAATAGTGGATTGAAACCAATGGGAGAGTACCCCATCACAACTCCCAAGGTTTCCGGCCATATCATCCCGCATAAATATATAAGTGGGCACTGAAACACGCTCCACCACTAATTATGCATAACATCGCATAGACTCTCATGAGCTCTCTCATCTCCGACCACTATTATACAAAACCCAGCAGCATAACAACACAAATTATCCAATACAATCAAATCTCACATTCAATCCATCAATCTCATCTCAACAATCACGAATTTATATTTCTCATGCATTCAATAACTCAATAAATATCTCCACATGTGTGTGTGTGTATATATATATACACACACACATATATAAATATAATTATACCATAATATATATATATAATTACACCATAAAATATATATATATAGACTTTCACGGCAACCATCAATCAACAAACAATTATGTTAAGGGAATCATCGTGCGTTGTACTTACCTCAATCCACGCAAAAGTCCTCTATATGTCTATATCCTTGCTAAGATTTGAAAAATGTAAAATTATGATAAAATCCTCAACTTTGCTAAAATTATGATTTTACCCCAAACTTTCCATTTAACCCCAAAACTTTTATACTATGTCCATATAGTCCTAACACTCTCAAATATTACTCATTAACTTATAAAATTCAGAATTTACAGAATTACACTCCTAATCATGCCAATATGCAATTTAGTCCAAAACTTTAAAAATCTTACATTTACACCCCAAAGCGGTAACTAAGCTCCAACGACCTCCAAATTTCACAACGAAGGAACCAATGGTCAGTATACGTCACAATGATGGTGATGGTGACAGTTGATGCACGGTGGTTACCGACGAACGGTCAAACAACGACAACTATTATTTTTAGCTCATTTCTCAACAACTGAAAGTCAAATTTGGGCAAATGAAGTGTTCATACTGCGTATCTCGACAAGGGGAAATTCTGGTCCGAGAGGTAAGGTACACGCGCGGCGGCACGTGAGGGCTCGTGCGGCGAACTGGTGTCGTTAGATTCGTCCCATCGAGAGGATTCTTCAGATGTGGTCACGCGTCGGAAACGGAGATCGGACGAAGTCGAACAAGGCACCTTCTCTCTCTCTAGACACACTCTCTCTCTAGCTGTTTCTCTCTACTGATTTCGTTTTTCCTTCTAAATGCTCACTGGAAATTGCCCTCAAAACTCTCTTTACTCACAACTAAATCACTTTCCTCACCCTCTCCTTGGATTCAACCTAAAACACTTCCAAAATGCAAATAAAAGCTAGGGCGTTGTTTGATTAATAATGGAGAATTATAGAGTAAGGTAAGGGGTGGGTGTTTGTTTGGTTTGGTTAAGGGGACAAATAAACACATTAGGTAATGATAATAAGGTGTTGAGGATTAGTTAGGTTTAAATGATAATGAGGTATTACAACGATTTTCAGGGGCTTCTCTTCATATGTCAGATTCTCACTCAACTCTACCAGTTAGCTCTCCAAGATGTGAGTAGGATCTGGTACATATTTCTTCAGCATTGATACATGAAATACTTTATGGATTCTTTCCAGTTCCGGTGATAATGCCAAACGATATGCCACCTAGCCTACTCTCTCCAAAATCTCATAAGGACCAATATAACGCGGTGCCAACTTCCCTTTTCAGTCAAATCTTAGTACTCTCTTTCAAGGCGAGACTCTCAAGAAAACTTTATCCCCTACTTGGAGCTCAAGGTCCTTCCTTCTTTTGTCAGCATAACTCTTATGTCGACTCTGCACCTCTAACAATCTAGCTTGAATCAATTTGATTCTCTCCGATGTCATATCCACCAAATCTGAACCATTAATCTGTCTATCTCCAACCTCATCCCAACAAACAGGAGTCCTACATCTCCTCCCATATAGAGCCTCAAATGGAGTCATACTGATACTAGCCTGAAAGGTGGTGTTGTAGGTAAACTCTATTAGATGTAAATGCGAGTCCCAACTTCCAGTAAAGGTGCAGAATCGACAGAATATCGTTGTAATACCTCATTATCATTTAAACCTAACTAATCTCCACCACCTTATTATCATTACCTAATGTGTTTATTTGTCCCCTAAACCAAACAAAACAAAACAAACACCCACCCCCCTTACCCTACTTACTCTATAATTCTCCATTATTAATCAAACAATACCCTAGCTTTTATTTGCATTTTGGAAGTGTTTTAAGTTGAATCCAAGGAGAGGGTGAGGAGAGTGTTTTAGTTGTGAGTAAAGAGAGTTTTGAGGGCAATTTTCAATGAGCATTTAGAAGGAAAAACGAAAGCAATAGAGAGAAAGTGTGTCTAGAGAAAGAGTGCCTAGAGAAAGAGTGCCTTGTTCGACGTCGTCCGATCTCTGTTTCCGGCGCGTGACCACATCTGGAGAACCCTCTCAACGAGACGAATCCAACAGCACCGGACCGCCGCTAAGAAGACCGCACGCACTGCTACGCGTGTACCTCACCTCCAAGACCAGAATTTTTCACTCATCGAGATACATAATATGGACACTTCGTTTGCCAAAATCTGACCTTCAGTTGTTGAGAAATGAGCCAAAAACAATAGTTATCGTCATTTGACCGTTCGTCGATAACCACCGTGCATCAACTGTCACCACCACCATCAATGTGATACTTGTGACGTATACTAACCATTGGTTCCTTCGTTGTGAAATTTGGATATCGTTGGAGCTTGGTATGTGATAGTTACTGTTTTGGGGATGTAAACGTAAGATTTCGAAAGTTCTGGACAAAAATGCATATTGACATGATTAGGAGTGTAATTCTGAATTTTATAGGTTAATAAGTAATATTTGAGAGTTTTAGGAAAATATGGACATAGTAGAAAAATTTTGGGGTTAAATTGGAATTTAGAAAGTTTGGAGGTAAAATCGTAATTTAAGCAAAATTAAGGAACCTGATCGTAATTTTACTTTTTTTTTTTTCATATTTTAGCGAGAATATAGACATATCGAGGACTTTTGCGTGGATTGAGGTAAGTACAACGCACAATGATTCTCTTAACATAATTGTTTGTTGATTAGATGGTTGCCGTGAAAGTCTATATATATGTGTGTGTGTGTGTGTGTGGAGATATTTATTGAGTTGTTGAAGGTATGAGAAATATATATTCGTGATTGTTGAGATGAGATTGATGGATTGAATATGAGATTTGATTGTATTGGATGATGTGTGTTGTTATGTTATGCTGCTGAGTTTTGTATAATAGTGGTCGGAGATGAGCTAAGATGAGTTGAGCTGAGATGAAAGGCTATGCGATGTTATGCATAATTAGTGTGGAGCGTGTTTCAATTCTCACTTATACATTTATGCGAGATAATATGGTGGGAAACATTGGGAGTTGTGATGAGGTACTCTCCCATTGGTTTCAATCCATTATTATACCGGACCTGAATTAGCAACTATGTTTGATGGATGTTTGTATTGTTGTGAGAATGATTGCTTGAGATGGTGCTTATTATAGTATATGTTATTTTCAAATATTATTACATATATATATACATACATACATATCCATATTTTATTGGTTAGGTCATGTTGAAAGTATGAGTGTTTTACACACTGGGCTCTTTAAGCTCACCCCTCTTTTCCCAAACATCCCAAGTAGTTCACCAACACAACAGTAGCAGTACCAGGAATTGATCCACGTGCCGCAGTCGCATTTTGGGTTAGTCTAGATATTTAGGACATTATTTTCATGATTTTAAGACTTGTGTCGTAACCCTTAATATTGGAGACTTTATTCGGAGTTTTGCTAAATTGCAATTTAAGAAGTATTATTTTCTTCGCATATATGTTTGAATTGCGTGACATATAGAATGCTCGAACTAAAGAGGTATGCAAACCCCTTTCTAGGGTTGGGCCCACTCTAGGGAGGGGTCGTGATAGTCCGTGCGATCATCACCCACCCTTGCTCAATATACTCAAATTAATTGAGTAAATACAGAACGAACACATAATAAAACATATCATTTAACAAATTTCATAAAATTATTTGAAATTAAAATAAAATAAAATAAAAACTGATCCAGCTTCAAAATAAAAGAATAAATGAAGAAGACATACCAGCCTGAGCAGGAGGGAGAGGCTTCGTAGGAAGCTTAGCGGGCTTAGGCTGAGCGGCGGGCTGCAGCTTGGACTGAGCCGGCGGCTGAGCCTTAGGAGCCGGGAGCTTAGCGATCAGCTGGGACGGGTCCTCGTTATCATCATCACCAAGCAAATCAAAGGGGTTCATATTCGCCATTTGTTGATATATTTTAACTCAACACACACCACACAACAACCAACTTCAGGGGAAAAAAAACTAAAAAAAGAGACCAGCCAAAACCCTAGCTTAACAAAACTAACTCCATTGATGTGTCTTGTTTGACTAATAATAGATCTGCAAATAAAGTGAAACTGAAAAAGTTAAAAGAGAAAATAGAGAAACCCTAGCCGCAACACGGGTAAGAGAAAGAGAGTAAGTGCAGAGTGAGGGACCAAATCCGATAATAAGCTCAATTTATTGCCCTTGTTTGTTGCTCTAAGGAGCTCTCGTGCTGAGTTGCGTTCATTATTATATGGAAATTTTCCCCATTTTTTTAATGTGTCCGGATGCTAGCTAAGTGAGGGTTTTGTTAATAGGATATTAACATATTAGTTATTAGATCTCCAACGTTTTATCATTTATTAAATGAAGATATATTTTTTTTTCATTTGTATCAAATAAGTCCTAATTATTTAGGGATGGCAATGTTGATGCGAGAAGAGAGGATCAACATCTCCGTATTCGTCCCCGATAATTATTAGATGTCTTTGTTCTCTCATAATTGTTTCAGGAAAAGGGATGAGGATCCCGAGGGCCCTGAATCCCAAATAATAAATAATATTTTCTTAAAATAAATTTAAATCATTAAAAGATATATTAGTGAAACTATTACTTTATCTATAAATCAAGCACATATTCAAATAATTAATAATATATATTACACAAATCACAATTTATATAGAAGATTGAAATTCGTATTTTCTAATTTTTTTTGTTTGGTCAATAACTTAATAAAATGATGGATCCCTCATTAAAAAATGATTATATATATAATTATTTTATTTAAGCCCTTATATTTTATATTTTTATAAATATTAAGATTTTTTTTATTAACATCTATATAAAATTATAAATAAAAATTTGAACATATTTATTAAAAAATTAAAAAAATAAATAAATCTTGATTGGGTAATGGGGAGAAGATGCGGATTTTACCTAATCCTCGTTTTTTCCCCGAATAATAAATGAGTATTAAATTTTTCTGTCCCCGTCCCCGATATTAATTTTTTCAAATTTTCATCTCTAATCCTCTCCCCATTTGAGGAGGTTCCCCGAGGTCCCCCGTCTCCTTGGGGATTTCTGTTGTCCCTATAATTATTATTTTGATCAATGGATAACAACTTCTTTATTCCTATAAATTATACAATTTTTACACTTCAATCTTAAAAGATTAATCACACACATATATATATATTAGTCATATAAGTGAGTAAGTATCATCATGTTATTCTTAGTGCATGTTTAATATGGTTTCTAATAGAGGTAAAAGATCTTTTTAAATGTCAAAAGTTATTTTCAATTTTTTTGATGGTATTTGCTTGTATTTTAAATATAGCTCTTGAGGGGAAAAAAAATTATTTTACTTGTATTAGCAAAAGCTCAAAATTTGAGCTTGTTGGAGTAGAGCTTAAAAAACTTTTTTAAAGAGGTAAATTGTTTATAATTTTCTTATTTAATTTAATAAAATTATTTCATTTCTTTTCCATCAAAACTTTAAAAAACTTGTACAATAAAGTAATTTCATAATTTTTAATAAAAATTTTCACTCACAATCAAACGTTTAATTTTTTTTCAAAGATTATACTTTTAAAAACTCTACTAGTAAAAACTTTATTTAAAAAAACTCTAACTATACCAAACTCTTAATTTGTTAACTCTAACGGAAGCAACTGATGTGACAACATAATCAAATTTTATACTTCTTTTAGGGCTTAAGTGTAAAATCGTATAAGTTTTAAGAATAATGTTAAGACCGAAGTGTAAAAATTGTATAATTTATAGGATTAACGAGATGATACTTATTCACAAAAGAAACTTAGAATTTGGTTCGTTAAATCAGCGACTTTCGTTATAATTAACGGAGGAGGACAAATGAGATATATTTATTCACTTATATGAATAAATTATAAAAAAAAAAAAATTATTTAAAGACTGAAATATAAAAATAACATAATTTATAGGATTACACATGTCTTTATGCCATTCATCAATACTCAAAATTCAATTAGGTAAAGAAAAGGTGTCCGACTGAGAGTATACGAATTGGAAAGTTATGATTTTTCATTTTTCAATTTTTTTTTTTTTTTGGAGAAATCGTTAAAATTTTGGTGCTGGTTATTTACTCACATGCCATACCATACCATACGGGATTGGAGGGAGGCTTTGAGCTTATCTTCGAAACGAATACACACACCCATATATGCGTGTCTTGAACTGTGAAGGATAGATTCGCTTGCCACGTGGCTCGACCAAACCGTTGATTTCAGGGTTCATTTGTTTCAGGCAAAGCAAGTGGTACGACAGTGGCACTTCTGTCGGCTGATGCAAAACATCTCACATTCTTTCCATTTGCATCAAGATTGTAATTTTTTCTTATTATTTTTTGGTTTTAAAAAAAAAATAATGCACCCCGAGATAATAAAATCAGTAAAACTTACCTAATGTGAAAAATTAAATACCAATTAAATATTGTGCCCTTATATCAATCCTCAGATTAAATTCACTGTATTTACTTGTTAGCTTCAAGCAGTAACTTAACAAATTGAACACAAGAAACCTCTACTTAAATGTCTCCTCAGAGGATGCTCATCAAACAACATGAAGTAACAATGCAGCAATAACAACTAATTCATAGCCTTGTATGACATTATTGAAAACTATTAGGCAATAAACTGAGATGCAAGTCTTTCTATGAAAGTACTATTACAGGTACTAAAATTCAAGAAAAACACACCCAAAACAATGTATTAAAATTTGTTTTTTGTCTTTTAATTTGGAACTCATTTTATTAAAACAATGATCACTCATTATGAGGGGTCTACGTGAATGCATATGTATATAACTAATGCTATCACTACCACCACTAAATTTTATTTCTTAATAAATATGCTACAAAATTTTACAATTCTCGACGCTATCTTAACTTGATAATTTTTTAAACAAACTGAAACAAAAAAAATAAAATCTCCCTCGTTTTCTTTACTTATTCTCGCACATTATCACATTTAAAAAAAATGATAATATAAAGAAGTGGTTAATGTAAATTAAAATCCAGGCAAAAGAGATAGATCTGCTATGCCTTTTGGAAGGTCCGCGATTTTGTTGAGCAGTGCAAGCCTGTTATTTCTGATTCTTTCTTCTTCCTGCATAAAGGCAAAGCAAAATGTTTAGTAAATAATAATCCGAGCTCCATAAACGGCCAAGTAATACCATATTAAAACTAACACAATAAGCAATGAAGCATTATCAAAATCTGAAAACAAAATGCAATTTATTAATGGTTTAACAAAAAAAAGAGAAACTGAGATCAAAATTACAATATGTGATCATTTGAAGATTAAAGATTAGTTCTGATCATGCATTACAGATACTAAATTAAAGATTCAAAGAATAGTTGGTCATAGTAAGGCCAACAAACCCAACCACACAAGAAGTTAGATGAGACCCGGAAACAAAGAACATAAATAATTGGTCGGTATTTATTGACCATGTCCTGGTAGATCACAGTTTGTTTTTCAGAACTACAAACTAAATGCAATTCAATTAGTGTACCAGTTTCTATCAATTTACTTCCATTTTTAATATTTTATAATTACAAACATATTAATTCCTTTATACCTTTATAGAAGTAATTGGTGTGTTAAAATTTCAAATTAATTGTTCTTTATTAAATAATTTCCAACACATTGGTAGGCACTAGATGTAAAACCCACTCGTGAAGGATTATTTGAATGGATTATGAAAGATACATACCACCATTACGAAGACATGATTGAAAAAGTCCTCTAGTGGTTGTACTAGCCGTGAAGATATTTCAACAAAATCGTCAACATCAATACCTGAAAGAAGGGAGGGAAAATTCATTAAGCAAGTAATATATAAGGTTCTTTAAATAAACTAATTTGAAAATAGAACTCATAAAGCTACATCTCCTGTAAAATTACGATTAGATACCCGGATGAATTTTGTTTTTGCTTGATAAGAAAGCACTCCATAAAGCTTTCTCTTCAGCGGTCTCAAATGCAGCCTCATCCACCTAAAAAGATTTAACTTGGTGGAATGAGGAAAAAATACCTTAAAATTTACTAAACCCAGGGATGTAAAATCTTTGACAATGAATGAGACGAATTTACATTCTTGTTCAATATTTTCAACTCCATTGCGTGTTGTCCAATATAATAAATATGATAAAATAATCTTTGATCAATGAACAATGAAAAAGAGCATAGCTCATGAATTTCAGGTATGACACTTGAAGGGCACGTGGCCCTATACATCGGCTCTTTGAATTCAACATTAAGGTAGAAAAGAAATTACCTCCAGAGCAGTGTCCACATCCTTTCCACGGACGATTCTTGTTGGACGAGAATATGCTTCAACAACCTTAGGGAAAAGCTGGCCTTTTGACAAGGCCTCCATCTACAAACGATAATTTACACATAACAAAGGGAATCTGATAAGCCATCCAAATCTAAGAATGTCTATTCCTTTTTTATCGCACATCGATTAAAAAAGTATAGAATGGCATATTTTCACCTAAAATTTCTTCTTATCAATTAGTTATCTGAGTTAAAACATTATGAAGAGAAAAACCATTGCATCAAAATCATATAAGAACAAACTTCATGAATGCTCAACCATCATACTCAGATCTAATGAGTACCTATACTAATAAATATAAAACTTACTTTATATGCCGTCTTTGTAGCCAAACAGGGTAGATTTGCACGCTCTGCTAGGACAGAACGAACTACTTCTGGACTTATCCCCTTGTCAACCTACAACCAAAACGCAGCCAATATGTGTCATATCCTGAAGAGAATATAAAATATCACCCCATACAACGAAGAAATGCAATTTTTCCCATGATTAAACAATAACAGTGGCAATCTTTAGGCTGCATCAGTGAACAATCCAATAACAAAACAAACAGAGCACAAACACAAATCTTTTTAAAGTACACTAGGAACCAATCAACTTGGAAATCAGACACCAGCATTTTCCAAAGAGGATGGTCCAACACCATTCCTCTACTTGTCTTGCCAGTTTTTTAAACAGTTATTAGACCAACGTTAGGGGATGGGTATACAGTCTCTTCTAGTTTCTGCCCCTCGAACTTAACTTTTACCTCATTGATTTAGCTCCTTTCTCTTAGGTAGGTGCTTATTTATTTGTTGTTTTTTCATAAATCAGATCAGAGCACTATGAATTCAACCTAAATTTTCCCAGTCACTTACCTAACTTTGTCTGCATGTCTATTCATGAAGAAATGGAATCAAACAAGCAATGAGAACATGCGAATGCACATCATCGTTAAGCAAACAAGCATAGAACTAATTGATATGAAACTTCTACATACCAGAAATTGCTCTAGTCTTCGAGTAACAAATTGATGTACCTAAAAATTTTGAAACAGAGAAGATCAACAGACAACAATCATAATTAATGACAAACATATAGTGACAGACTGCCTGTGTAAAGGGTAATGGTGGTATGTGGGTACTAGTTGGTTCAACTGATAAAACCTCTTGAGATGATTAAGAGGTTTTGGGGTTCAAACTGCAAAGCCCACTCACATGGGTTAAGCAATGGCATTATTACCACATAGGATGTGGCGATTTCATAGATTATCAAAGGATGATAAATGAGGGAAAGAGATGAGTCAACCATAAAAATTCTTTAGACTAACAAAGTTCGTAATCGTAACTGTAAAAGTCAGTATTGAGCTTGCTTCATTCTTACATCATTTATTGTCCTGGCATCTACTGTAATACGCTGAACATCAGCAGCAAGTCGTAAGGCATGCTTCAAATCAAGATTTTTATCCTTTTCAATCAATATTTGGACCTGACAACAACAGCAGCATTACTTTCATGTAAATGTAATCTAGTAAAGCCTCAAAGAGTTTGGAATCATGTACATACAAGACCATAGGAGATTCTTCGTAGGCCAAATGGATCATTGGTAGAACTAGGCTGACAACCAGCAGCAAATAAGCCAACAAGGCTATCCAATCTGCAATAGGACAACAAATCACACAAAAAAGGTCACTGTCAAAGGAGCAGCAAGGATGTGCAAATCATATGAAATAATGAGAAAGAATCAAACCATAGTGAGAAAAAGGTTAAAGAATACTTCTATACACCTCCAGACATGTTCAGGGGTAAAATGACAGAAATTAGGGGGAAGATGCTGCAAGGAATCAGTAAATTATCTAAAGCACTACTGCACTATAAGCAAGACTCTGTAGAACCTCATTTTTTTTGCCATTATCAGAGACTTAGGCAAGCAAGGAATTCAACATGGCATCGGATGACACTCGATTTTATCTCCAAATGTTAACAGGTGGGGACCAGATAGGGGTAGGGTTAGACATCGGACTTCTGATTTGGACATTTATTTTCTCAATTTTTTTAAGTATTTTGGTAGGGCCCATCGCATTCTTCCGTCCTAAATTTAGAATTCTCATAATTTCCAACAACTCTTTTTCGGCATCTATAAACAGGTAAGCATCTTATAACAGGTAAGTCGATTGAGATGTTACGCATAGAATTCAATTGGGCTGGAGGAAATAGAGATGTGCGTTTGGGGTCCTATGCGATCACAATATTCCTTTAAAACTTAAAGGCAAATTTTATAGGACAGCAATGAGACCTGCAATGCTTTATGGAACGAAATGTTAGGCAATAAAGCATCTACACGCCCAAAAAATGAGGGAAGCTGGAATGA
This sequence comes from Zanthoxylum bungeanum, assembly GCA_019454045.1. Classification (NCBI taxonomy): domain Eukaryota; kingdom Viridiplantae; phylum Streptophyta; class Magnoliopsida; order Sapindales; family Rutaceae; genus Zanthoxylum; species Zanthoxylum bungeanum. The sequence goes on from SKCR01003155.1 coordinate 44,721, forward strand.
GAATGCTTAGATGAATGTATGGGCGGATTAGGAAAGACAAAGTTAGAAATGAAGTAATTGGGTATAAGTTAGTGATAGCACCGATTGATGAGGGGATGAGAGAAACAAGGCTAAGATGGTTTGGACATATCCAACGTAAGCCTTTAAGTGATCCAGTGAGAAAATGAGAGCAAATGGTGTTGTCATATGTCAAGCGAGGAAAGGGAAGACCTAAGTTGACATGGACAGATACCATAAAAAGAAACCTAGGTTTTATGAAGCTTGAAGAATCAATGATCTCATATAGAGTACAATGGAGTCAAAAGATCCATGTAGCTAACTCCACCTAGTGGGAAAAGACTTTGTTTGGTTTGTTTGGTTATGAACAGGTAAGTATCTTCAAATGGCGCATGTTCCCTAAACCAATGTCAAGTTGATTTACATAAGATAAATTACATGGAAAAAAAGGAAAAAATTGTTGCAACTAGGTTTATCACTTGAGCTTCACCTGTCAGCAACTGCCAAAACTGTACCCACATCAGTTTTTGGAAGAACATCTCCTGAAAATCTAGGAAGGTTGATCTCTAATAGGGCCTCAGCAATCTGCATATAATAAATCAATAATAGAATCATGGTTAAAACTAAAATAAAACGAGTGCAACATGATATCAGGCAGAATATATGGGAATAATACAACAATAACAAAGGTAAAGAGAATGTAAATTATCTATACATGAAAAGAAAACAAAAAGTTAGGAGTAAGTTAAGCAACCTGCTCAGAATAGCCATCCCTAAGTGCATAATGACGGGCCATTACTCCTGCAAGAGAAGTGAACTCCATTACGACAGAAGTTGCAAGATCTGACATTGCAAGTGAAGCAGCTTCCTGGACACTCTGAAGCATATCTTCATTAATTCCAAGGTCCAAACTTAGTTTGGTAACCATGTTTTGTATACGCATTGTCTTGTCCAGCATTGTTCCTAGCTTCTCCTGTCATTTTAAATCATAAAAATACAGAAGCTATTAGATACCTAACAGCATCCACCATCCAGGAAAAAAAATGAACCAGCAACACTATCAAAATAAAGCTTATATTCTATGAAGTCACGTCATATTAAAATTAGTATTCAACAAAAGGACTACAATCATGTAAGAAATCAAAAATAACGGAGATAATGTAGACTAAAGGTGAGGTTATGAGCTTCAGAATTTGAAGAGCAAAAATATGATTTCTTATCATTGTTCCACACTATAAGCATACCAAAATGATACAACTTACATGAAAAAGAATCCCTTTTAGTTGACCTCGGAAGTCAGCAAACTTCTTACGTGTATCCATCTCATAGAAAAACTTAGCATCTTCATAGCGAGCTCTGCAAATATAATATTTTCCAAAATGTTTATGTACAACACAAGCCTCAATAAGATGAAAGAATACTATTCTGGAAACAAAGAGCTTAGCTGTTTCAAAATAAAGAGCTAACTCACATTAATAACAGACAAAACAGGAGGAAAAACTGGCCTCCAAGAGTAAATACTAAATACACATTTTAGACATAGATTATGCAATGAAACCCTATCTATAGAAACATATCTGACAATTTTCAAATAGGAAAACAGATAAATAAGATCCAAACCAACCTGAGTACAGCTTCATTTCCTTTCCTTACTACCGTCTCATTGATTGCTCCATTTGCAACCTAAAAGGAAGCCCCATGTCATCTGATGTACTGGTGGAAAATTCAACTTAGCCCCTTTAAGAAAAAGAACCGCGTTTCTGACATAAACATGAATTAAGCAAATACTTACAGCAATAAAGTATGGCAACAGCCTCCCTTTATCATCAGTCACAGCAAAGTACTTCTGGTGCTTTTTCATAACCTGCATGATAGGTGCAGAGCAGTTAAGAACTGAAGGAATAAGTATTTGGTGTGTCCAAAATTCTTTACGTCCCTATTACAACTTGAATCTGGCTAAATTCATATCTGAACAACAGGCAAAATCAATAATATTACTTATTTATAACCCACTAATGATAAATCAGCTAAATGCAAATGCCCAATGAACTCATCCTCATTCCTCAATGACGAAAGAACACTAGAAAGGACTGTAAAAATCATTGGAATCTACTGAAACTTCAGCCTGATCAAGCTCTAGAACAACGGCCAATTGAGGAAGCATCCACATTTAAAATTTGATTCAGAAAAAGATTTGCCAATGAAAAGAACAAACCAGGTTACTTCAATATTCTTAAATATACGTTAAATCTTAAATGGAGGAAACATAATTCAATCCTCAGCAATTATCAGCTTGTCAAATACATTCACTCACAAAAATGACACAAAGAACTCTCAGGTGCAAAGGGAAAATGCAATCAAGTCCTCAGAAGTTGACAGCTTACCATAGTTAAAAGATCTTCTGGAAGCTCTAAGAAGGACTTCTTAAATTCTCCAAGAACTGGAACAGGTGCCTCAACAAGATTTACAACCTAGTAAATATAACAAAAAGATATGTCAAGGTAGCAGTACTTTTAAATTCATAAATAAAAATGTCAAATCTGTTACCTCATTAAGTAAGCTTTCCTGAACAACAATGTGTCCATTAACACTTTTTGCTAATACATTGGAGTGCTCCAAAATTGTATTCCTTCGATCCTGAAAACAGAAGTAATTTTTCCAGTCACTTTACAGTCAAAAGTCCCATTTCAAATATAGGATGAAATAGCAGAACTGTAGAAAGTAAAGGAAAGAATCAAATTACTTCACGATACCTCAATTCCAATCTTTACTCCAGCATTCCTCATCACACCAGCATAAGATTCCGCATTTTGTACCTGTGAATGATATGTTTAACAACTTTAGTATGTAAAAGAGCATGAATTAAAAAACTAAACAAATAAAAAAGATTGTCACTATGGATGGGTCAATTAGAGTCAGGAAATGACTTTAGCTTTGATAGCTGAGTAATGATTAGATGGTAGTGGATTGGAGAGAATATAAGTTAGCAGTTAGGTCTCCACAAGTGTACTGAAACTTTACCATCAACCTACGGGCATCATCCAAACTCTTTGCCCTTTTTCTTGTGTTATATTTTAACCCAAGACCTATTGTATAATATACTGTTGATCCTACCAATGTTTATCTGAATTTAAGTATTGCATCATCCTGATTCAACAACTATAAAACCCAAAGCTTCTATGCATTTGTAGACATTGACAAGTAACAAAATCAAATATTAAAATGCTTAAGATAAAAGAAATCCCCCTGCCGAAATTTTTTAGAAAATAAGAAAAGAAAAGAAAAACAATTATGAAATATGCACGACTTAAACGGCTTCCAGAGTTGGCAACCCTCATGGGGGAGAGAGGGAGAGAGACTAGATGAGAAATACGAAGCCTTTTCTCACAAGCTTCTATGGGCTGCCAAAACTTCCTCTCTTAAAGACAATCATTATAATTCATGTAAATAGTAGTGGCAGGTGAAATACTAAGCAATCAAGTTCCCATACCGTAACAGTTGCTGAAGGAGTATTACGAAGCCCATATGAAAGGTTTCCACTGCATTATAAAATTGGAAAATAGTAAGCAGAAGTTCAATACACTCTCAAGAGCTAATTAGAGCCACTCACTTTTACAACCCTAAGGATATACGTATTATTATACGCGGAACTTTTTTTTCTCAATAAAGGACATAATGTGAAACATTTAACAATATGTACCTCAAGATTCCAGTAAATGTGAATGGAACAACCACATCTCCGTGCAAGGCCATAATCCAACGAATAGGTCTGCTGAACATTACCTACATTACAATAACAAGGAAACACTTGAAAGTTGAAATCTCTAGTTTATCAAAAATTCAAAAATATAACCACTAGTTTAGCTTTTCAAATAAAATAAAAACTGAAAATGCACATACCTGAGAGTTCCAACGCATTGATTTCGGGAATGATATTTTAGAAATGATACCAGGCACATCTTCAGATAAAACCTAATATATCATAGCATAAGTACACTAAAATATGAAAATAAACTGGTACATGAAAATAAACAATATTAGAAAGAATTCAAATCCAGTCATAGCAAGCATTATCAGACAAGCAAATGCTTCACGTATACAGATCATTTAGCAGGTCAAATAGTGAAAGACTTTCATTTACTAGCAATCTACAAAACCCACGGTTTTTCATATAATGCAAGATTTATGAGCATCAACTTGAGAGCAAAGCTCTTATTTCTGATTAAGAGTTATTAATGAAAAAGCTAATTGTAGCTTTTTTGAATGTGATCATTATTATATATGGACACAAAAGCTAATTGTATTCTATTAAGAGTTATTAATGAAAAATCCATACCAGTACAAGTTGATTCCAATATATTATCTCATTTGCCTTAAAATGATGACTTCAATTACAGTCCGTTGGATCTATCAATCCAATGGTAAAGCAATGATCATTTACATGCTACTTTTTTACTTTAGATATAAACTTAAAATTTAAGATACTGTTTTAATTTAAAAATTCAGGTTAAGGGAACCTGACACTGATATAATTATACTAAATCCTATTGTTGGTGGGGGTTTTAAAACTGATCACCGAAGATCCAAAATACAACTAGAGAAAGATCAGATGCAAAACCTCCAATGCAAGTTGAGCAGACTCCTTCACACGAACATAAACATACTCTGCTTTCCCTGCAATATGGAAAGCACTAGGAGATTTCATGATCAAGACATCATCAATTGCAAGCCATTGGCAAGTAGTTTATGTATATTATTAGAACTAGATGTCTAGATCATTGACAACCAATAGTGGCAACAATTCCGATTCAACAATAATCATATAGACATTTGAAAAGTGAGAGGAAGTCATATGAGGATGTAATGAAAGTGTAAACATTACCATTTAAACCAGTTGGAAAGGATATTTACATTATAATCAAAGCTATATTGAGTCAAAAACCATCAAACCATTCAGAACCTAGCATTTATGCATGCATTAGATTGACTTACCCTCAGCCTTTGTAAATAATGAGTCAATTGGAACAGCATATCTTCGGCAGAAGCCCTCAACAGCCTATGAGGAAAAAGTCATGTAAGTATTATGATTATACACCCGTTAAATTCATATTCAGCATCAGGTGGCAATAAAGGAGAAGCTAAAACATTAGAACTAGATGCAAAAAAAATCCATACCAATATCCATGCAAATCAAGGGAGATTTAGTTATAAGTTGTAATAGTTTCAAAGTTCAATGTCACATAACAAAAAGCTGGACACTAGACTACTAGAGAATAAAACCAAAAAACGCTATCCAAGGAGAAGAAAAATTATATAAATCGTAACACCAACGCTCCTTCTGCAGTCATTGCCATCTTCAAGTATTAATGTTGCATAAAATACACTAACTAGTTCAGTAGATAGATCATCAAGTTTCCTTAAGCTTAAAGACCTTCAGGTAAAATATAATTGCAAGACAAATAGAACCTTCGTGGGATTCCCTTGTTGATCAAAGGCCTTCGAAGTAGGAGGTCCTCGAACCTCAACCTCATTCTCAGATTGCTTTTGGCAAAGACTCTCGATGAAAACCTGAAAGTGAGATAATAAATAACACTCAGATCATAATATTCGCATATTACAGGAGTCTGATTCTCAGTATTGAATGTGGTTTCAACTTTCAAGAATATAAAAACATAAAATTATTAACAGCTGCAAACTTTATGTTAACATCAAATTAGACATACCACTAATCTACGAGGTGTGCCAAAAGCCTGCACTTCCCCATGGCTCAATCTTTGTTTATTTAGTAACTGCATCATTAAATCTTTAAGCTGCACAGAACGATCATTGGATAACAATTCAATTGAAGTCATCCGAGAAAAGAACAATAAAGACATCATTGCCCAAAGAAGAAGAAAAGGGAGAAGATGGAGAACAGCCTATACTAATCCATAAAAGTGTTTGAAAAAAAGAAAAAAAGGATTGACATTTCCCAAGAAAACAAACCATACCTGATGGCTTGCATTAACTACATCTTGAGGCGGCATCTCTTCAGTCCCAATTTCAAGAACAAATAATCTTGGATCCTCATGCACCTGTGAAATGAGTTGTAGGATAAAAAAGGCATTTATAAGGGGACAAAGCATATTGCCGACATGGCATTTATAACCAATTTGCTAAGAATGGCAAACTTTGATAACTTTAAAAAAGGTTCCAAAAAATAAAAGCTGAAAAACTGCACAAGCAAACTTTAATCTGTGGCTAAAAGGCTGCTGAAAGAAATTGCCATCAACCCATGCAGACAAACCTTCTTTACTGCAGCCTCCAGAAACTCTTTAGGACATGCGAGATGAACAGGTTCAGAAACAATACCCAGTGGATGCCCAAGGGACTCCCTGGTCTTCAACCAAAGTTGGGCACATTGGCGAGCTAAACTGATAAATTGCAAAAATCAACACATAAAAGTCAATTTCTATTTTAAAAAGTTTCTTAAGAACAAACTGTAATTTTTTTTTTAACGTTGTTAGGAACAAAGGAGCTTTTGTTCATTATATGTTGTGAAGGACCATATTTTCCTGGCTTATTTTTAACGTATGAAGACACATATATTGTTAATTACATGTTATATACCCTAAATGTATGGCTGATCTTACATGATTCCCCATGTGATACAGCAGAAAATCATACGAAAAGCTTTTCACCTTGATCTCAATATCAAAAAAGCTCCAATATGTTCAGAGTAGCAATTAAAATTGACAGTGCCCTATACAGTCAGACGACTCAGACCTAACTTGACACAGTCAAAAACTTTTCAACACAAGCTTCATCAGTTTATATGGAGTGTCCTGATCAAATCAGACAATTTCTTAACAGAAATAAGCCAGGAGATAATAACTTCACCTGCGCATTCGACCAAAATAACGGGCACGCTCAGTTACCCCAACAAAGCCTCTGGAGTCAAGGATATTAAAAGCATGGGATGTCTTCAAAAGCTGATCATACCTAGCATGTTTCGAGCAAATGTTAGCTTTAAAGAAGGAAAAATATTGTACAGTGCACAAGGGAGAATACATCGAAGGTTTCTAGACATACGCAGGGATTGCAAGTCCCGAAGCAAGTAACGAGTGTGCTTCTTCCTCACAAAAGTCAAATTGCTTCTGAAGATGATGAACATTGGCGTGCTCTAAATAATATGTACTCATTTCCTTCCTGAAATAGAAATAAAATAGTGTGTTATCTCAATATTAAATAATCAGAAAAAAACATATCACATACAATACAAGTTATTAGGTGACACCATAGTTCACATAAGAAACATAAATAATAGAGAAAGGATACCAACAAAGTATAACTCAAAGCAAAATATATAAATGCAATAACTCGCCCATAATAAACCATATAGAAGATTATGTCTTCACAAAAATTAACAGGACTAATTTCATATTTCTTGAAACAATACATTTCAAATTGCTAGCAGAAGGCATGCCACCAATAAAATTCCCACAAAAGTCCATTCTATGTGATGAATTCAAGTTTCACAATAAAATTATAAACACAACCCAAGCTTAAAGATATCAATAGGACATAAGTTGGATTAATGTAAAGATAAATAGTACAAAGAAACCAACAATTATAATCCGTAACCAGTAATTTAAGTTGTTTCTTTACTCATTTTCCAAAAACAGTTCCCCATATGTAATTCCGTTGGCATACTGAATTTTCTTAAAATGATCAACTCCCTGCAAAATTTTTCAAAAGAAAACTTCAGGAAAAATATATAAACCTGACAAAAGAGAAGCAAAAGAATTCAAGTAATATCAACAGACCTGAAGCAACATGAGGATACGCTCGAGACCGTAAGTAATTTCTACAGAAACCGGTGACAATTGAAGACTTCCAGCCTAGAAAGAATAACAAACATGGAACTTCTCAACCAAAGAAAATAATCATCATGAGCAATAAAATGTTAACACATAAGTCATAACTTCTAACATAACAAAAAAGACCTGCTGGAAGTAGGTGAATTGTGTGATCTCCATCCCGTCCATCCAGATTTCCCAGCCCAATCCCCATGCACCAAGTACCTGAAAGCATCATTCCAGGGCATGCAAAGATCAAGCAACAATAAGCTCTATGAAATCTCTCAAATAACACAATGATAGAATCATAATTCATAACTAAACACATGCGAGAAAATCGAACCAAAATTGTACACATCCAGCAGCAAAAAATGATATTATTACCGGGCTTTCCCAATTGTCCTCCACAAATCGTATATCATGTTCAGTTACATTAATGCCTGTCAAGCACATACGCATCAAAACAGTAAATAAATACTCGAAAGAAATACAGATGAGAAATTAAAAAAATAGCTTCGAGATAGAACCCAGAGACATTAATTGCTATTCACCAGAATATCATGAATTGGTTTCAAATTTACAAATAAAAAATACTTCTCAGTACCTAAAGCTGATAGGCTACGAATGAAAAGATCCTGTGAGTTTCCAGGATCAGGCTTCAATATAACCTAATAAAATGAAAATGAAAATGTAACACGAGAATTGAACCAACAAAAAAATCACACACGTGCACAAGAACAAAACCGAATTAAACTAAACCTGAAATTGAGTGTGGCGCTGAAGCCTGTTAGGGTTTTCTCCATAACGACTATCATCTGGACGAATACTAGGCTCCACATACCTTTCAACCGAAATTCCACATCAGCTTTTCTTTCACACCACATACTACAACTATTGTCACAAGCAAAAACAAATGTGAATATTTTATAAACTTACATTCCAAAGCATACTTACGCAACATTCCATGGTTCTGGACCAAGAACCCTCAAAAACGTCAGTGGATTCATAGTACCAGCTCCAACCTAATCAACAAAACCAAAGTAAAATATAATAATTTACACTAAAAAATAAATATTAATAACAATAAAAATTATATGGATAAAAAAGCAAACAAAACCACTTGTAAACATTACCTCTGTATTGCTGCATTGCATTACAGCACATCCAACAGACGCCCAATATTCCTATACATTTAACAATGAGTTCACATAAGAACAAGGGAAAAATAACTGATAAAAATAACAGAAACAAACAAAACAATAAATATGTGCAGAAAAGTTCGAATTGCAAGTAAATTGACCTGGAGTCTTTGAATAGCTTGTTGAAAAGTAGGAACGGAAGCTTTTTGCGCCTCATTGTTCGGTTCAGTCGACGGCGGCTCTTGAATTGCTGAAGTGCTAATAGCGCGAACCGAAGTTCTGTTACTATAACGGCGGCTCAGCGGTGAATGACAGAACCGGCTAGGGTTTGGCTTCCCGGCGCGGAGGAAAGAGAGATGTGAAGCGCGGGGTTTGAGAATTGAAATGACAAACGGCAATGCAATAATTGCCATGACTGGCACTCAAATTTTGAGAGGCTTCAAATGAGCCTTAGCGTTAGCCACTCGGGCTGAGAAAATCAAAAGGTTCGATACAGAGCGCGTGATCGTATGGCACTTTATAGGCGGTAACTTGGCTTCTGTTTTACCAGCTTTTACTGCCGTAAGTCCGGACAAGTTCCACAAATTTTTTTTTTACCAGCGGTTAAAAAGTCAAATTTTTACTACGATTTGGTAGTTAACGGCAAGTGTTTTTATCGAACACTTGGAAAAAAAAAAAAC
>SKCR01003156.1:0-75987 GCA_019454045.1 Zanthoxylum bungeanum
TTATGTGTTTGCCATTGAAAGAAAGCATTAAATGCTTAATGACAAAGTCCTTGTCTTTAACTTATAATTTCTTATGCTTTGATATGACATTCATATTTTTGTGTTGGCCATTGCAAGAAAGCACTAGTTGCTTAATGACAAGGTTAGTTGGCTTGTGTAAGAGAATATAATCTCTACCATTTCTCTCACTTCCTAAGGTTAACACTTTGCATTCATTCACACAATTGTTGTGAGAAATAATTGAGAGAAAATAGAGAGAGTTTTAGAATTCACAAGTGTTGTGAAATTTCTAAAACCAAACACCTTTGTGACATCCTAAATCTCTAAATTATTTAGATGTTTAATCTTTGTTAGTGAAGCCCACACTTCGGTTTGTTGGTTTCGAGTCATAGTTCGGAAGATCGAGTGGTTGATCCAAGTGTTGGACAACAACAAATTGATCTTGGCTACTATAACAAATGGAGAAGGCAAAAAAATTTTTAAAGATCCATACCGGAGCATGTGCCACCACAAGCAACTTCCGCCGCGCTAAGGAAAGTCGTTTCCTACATCTATCTCACTAGTATTTTATAAATCTTAGATTCTGCTCGGTGAAAGTCATAATCTTATTAATACTAGTTGATAATTTAGTGATCCAACCAATTTTAACTCTTAAGATTTTAATCACTAATCTGATTAGTCTCTACTAACCAATTAAATTAATTAAACTAATTTAATCAAGTTGTTATAATGATCTAATCAATTTAACTATTAAATTACTAGTCCACTAATAGGTTTTAAAATTTAGAATTCAACGAACGGACCAAATGTCATTAAACTATTTAATTGATAAAAGCACATTATTTATTCTAAGGTGCAGACCATATTACCGTCTATTCGGAACCTGCTATGGAATTTACGTCTGGGTTTCCATCTGATATACCAAGGAAATTTATGTACTCATAAGGTCCATTTGATTCTAAAACATGAATTCGCAATTTTTAAACCATTAAACCAATTAATCTTATTAATTTGTTTGCATGCATCTCATATTCTTATTTAACATTTAAATTACATAAAATCATATTTTATGATTAGAATATCATGCATATCTACATGTTATGGCATGTGAAAATGCAAGAGTAGGCACTCTAGGCTATATGACATGTTAATAAATAATTTAAAACACACATATTTCTCAGGCCTGGGCGTCGCAACACGCACTGGTGGGCATCGCGATGCCCATAATTTCAGAAACTGGAATTATGTCAGTTCATCATCGCGTCACGACGCGAGGGGACCTGCGTCGTGACACACGTGAGGCAGTGGCATGTGTATTGATATGCTGGTCGCGAAACGCAAAGGGGTTGTGTCGCGTTTCCAGGGCTGGAAATGCTGAAACCTACACATTACAAATTACGTTGACAAGGCTCTTATTTTTCTATACTAATCTAATTAGTACAATAAATCCAAGGCATCATTTGGTCTTCAAAACTTGTTCCATGGAGTGTTGTTGAATTCTTTACAGAATTTCTTCTTCAAAAGTCCTTCGCGGCATCAGGTCCTCCAAGTTACAAATAGGGTTACATAATGAACTTATTACAAAGGAAATGAACTTACAACACTTGAAAGAATATGACCTTATGGTCTTAACTTACAACACTTGAAACAATATGACCTTAAGGTCTTACATTTCCAATGCTAAAAACAAGAGCCGGAAAAAATAACGATCAACGCAATACATTTATCACATGAATCAAAAGTAAACATTCATCACATGAACATTAAAACCATTCATGTCATGAATCTAATTATACCTACTCATCACAACATGCATTTTTAATAATCTATATCTCATATAAATTATTAAAACTAAAATGAAAAGGGTTAAGAAAACTTTTCAACCTTAAGCTCTCAATGCCAATTGTAGGAAATGACTTTCCTTAGCGCGGTGGAAGTTGCTTGTGGTGGCACCGGGTCCGGTATGGATCTTTAAAATTTTCTCTACATTCTCCCTTTGTTGTAGTACCCAAGATCAATCATTTGTTGTCCAACACTTGTATCAACCACTTGATCTTCCGAACTAAGACTCGAAACCAACAAACCGAAGTGTGGGCTTCACTCACAAAGATCAAAACTCTAAAATATTTAGAGAATTAAGATGTTACAATGGTATTTGGCTTTTGGAATTTCAAATACTCTCACAACACTTGTGAATGTTTGAACTCTATCTATTTTCTCTCAAATTCTTTCTCACAACACTTGTGTGAATGAATGCAAAATGTTAACCTTAGAGTGAGAGAAATGGTAGAGATTATATTCTCTTACACACAAGCCAACTAACCTTGTTATTAAGCATCTAATGCTTTCTTGCAATGGCAAACAAAAAATGTGAATGTCATACCAAAGTATAAGAAATGATAAGTTAAAGACAAGGACTTTGTCATTAAGCATCTAATGCTTTCTTGAATGGCAAACATATAAATGTAGAGGTCATCCCAAAGCATAAAATGCATTAGCTAATGAAAAAACTATTAGGTGTATACAAGCCACCTAATAGACATAATTGCTTGGATGACATGGTAGCCATATGGCTTTGTCTCCTAAGGTAAATAAAAATCACCATCTCAATAATGATTAAATTACATACAATTATGTTGAAGTGATTATCTCATAATTATTACTAATTTGATTATCTCATAATCAAGACTTGATTATCTCATAATCAAAGAATTCTAGAAAACATCAAGTTAAACTAATTTAACATAGTTTTCATTGTGACAATAAATATTATTAATCTCATTAATAATATATAAATATAAAGTGAGGATATAATTAGATAATCTAATTATATTAGGTTTGATACAGTTAATCGAGCTAGCATGAGGACCAAATGGACCTACGGTTTCGAGCTCCAATAATTCTGAAATATTAATTAAACTCTTTAATCAAATATTATGAATTATTAACTCTACGTTATTCCGCTAAAAAGTTGAAGTTGAACTCTCGTTACCGTAGATGGATAAATTAAAATCGAACTTCTTCGGTGTCCATCGATATAGTCATTACATATGGATATAGGCCTTCACGAATATCTCATAAATAGAGCCGGATCAAAAGTCCATTATAACTTTCTAATATTTTATCTCTTAAGCACCATTGATTCTATAATAAATAATTAATTCATAACAATTATGAATATATAAAACTTTCTATTCGTAATAGAAAAGTTGAGCGCCCAAATTGTTCAAGTCCCGAATCAACTCTTAAAAAATATATTCTTCTACTTCTCGTAAGAATGAGTGAATTCCATATCTATGTAAAATGTTCCCAGCTACACACCAAACCATATCCCAAAAATACGTAGTTATTGGCCGGGAATACAACACCAACCTCACCATAGTAAATCAAATGACATAGCCTATCTTGCAGGGGTTCGTAATACACTCAGGATTAAGATCGAATTTATATATGACCATCTATTAGATAAAATGAATTTCTTCGATTAACGGATATTATAAAGAAATTTGTATTTATCTGAGTCCAGTCCTATATGATCTTATCATACAAGGTGCCTCCATTCCCATGTCACTACATGAACTATCCCGGATCAAGGTCATCATACATGTATAGAATGGACCATAGCTATAGATAAACCACAACAAAGTACCATTTTTGTTTGTTCTGCTATGGACTATTTAGATTACTAACTTCATACTTAAATCCTCTTGTGCATCAAACATACACTAAGTCTGAAGGTACAATAGTAATCAAGGTAAACAAGACAATTGGACAATAGGCGATATAAATCAAACAACTTTGATAAAATGAATAATGCATTTATTATTATTACAATAATGAATTCCGTTTAACAATACATGAAGCTTTAGGATATAAATCCCAACAATTGGGAAGTGTCACTATAAGTTGTATATTCTCAAATAAAGTTTATTGTCAAGATTTAGTGACAGGGTCGGTTAGTAAAATCCATTGAGACCAGTACATGTCGTATATCGGACTTGGTCCGATGGTTTATCCCAATAAACCGTGAGTCTTGGGAGACTCGTATAGACATATAGGTATTTATTTGATAAACACTGAACGACTCATCGAAGATTTCCTAATAGATGGTATACCAACGTCAATAAGAATCTTCTCGAGTCGAGTAGCATAGTGGTCATTTGACTTGAGATACAATTGTGGATATATGAGACATCCTTCATACTTTGATGGCAGTCATGTCATCGATCTATTAAAATCAGACTTCTGCTTGTTCGTTGGGTGTGGAAGCATGCTAATGATATCCTGTGAGTATCAGATGGAATTTGTCAGTCCTATGTACATGACATATGTATCATGTACGTATTTGTGATCTAGTAAATCAATGGTCGTGGTATACTTCGGAAGTGAGTTCTGAGTATTATTTAGAGATCGTAAATTTGTAAGTCGACTATATTATACCTTAGGGATTTGACGTTAATTAGAAATTATCTGTGGTCATCATAATTTACAAGTGGGTGAATTATGGACACAGAAGTTGATTTCATGATAGATAAACCTAAACTTATAGAGTCTCACAATATGAAGTGTACACAATGAGCACTTAGGCAACACGTTATGAATAATACAGATTATTCATAATACTTTATCGGATTAAATGAGTTAATTAGAATCTTTTAACGGTTAAACGAAAAATACATGCATAAGGGGCATTTCAATCATTTCTTAATTAATGTGTATTTGTATTTAATATATGATTTTATTAAAAACACATTTAATTAATAGTCCAATGAGATTTTTGACATATATCATTAATAAATGTATTTGGATTATTTAAAGTAAATATTATACATATATTTAGATATTTGTATTTAAGTAATACTTAATTATTAAATTATTAAATTATTAAAATATAAATATCTAAGGTGATATTTATTTGGAAATGATTAAAGTGTAAATGTTTGACCTTTTCATTTAAGATAAAGGTTATCAAATTGGATTTAAATTCTTTAATTTGATTAAATGAATTATAAATGACCAAATTATCCCCAAGTTAGGCCAACCCTAGTATTTAAAGTGAAAAAATATTTTTCTCTTTCATAGTACAAGCCATGGCCGACACTCACTTCAAATAAAAGCTTCCAAAATATTTCTTGCGAGAAACTTGAGAGAAATTGATCAAATCAAGAAGAAAGCTTAAGGAAATTAGGAGATTGTGAGGTAATCTTTAATATTCTTAAGCTTAGAAATTTTTTCTTATTCTTGAACATTTAGAATTGTTCTAGGATTTCTTTCTTTCTTAAATTTTGGGCCATTTTGATTTGGAGGATGAATTTGGAGACTTGATGCATGTATGAAGTAAGATTGATTAATATTAATGTAATATTAGTTCAATTTTGTCATTTGATGATTTGTTGTCATTCTAGGGTATTATGACCACTCTTATAACTCCTAAAATTGTTCTTGATTTCTTCATTGGTGGAGACTTGGATTGGTGTTAATATTAATATGATTAATGTTGAGAAAAATGGATTTAAAGCATGAAAAATGATAATTTTTTCATCCATATCAGATCTAGAAATTTTGAAATTTTTTTGATGAAAAATATATTATTTAAATGTATTGGATGTGTATTGGGGATTATAATCATTGTCAAAAATTATTTCGGAGTGAAAATATGCGAAAATGGCGAAAAACGGTGTTACCGGGTGAGTTTCGGGCTTACCGGTGACGGATGTCCAAACAGTGAATTGGTCACTGTTCGGGCAGCCCATGAACTGTCCAAGTACTCTGGGACTGACCTGGGTAGCCCTTATGTGTATTGGTTGGTCGGTTCGGAAAAAAATGCATTTTATAATATTTTACGGAAAAATATTTTCGTAAAAATTTCGTGGTGTTTCTAAATTAATTATGTCGTTATTTGATATCGAATAATATGTTTAAGTGAAATATGAATAAATTATTCATATTGGATATTGAACAATTTATTCGGTAAGTTTAAAAATTTTAAACTGCGATTTCGCCCAAACCGCGCTTTACCGCTGCGCCAGACCCTAACATAAGGCTCTACCGGGATAGAGTTAGGAAGCTTATAGGGTTGTCGCGATCCTCATATATAGATAAAATATTAGAAGGGTATAGTTTTACCAACTACAAAGTAGTAAATGTCAATTTTCGATACAATATACATCTTTCGAAGAAAATGGCGCCTCAAACTGAGGAAGAGAGAGTTAGAATGTCTAATTTGTCATATGATTCTTTTATTGGATCATTATGTATGCTATGTTATGTAAGAGATCTGACATCATTTTTGGCGTCAGTGTGACTAACTGATATCAATCTAATTTTGGTAATGATCATTGGACAGTCGTGAAATATAACTTGAAGTATCTTAAGGGTACTGAGGATAAGTTTCTCATATATTGAGAAAATGATCTACAAGTTAAGGGTTATATAGACTCCGACTTCCACGAAGATCCGGATGATAGAAGTCTACATCCGGATACATATTTACCTTTAATGGTGGTGTAGTTAGTTGGCGATGTTCAAAATGGTATCAGAGCGAGTATGATCCTACATCCATTACATATGTCATGCTTGATATAAGATATTTAATCCAATTTATTTATTTACACATGCATGTGAAATTAATTTGATTAATTTCAGATTATTTGACAATATGAATATCCCCGTTAAATAAGGCATTAAAGTAACTAGTATTAAGAATACTTGTTTCTTGGTATGCCTTGTTAGTACGAATACAAATGTTTTCCTGATGCTGTAGTTGTATCGTGCCAAAACTGTGCAGTTATGGCTGATGGTAGTTCATTTTCGCTAGTAGAACTTATATTATAAAAGAAAAATTCAAGTGAAAGCGGATTCCTGAATGTGCCAAAGTTGTCGGGACTATATCGATAGCTTGAGTTTGTCATTGACAAGTGAAGCCGTGATGTGCCTTCTGTGAACGTGCCAAAGTTGTCATAACGAGAAATGGCCAGGGCCAAAATTAGGAGTCACAGTGAGTGTGATTGACAATGAGTTGTCTACCTGTGAATATACGTAGGCGAGAACGTGTCAAAACTGTGAGTCAAAATATATTCACGGGGTCCACTTCCCATTATGGAATTCGATTTAATTATTGAATTCTTATTTTCCGTTGGAGATTACGATATTTCCTAAAGTAGTGAGAGACATTGCTGGGTTAAAAATCCATAACTAAGCCAGTGTATAATATTATGAAAATTGTCGCTTATGTTTTCCTTATTCTATAATGTTGATAGAATTAAACTTTTAATCCACTGCATGCATATATTATATATGTTTTCTGACTTCACTTATGGTTACAGATTTCTAGAATAGGTTCTAGATTAATAGTAGGCTGGGATATTGTTAGATTAGTCTAAACCATCGGGAACTGTTGTTCCGATTTTCTTGAAAAATCAATATGGTTAGTGACTTAGTTACAAAGTCACGATATGTAATCTAAATATATATTCGTTTTAGAATATAATTCTATAGAGATAATAGTTTTTTATGCGGTAAAGATTTACATGAATTGGTTCATGTCTTGAGATTCTTCACTGATATTAAGAAAACCTCATTAGGTGTTTGTTTATCTAATAATGACGTTTCTTAGCTTTAGACCTTTAGAGGTAATGTGTCTGACACTATTGCTAATCAATTATTGATGAGTGGTAATATATCACTATTTCCCACTCATTTGACCTAATATTTTGTATAGTTTCTGGAGTTTTGTGAATATTTTGATGTGTTTTTTGTTTTTTGTAGATAAATAAAGTTTCAGGACTCTCTTGAGGTGATTTGGGGCCAAAACAGTGAAAATTAGAAGAAAAAAAAAGGGCATTTTTTATTATTTGCCGCGTCGCGAAGCCTAACGTGCGTCGGGTCGATGCTAACGTGCGCCGGGTCCACAAGTCAGAATCTGATAAAATTTGACTTTGCTAACGTGCGTCGTGCCATGTGTCACCATCATAATCGATCTGCTAACGTGCACCGTGCCACGTGTCATCATCCTACGGTGTCGACAGTCGCCATCGCCACGTGTCACCACGTGTCACTTGATGAGTGGTATTTATACCACTATTTCCCACTCATTTGACCTAATGTTTTGTATTGTTTCTCGAGATTTTTGAACGTTTTGATGTGTTTTGTTGTTATTTTGCAGATAAATAAAGTTTGGACAGCATTGGAAGCAATTTGGGACAAAACTGGTCAAAAATGCGTCAACTGGAAAAATTCCATCTTCTGCGCGTCGCGCCGCGCAATTCCTTGGCGTCGCGACGCCCAGCGTGCACCAGAGATGCTAAAATGCGCCGTGGTCAACGGGTCAACAAGTTGAAAAGTTTGACTTTGCTAACATGCGCCTGCCACGTGTCACCATCACAACGGGGATGCTAACGTGCGCCGTGCCACGTGTCAAGATCTCATTGCTCGGACGGCCACCGCCTCACGTGTCATGCCACGTGTCGCCACATCATCGTCCACATCAGCAGCCACGTCAGCAAGTCAACCGAGTCAACGTGCCACGTCATCATCAGCCAATCACAGCGCGCCACGTGTCAAGCTCTCATTCGTCCGACGGCCGCCGCCCCACGTGTCATGCCACGTGTCGCCACATCATCACCATGACGCAAGCAATGACGTCATGAACAGTTGACACGTCAGCATGACGTAAGCGATGACGTCATGAACAGTGCCACGTCATCGGATAAGATTTGAGCCGACCAACCAGCGCGTGACACGTGTCACTGTAGCGCGCGGCGCGACGCGAGCCCAGCGTCGCGACGCGCGCACCCCATCCGCGCCTATAAATAGAGGGCGAGATTTCAGTTTTTGGTGTACCATTTTCTCTCCCAAATCCTATGTAATTAGGGAGTTTCTCTCTCTCTAAGTTTCTTTTATTAAAGTTTTGTAATTTTTAATTACTTTTTGTAATAATAATAATTTACTTTCTTTATTTTACAGTTTTTACTACTTATTATGAGGAGGTAACTTCCCTCTGTTAAGGTAAAAGGTAATTCTTTTACTATTACTTTTTAGATAATTCTCCCATAATTATAATATATTCAAGTTTTAAATTTAATTAATCAGGATACCGCCAGATTGGTCGGTGATTAATTAAATTTATATTCCGCCTTTATGGCTGGTTTATTTTCTGTTCCGCCTATATGGCTGGCTTAATTTAAATTCCGCCTATATGGCTGGTTTATTTTCATTCCGCCTATATGGCTGGTTATTTTGATGTTCCGCCTTTATGGCTGGTTATTTTGATGTTCCGCCTTTATGGCTGGTTGTTTTTAAATTAATTAAATCAAAATACCGCCTATATGGCTGAATGAAAATACTTTGCAAAGTTTATATTATATTATGGGAGAAATCTAATTAGTATATAGTAGAAGTAATTCCTTTTTACCTTAGCAATTTTATTTTATTTCACTTTCAGCAGTTATTTTACTACATTTACTTTATGCAATTTTATTTAAAGTCTTTTAAATTTTTAGCCCTAGTTATGTGTCGTAGCTAAATTAGTTATCTAGGGTTGTGATGAATTTCAATTTAACTGGTTTATAAGGGTTAGATTATAGTTTGGGTAATTTAAAGATTTATTTATTGAGTCTTAATCTTAAAGCTTTTTAATTAACTGGCCATTAATTAAATTGATTAGGTAAACTTAAAATGAACTAGACATAGGGATTTTAAGTTTAAGACCTTAGACTCAATAGCCCACGATCTTCCTTGAGGATAGATAACCCTTTTAATAGATTTCCTTACAGGATAGGAATATACCTGTTAGGCGGGGGTAGCCATAATTGGAACTTGAACTTAATGAATCTAGGTAATTTGGTTGACATAGGAATATGGTTCAATTGAATTGTACTAGATATTTGTAATTGACCATCGGAAGAGGCTTTTACATAAGTTAGTGTTCCAGGTTAATAAATTGATATATTACCCAAATATAAGATAACTACTTCATCTTTTAAATAATATTGAAATAAATCACAACCCTGGATAGTTTTTAATATTGAATTTCCTTAAAATCTACTTTTAAGCAATTTTAGTTATTTGTCTTTAAATTTAGAATCGTCGCCATTTCAAAACAATCAAACAACTTGTTAGATACTGGTAATCATTTGGCCCAATAAATTGATAACAAAAAGGTTTTAAGTCCTCGTGGGATCGATACTTTTTATACTACTTGAACGATACGTACGCTTGCGTTATACGTGTGTGTTTACGCCGGTCATCACTCCACATGTCAACCACGTCATCGTCCACATCACTGGTCATCATCACGTCATCATCAACCAATCATAGCGTGCCACGTGTCACCATTCTATGTTACCGACAGTCGCCATTGCCACATCAGCGCCATATGTCGCCATGTCAGCACTAATTATTGACTCAATTATCCGAATGACATGTGGCAGATAAGAATATGAAATCAGCCAATCAGAAGCCGCCACGTGTCACAATAATTCAGCTCCAAACACCTTGCCACGTGTCACCTTATCATATTATCCAGAATCTGAAGTCGACGAACCAGAATCTGCCACGTCGACAAAACGGGCATCGCGACGCGAGCTGGGCGTCGCGACGCCGACCCCCTACTGACGCCTATAGATAGAGCTCAAAATTTCAGTTTCAGATGTACCTTCCTCTCTAATTTCTCTGATATAAATATGGAGTTTTCTGTCTAGTTTCTTTTAAATTTTAGTTTTGTAATTAATTTTAATTACGTTCTGTAATAATAGTAATTTATTTTCTTTACTTTTTACAATTTTTACTATTCACCATGAGGGGGTAACTTCCCCCTACTAAGGTGAAAGGTAATTCTTTTACTATTGCTATTTATATTAATCTCCCTTAAATATAATATATTCACTATTTAAAATTTGACTTAAAAAGGATACCGCTATATTGGTCGGTTGGTAATTCATTTTAATCTGGTTTAAACCTGACTAATCAAGAATACCGCTAGATTGGTCGGTTGGTAATTAAATTTTCTTACCGCCTATATGGCAGGTTTATTTTGGTTCCGCCTTTATGGCTGGTTGGACTTAATTTGAATTAATCAGGTTACCGCATATATGGACGGTTGGTAAAATAATCACAAGTTAATATATTATATTAAGGGAGATATCTAAATAATAAATAGTAAAAGTTGATCCTTTTATCTTAGCATTTTATTTTATTTTAATTACTTTTCAGCTTTTACTTTACCGCAATTACTTTTCAGCCTTTTTACTTTATGTCTTTTACTTTTAAGTTTTTACTAGCCCTAGTTATGTGTCGTAACTAAGTTAGTTATCTGGAGTTGTGATGAATTCTAATATCACTGGTTTATAAGGGGTTATTTTATAGTTTGGGTAATTTAAAAATTTACTTATTAAGTCTTAAGCTTAATACTTCTTGTTGTCTGATCACCAATAAGATTGATGTGGTAAATCTAAAATAAACTTGACAAGGGAATTTTAGGTTTCAGCCTTAGACTTAATAGCCCACGATCTTCCTTGAGGATAGATAACCCTTTAATAGATTTCCTTACAGGATAGACATATACCTGTCGGGCGGGGGTAGCCATAATTGGAACTTAAACTTAATGAATCCAGATAATTTGGTTGACATAGACATATGGTTCAATTGGGTTAAACTGGGTATTTGCGTCTGACCATCGACAAGGCTTTTGCATAATTAGTGTTCCAGGTTAGTAAACCAATTTATTACACAAACATGAAATAACCACTTCATCTTTTAAAAGATATTAGAAAGATTCACAACATAGATAGTTTATAATATTGAATTTTCTTAAACCTACTTTTTGTGCAATTTTATTTACTTGTTTTTAAATTTAGAATCATCACACCATTTCAAATCACAATCAAAACTGTTAGATACTAGTAATCATTTGACCACATAAAATAATAGATTAGGTATTAAGTCCTCGTGGGATCGATACATTTTATACTACTTGAACGATATATACGCTTGCGTTATACGTGTGTGTTTTACGCCGGTCAAGTTTTTGGCGCTGTTGCCGGGGACTTATTTATCTTCCACTATTAGTTTAGAGGTTAGATACCTTACTTGTATCTAATTTTCTTTTTACTTATTGTTTTTGTTTACTTGTGTTTCAAGTTCTCAGAAACTTCATGAGACGAACTAGAAGCTTTGAACTTCGACCGTTTGACCCAGAAATTGAAAGAACTATCAGACAGTTGAGAAGGGAAAGGCGAGAAGGCCAAGAAGCTTTAGTCAACATGGAACCTGAACCTTTGGAGGTTGCACCACCAATTCCCATTCGAGACAAAACAATTCCGGTGGTTGACAGACTCATTTCATATATTGTACATCCTCCCTTACCAGCAAATGCAGGTGACATCAAAACATGCATTCAGATGATTCAGCAGTCAGTTCAGTTTAGGGGGAATGCAACTAAAGATCATAATGCCCACATCAGCAACTTCCTGGAAGTTTGCGGCACTTTCAATTACAACCGAGAAGCTGAAGAAGCAATGAGACTGCATATTTTCCCATACTCCTTGAAGGACAGAGCTAAAGCTTGGTTACATTCACTGCCAGCAGGTTCCATCACAACTTGGAACACTTTAGCCACCAAATTTCTTGCAAAGTACTTTCCACCAGCCAGAACTGGAAAGCTAAGGAATGACATCATATCATTTGTGCAACAAGACTCAGAAACTCTTTACGAAGCTTGAGAAATGTACAAATATTTGCTCCGAAAATGTCATCACCATGAGATTCCAAAATGGCTTCAAGTCCAAACCTTCTATAATGGACTTTCTGGACTGATGATAACCACAATCGATGCTGATGCTGGAGGAGCTTTAATGGCAAAAGGAGAAGATCAAGCCTGAGACCTAATCGAGGAAATGGCCGACAACAATTCCTTGTGGCCAACAGAAAGGAGCATGATCCAAAGAATTGCAGGAATTTATGAAAGTGGAGCCAATACAGTAGTCAACGCCAAGATAGATCAGATATGCAAATTCATGGAGACTCTCAGCACTGGATCCACAAGTTCACCATATGGAGGAGCACCAGAACCAAACCAACTTGAAGAGACGGTGAATTATGTCAACAATTTCAACAGACATGGGAACAATCCATATTCGAATACCTACAACCCAGGGTAGAGGAATCATCCTAATTTTTCATGGAGCAACAATTCAGGACAAAAGAATAATCCACCACCTGGATTCCAACAGCAGAACTATCCACCACCAGGATTTCAACAACAGAATAAAGGCCATGAACATGAAAAAGAACCAGAAATGAAAGAATGGATTGCAGAGATGTTCAAAAAGCAACAAGTAGCATATGATGCTATCTTTCAGAGCCAATCTACTTCCATCAAAGCAGTGGAGAATCAAATTGGACAATTGGCCAATGCTCAAAGTTACAGACCGCCAGGTAATCTTCCCAGCAACAGAGAACCCAATCCAAGGAACCGAGGGAAGGAGCAATGTCAAGCCATTACCTTGAAAAGCGGTACTGAAATCAACAAAGATATTGGAATCAAGGCAACAACTGTTGAGGAAGTTCCAAAAGAAACAAAGCAACAAATGGAGGAAAAAGAAGCAAAGGAAAAAAAACAGATCACTCCACCTCCACCTTTTACACAACGACTTCAGAAAAATAAACTGGACAAGCAGTTTGCTCGATTCCTGGAGGTGTTCAAAAAGCTTCACATCAACATCTCATTTGCAGAAGCCTTGGAAGAAATGCCCAGCTATGTAAAATTCATGAAAGACATTCTTTCACGAAAACGAAGATTGGGAGATTACGAGATAGTAGCATTGACGGAAGAATGCAGTGCCATTATTCATAGGAAACTTCCCCCAAAGCTGAAAGATCCTGGAAGTTTCACTGTCCCATGCACAATTGGAGAACTCTATATCAGTAAGGCTTTATGTGACTTAGGTGCAAGTGTTAATTTGATGCCTTTTTCTATTTACAGGAAACTATAAATTGGAGAAGCAATGCCTACCTCAGTCTCATTACAACTTGATGATCGAACGCTTGCATTTCCAAGAGGTGTTGTTGAAGATGTGTTGGTCAAAGTCGACAAACTCATTCTTCCAGCAGATTTCATTATCCTTGACATGGAAGAAGACAAAGATGTGCCTATCATCCTTAGAAGACCATTCTTGGCGATAGGACGAACTGTGATTGATGTACAAAAAGGAGAACTAACTATGAAAGTTCAGGACCAAGAAGTTACTTTCAATGTTTTCAAAGCCATGAAATTCCCGAGCGATGAAAAGGAAGAAGAATACTTCAGAGTTGATGTTATTGATAGTATCGTTCAGGATACTGAGCTAAATCCCACGGATACACTTGAAGCTTGCATCACAAACATGACTGACAGCGAGCTAGATGCTGAAATCCTGGAATGTATCAACTACCTTGACAAACCATTCCGATTCAAATCAACACCACAGTTGAAAGCTTGGAACTGCCTAAGAAAGATCGAATCAAGCCTTCGATGAAGAACCACCACAGCTGGAGCTGAAGTTACTTCCGAGCCATCTCAGGTATGCATTCTTGGAAACTCTTCTGAATTACCTGTTATTATTTCTTCTTCACTAACATTAGAGCAGGAAGAAAAGTTACTGAGAGTATTACGAGAGCACAAAAGAGCCATTGGCTGGACTATAGCAGACATTTGAGGTATTAGTCCATCATTACATGCACAAGATTCTGATGAATGATGAGTACAAACCCACAGTAGAGCATCAATGGAGACTCAATCCAATCATGAAGGAAGTCGTAAAAAAAGAAATAATCAAATAGTTGGATGCTGGCATCATTTACCCCATCTCAGATAGCAATTGGGTGAGTCATATGCAGTGTGTACCAAAGAAATAAGGAATTATTGTGGTTACCAATGAAAAGAACGAGCTAATCCCAACAAGAACAGTGACTGGATGGAGAGTATGCATGGACTACAGGAAGCTGAACAAAGCCACAAGAAATGATCATTTTCCACTACCATTCATTGACCAGATGTTAGACAGACTGGCAGGACATTAATTCTATTACTTTCTGGATGGATATTCATAGTACAATCAGATTGCCATCGCACCAGAAGACCAGGATAAAACTATATTTACATGTCCCTATGTACTTTTGCTTTTCGCAGGATGCCATTTAGATTATGTAATGCCCCTGCTACATTTCAGCGTTGCATGATGGCCATCTTTCAGACATGCTGGAACAGAGTATGGAGTTTTGATGGATGACTTTTCTGTGTTTGGAGATTCTTTTGACCATTGCTTGCAAAATTTGGAACATGTGTTACAAAGGTGCGAAGATACAAACCTGGTGCTCAATTGGGAGAAATGCCATTTCATGGAACATGAGGGCATTGTTTTTAGACACCGAATCTCACAAAAAGGAATCGAGGTAGACAAAGCAAAGATTGAAAAAATTGAAAAACATACCTCCGCCTACATTTGTAAAAGGATTCGGAGTTTTCTTGGACATGCAAGTTTTTACAGGAGATTTATCAAAGACTTTTCCAAGATTGCTAAACCTCTGTGCAATCTTCAGGAGAAGGATGTGCCTTTCAAATTCACCAAAGAATTCCATGGAAGCTTTTGAAATCTTAAAACAAAAGCTGATTTCTGCCCCCATCATTGTAGCACCAGACTGGACCCTTCCATTTAAAGTAATGTGTGATGCTAGTGATTTTACTGTAGGTGCAGTTTTGGGACAACGCAAAGAAAAAATTTTCCACACCATTTACTACTCCAGCAGAACTTTGAATGAAGCTCAACTCAACTACAAAACCACTGAAAAGGAGTTGCTCGCAGTTGTGTACGTTTTTGACAAATTCTGCTCCTATCTGCTGGGTCCCAAAGTGGTGGTCTACACAGATCATTCAGAAATCAAATATCTGATCACGAAGAAAGATGCCAAACCCAGATTGATCCGTTGGATACTTCTTCTGCAAGAATTTGACGTGGAGATCAAAGACAGAAATGGACAGAAAACCAAGTGGCAGATCATCTATCAAGGCTCGAGAATGAGAAAAAGCTGGCAAAGATCTGTTAATCAAAGAAACTTTTCCAGATGAACAGGTGTTTGCCATGAAACAGCAAGACGCCCCTTGGTATGCTGACTATGTCAACTACATTGTGTCAGGAAAATGGCCGTTGGAACAGACAACTCAGCAACAGAAGAAATTCTTCAAAGAAGTCAAGCACTATGTCTAGGATGAGCCGTACCTGTTCAAATGGTGTGCTGATCAATTATTGAGACGATGTTTTCCACAAGAGGAGGTCAATAGTGTTTTGCAGCACTGTCATTCATAACCATATGACGGACACTTCAGCAGAAACAAAACTGCAGCCAAAGTCCTACAATCAGGTTTGTTCTGGCCCACTCTTTTTAAAGATGCTTATCTTTTTGCTCTTCAATGTGACAGGTGCCAGAGAATGGGGAATATTTCGAAGAGAAATGAAGGACCGTTGCAAAACATTCTGGAAGTGGAGATATTCGATGTGTGGGGTATAGATTTCATGGGACCCTTTGTTCCATCATTTGGAAACTTGTGCATCTTGGTTGCTGTAGACTACATCTCCAAATGGGTTGAAGCAATTGCACTACCATCCAATGATTCAAAAGTGGTGATCAAATTCCTGAAAAAGAATATTTTCACTCGGTTCGGAAAACCTCGGGCAATTATCAGTGATGGTGGATCACATTTCTATAATAGATACTTTGATGTACTCCTATCCAAATACGGAGTTACTCACAAGGTTTCCACTGCTTACCATCCACAGTCAAACGGACAGGTTGAAGTTTCAAACAAGGAAATCAAAAGAATCTTGGAGAGAACTGTTGGATCAACAAGGAAAGATTGGTCTACAAAACTAGATGATGCGTTATGGGCCTACCGAACAGCTTACAAGACACCCATTAGTATGTCCCCATATCGATTGGTGTTTGTAAAAGCGTGCCACCTGCCAGTTGAGCTTGAACACAAGACGTACTGGGCACTGAAGAAGTTGAATCTTGATTCACAAGCTGCAGGAGAGAAACGACTTCACCAACTTAAAGTGTTGTTGTACAATTCACGGTTGAAACTTTTCCCTGGAAAGTTGAAATCAAGGTGGTCAGGTCCATTTGTGATCACTCAGGTTTTACCATATGGAGCTATTGAGTTACTGGATCCTAACACCAACGAAACATTCAAGGTTAACAGTCAGCGTGTCAAGCACTACTAGGGAGAATCATTTGAGCGACAAAAAGAAAGTGTCACACTTTCAGATCCAGCCTAACGATCGAGAAGTCACGTCTAGCTGACGACTTTAAACTTAGCGCTAGCAGGGAGGCAACCCATGCAATTTGTGTATATATTGTGATTTGGTGTGATTTAATTTGTGTGTTTAGTTTTTGCAGATTAAGACATTTCAGGATGAAGAAGAAGTTCTCAAAAAACTTCACAAGCAATTTCCTTCTCTCCCTCAAAACTCTCTGATGAAAGTCTACAAAGTTTGCTTAGAACGGATAAGATTACTAACGATCCATGGTGTTCCTAAAGATATTCGTTGGGTAATTGAAGCACGGGTTCGATTGGCAGGTGAGTCTTCTGACTCTTTTATTTCACATATGCCTGGTTTTGGAAGAAGCACCTATGCAAAGAAACGTAGAGCTAAGCAAATGGGTGTTTGTTACAAATGTGCACGCTGGAATTGCAATACTCGTTGTCGTTCTTTAGGAATGGTGTCTGATAATCGCGAAGATAAAATTAAATTCATTAGGGATGGCTTGAGTAAGGAGTCTTTAGATGATATATCTTTGACTCTTGAGACGCATCTCAGCGGATATGTTCACATAGCCATTCGCAAATGACATACACAATTTCAAAAAGAAAGACAACAATTAAGTCTCGGGAATCTGACTCAAAAAGACCATGTTTGCCAATTTATAAGAAAATTGGATGGGAAGCTTGTCCCTGACGCATAGACGTCAATCAAGCCGCTACTTTTCTTGTAAATATTATATCTCTTTGTCTTTTCCTAATAATTGTAATTTGTTTTATTATTTTCTTTTATTTTCTCTCCGACATGATCCAGACATTTTTAACTATCACGATTTATTTTACTATTAACTAATAATTGTCATTTGGCAGGTACTAGTGCTATTATTTTACTCACCCTTTTCAGGTGTTATAAATTCAACTCATCATTGCACTTTTGAAGACATCCATAGTAAAAAATGGAAGCCACTTCAAGAAGACGAGTTGAAAACATTTGTGTGTTTTTCGGTACTAGTGTTGGTGTTAAGCCACAATACGTAGAAGTAACACATGAATTAGGTCGAGTCTTGGCTGCAAGGAATATGCACTTAGTATATGGCGGAGGCAATCTTGGACTAATAGGGATCGTTTCAAAAGCTGTACAGGAATGAGGCATTCACGTTTTGGGAATCATCCCAAAACCCTTGGCAGAGGCAAATCTTATTGGACCATCAAACGGAGATGAACTGATCGTGCTAGGTATGTCTGAACGATTGGTAGAAATGATTAATCGTGCTGATGCTTTTAGTGTTTTGGCAGTTGACTTGGGTACATTGGAGGAAATTTTTACAGTGTTATCTTGGGCGAACCTGAACATACACCAGAAACCGCTGGATGACCGGCGTAAACACACACTATAACGCAAGCGCACGTATTGTTCAAGTATTATAAAAATATCGATCCCACGAGGACTTAATATCAAAACTATTAATTTTATGAGGTCAAACGATTACTAGTATCTAACAGATTGTTTGATTGATTGATTTGAAATGGTGACGATTCTAAATTTAAAAGCAAGTAATAAAATTGTCGAAAATATGTTTTAAGAAAATTCAATATTAAAAACTATCTAGGGTTGTGATTTCTTCCAATATCATTTGAAAGATGAAGTAGTTATCTTAAAGTTGGGTAATATATTGATTTATTAACCTGGAACACTAAATTATGTGTAAGCATCTGTCGATGGTCAGACATAAATACCCAGTTTAACCCAATTGAACCATATGTCTATGTCAACCAAATTATCTGGATTCATTAAGTTTAAGTTCCATTTATGGCTACCCCCGCCCGACAGGTATATTCCTATCCTGTAAGGAAATCTATTAAAGGGTTATCTATCCTCAAGGAAGATCGTGGGCTATTGAGTCTAAGGCTGAAACCTAAAATCCCTATGTCTAGTTCATTTTAAGTTTACCAGTTCAATTTTATTAATGGCCAGTTAATGAAAAAGCATTAAGTTTAAGACTCAATAAATAAATCTTTATATTACACAAGCTATAATCTAACCCTTATACAACGGTGATATTGGATTTCATCACAACCCCAGATAACTGGCTTAGTTACGACACATATTTAAAGGTGGTAAAAAAAAACTTAAATAAAAAAAAGACATAAAGTAAAATACTGAAAATGAAATACTGAAAAGTAAATGCTAAAAGTAAATGCTGAAATTAAATACTGAAAATTAAATGCTGAAAGTAAATTACTGAAAGTAAATTGCTGAAAAGTAAATTACTGAAAAGTAAATTGCTGAAAAGTAAATTGCTGAAAAGTAAATTACTGAAAAGTAAAAACTGAAAATTAAAGAAAGAAAAGTACTGTGCGTAAAATTAAATTGCGGAAAGTAAAAACTGAAAAGTAAAGAAAAGAAAATGCGAAAGCGAAAATTAATTACTAAAAGCTATAAATAAACAAACAAGATACAATCTTCTTAGTATTCTTAAGGAATTCCTTAGAAGAAAGTATGAAATTTTACAAATGAAATGGCTTGGTAATTTATAGGCAAAATTTTGCCTCCATCAAATCATCCATCAAATTCTCCACCAAATCCATTATTAATTTCTCCACTAATTACTCCACCAAATCCATAATTGCTCCACTAATTGCTTATCTTGTTGGTGTTGATTTGATAATTTTTATTAATTATTAATTAATTAATATTTTGCTTTGAAAATGATTGATAATGACTTTTAATAATTACACTCCACACACTTCTGGATGGTTCATCGATTTCGGTCATGAAATCATCAGAATTTGAAAATATTTTATCTTTAAAGTGGTAGATCGTTGAGTCTTATTTAATATAGAACTTGAATCAGCTCAATCCGATATCGGAGTAAAACGTTATGTCCAAAATACGACAGATGCGCAAAACTGGAATTTCAAAACTGTACTTCGTCAAAAACGCCCTTTCAAGTTTCCAATGTCCAAAATTAATATATCAAGTCCAATAATTGCCCTTATTTGATCCACATTTCATCCTAAATGATTTCATTGATCCCGATATTATTTTATCTGTAAAATAAAATAAAAACATCAAAACGTTCATCAAACCCGAGAAACTAAACAAAATATTAAGTAAAAGGGGCGGTAAATATTGATATATTTTCCACTCATCAAACCCCCAGACCTAACATTTTGCTAGTCCTCGAGCAAAACAACAAAATAAAATAAAATTAAACTAAGCCACTTTCGTAGGGATCACGGTTGCATTTAGCATATGCAACAAGCCTTTAAACCCCTAGGTGTCCCTAGTGGACGAGTTGTAGTCTCGTGAGGGTTTACAGCAACGATACCCACAACCGTTTTACAAAGTAAAAAGTTAGTTAAAACTAATGCAAACAAAAGCAAAAAGACAAGGAAAAGAGAATAAAGAAGTTAATGACTAATCAAGTGAAACTTCTACTCCAAGTTACTAGTTGTTTTGTTTTATTTTAAATTACTGAATAAGTAAATTCTCCGATTATTTTTACCATTCTTTATATACACAGCCAACAAAATATTAATCAACTCATTTTTGCCCACAACAGTCATAAGTGCAGTTGATAAGAGAGTAATATTTTTGTCTTAAAGTTCTATCAGATTTCACACCACTTTTTTTGCAGCAATGGAATAATTTTTCTCATTTTTCTGATTTTTTCTTTGATTTTTCACTTTTCTATTTTTTTTATTTATATACAATATCTTCCATCTATGTAACGAGTGTTGGGTCGGTGGCTCCCAAACCAGTTGGCTTTAGGGCACCAGGTGTTAAGACACCCCTACAGACTTAATTACTCATTTCAATATATATATTTTTGCAGCATCTTTGATCCATGTAACGAGCTTTGGGCCAGTGACTCCCAAACCAGTTGGTTTTAGGGCACTAGGTGTTAAAACACCCTTACAGACTTAATAACTCGGATCTCAGAAGTTTTTTTTTTTTTTACTCCACTGCTTTTTGAGATGTTTTCTCCAATTAAACTAGAGCACTGAATATTAAAAACTTTTCAATTTTAGCTTATGTCCGTATGTTACTATATATGTTGATAATATCTATCAATTGTGCATATGAAGATTCCTTTTAGTCCGTTTTAAGGAGAATTCACAAATTAAATAATTTAAAATGAAATAAACAAAAATTAATTTGTTTCGAAATAGGTTTGAGATACGTCTCAGGAATGGAACTCCTTACCTCGGCTATCTCTTACCAATTTCACTTTTTTAGTCAAATTAAAAAACAAAAACTCAAAATTTTTTGTAATTTTTTGAAATTTTTCAATTTTTTTTTATTTTTCGAAAAATTTGAACTAAAAATAAAAACAACACACAAACTAAAAACAACAAGGTACTGATCAACTAATTCCCTCCCCAAACCTAAATGAGACATTGTCCCTAATGTCTTAAACAGTAAAAGGAGAGTTAAGAAGGTTGTACCTGGTTAGCTGAAAATCTATAGGAAATTAAAGGTTAAGATCCAGATTAATCCTACGCCTCTTACCACGATCGTCCTCGGACCAATTTATCTTTGAAAGTATAAGGTCAACTTGTGGTTCATAGGCTATGAGTTGGTCTATTAGATCCGGAGCAGTTCTGGCAGTGAAGAGGAGTTCTTTCATAGGTTTTGACACGAACCCATTTCTTCGGGCATCATCAAGAAACACACAAAGAAAATCATAAAATCCATCAACGTTAAGTAGTCCAAGCGGTTTCTGGTGTATGTTCAGGTTCACCCAAGATAGTACTATAAAAATTTCCTCCAATGTGCCCAAGCCACCTGGCAAAGCAATAAAAGCATCAGCACGGTTAATTATTTCTACCAGTCATTCAGACATACCTGGCACGATCAGTTCCTCTCCGTTTGATGATCCAATTAGATTTGCCTCTGCCAAGGGTTTTGGGATAATTCCCAAAACATTACTAGCCTCCTTCCTGTACAGCCTTTGAAACGATCCCACATAAGTCCAAGATTGCCTCCGCCATATATTAAGTGCATATTCCTTGCTGCTAATACTGACTCGACCCAATTCCTGTGCTGCTTCTATGTATTGTGGTTTAGTACCAACACTACTACTACGCACAAACACACAAATGTTTTCAACTCGTCTTCTTGAAGTGGCTTCCATTTTTTATGTTTTTTCTTTCTTAACTCTGGATGACTTAAAATGTGCAATGATGAGTTGAATTTATAATACCTGAAAGGGGTGAGTAAAAATAGCACAAGTATCTTCCAAATGAATATTAGTATAACAATAGTAAATAGATCGTGATAGTCAAAAAGGTATGGATCCTGTCGGAGAAAATAAAAGAAAACAACAAAACAAATCACAATTATTAAGAAAAGACAAAGAGATATAATATGTGCAAGAAAAGTAACGGCTTGATTGACATCTATGCGTCATGGACAAGCTTCCCATCCAATTTTCTTATAAATTGGCAAACAGGGTCTTTTTGAGTCAGATTCCCAAGACTTAACTGTTGTCTTTCTTTTTGATATTGTGTATGTAATTTGCGAATGGCTATATGAACATATCCACTGGGATGCGTCTCAAGAGTCGAAGATAGATCATCTAAAGACTCCTTACTCAAGCCATCCCTAATGAAGTTAATTTTGTCTTCGCGATTATCAGACACCATTCCTAAAGAACGACAACGAGTGTTGCAATTAAATCGTGCACATTTGAAACAAACACCCATTTGCTTAGCTCTACGTTTCTTTGCATAGGTGCTTCTTCCAAAACCAGGCAGATGTGAAATAAAAGAGTCAGAAGACTCACCTGCCAATCGGACTCGTGCTTCAATTACCCAACGAATATCATTAGGAATACCATGGATTGTCAATAACCTCATCCATTCCAAGCGAGCTTTGTATACTTTCATAGATTTTGGAGGGAGAGAAGGAAATTGCTTGTGAAGATTTGCGAGAGCTTCTTCCATCTTGAAATGACTAAACCTGCAAAAATTAAACACACAAAAATAAAACACACCAAATCACAATATATAACAAATTGCATGGGTTGCCTCCCTGCTAGTGCTAAGTTTAAAGTCGTCAGCCAGACTTGGCTTCTCGAACGTTAAGCTGGATCTGAAAGTGTAACACTTTCTTTTTGTCGCTCAAATGATTCTCCCCAGTAGTGCTTGACACGCTTGTTTTTAACCTTGAAAGTTTTGTTAGCGTCAGGATCATGTATCTCAACGGCTCTATTTGGTAAAACTTTGGTGATCACAAATGGACCTGACCACCGTGATTTTGGCTTCCATGGGAAGAATTTCACCCTTGATTTGTTTAACAGTACCTTCTGCCCTGGTTCCAGTTGTATGCGCACTAACTTCTCATCATGTCTTTTTCTTGCCCTTTTCTTTGTACAATTTGGCATCTTCAAAAGGCTGATTGTGAAATTCCTCCAATTCGTTGAGCTGATGGAACTTTTTCTCTTCTGTTGCTTGTAGAGCAAGAATTGGCTCTTTCAGTGCAAAAGATGCTTTATCTTTAGGCTCCACAGGCAATTGACATGTTTTAAGTTTGTCAATAGAACTTTGTCTTTTATCAGAGTTCTGAATGGTACTGTGTATCACATCGAGTTTGAAACATTCCTCCTTCTTTTCATCATCTGGAAAATTCATGGCCTTGAAAACATTGAATGTTACTTCTTGGTCATGTACCCTCATGGTTAGTTCTCCTTTTTGTACATCAATAATGGTTCGACCTGTAGCCAAGAACGGTCTCCCGAGGATGATTGGCACGTCTGCGTCTTCCTCCATATCAAGGACAATAAAATCTGCTGGGAAAATGAATTTGTCAACCTTGACCAGCACATCTTCAACTACACCTCTTGGAAATACGAGCGTTCTATCA
Source organism: Zanthoxylum bungeanum (assembly GCA_019454045.1). Lineage (NCBI taxonomy): Eukaryota > Viridiplantae > Streptophyta > Magnoliopsida > Sapindales > Rutaceae > Zanthoxylum > Zanthoxylum bungeanum. The sequence goes on from SKCR01003156.1 coordinate 24,165, forward strand.
GCAAGTTGCAGTGAGACTGAAGTTGGCATTGTTTCTCCAATCTGTAATTTCCTGAAAATAGAAAAAGGCATCAAGTTAACACTAGCACCTAAATCACATAAAGCCTTACCAAAGTTATGTTCTCCTATGACGCAAGGAACAGTGAAACTGCCAGGATCTTTCAACTTCGGGGGAAGTTTCCTCTGAATGATAGCACTGCATTCTTCTGTTAATGCTACATCTCGTAATCTCCTAATCTCTCCGTTTTCGTGAAAGAATATCTTTCATGAATTTGGATAGGTGGGCATTTGTTCCAACGGTTCTGCAAATGGAATGTTGATATGCAGCTTTTTGAAGATTTCCAGGAACCGAGAAAACTGCTTGTCCAATTTGTTATTCTGAAGACGTTGAGGAAAATGTGGAGGTGGAGTGATCTGTTCTTTTTCCTTTGCTTCTTTTTCCTCCATCTGTTGCTTTGTTTCTTTTGGAACTTCCTCAGCAGTTGAATTGACTCCAACATCTTTGTTGATTTCAGTACCGCTCTTCAACATGATGGCATGATATTGTTCCTTCCCTATGTTTCTTGGATTTGGCTCTGTGTTGCTGGGAAGGGTACCTGGCGGTCTGTAACTCTGAGCATTTGCCAGTTGTCCCATTTGATTCTCTAGTGCTTTAATAGAAGCAGATTGACTTTGAATTAATGCCGCTTGAGATTGAAATATAGCATCATACTTTTTTAACTGAGTCAGCACTTCTGATATTCCTGGTTCATTGTCTGCTCCTGGCTTTTGTTCTGTGCTGTTGGAATTCAGGTGGTGGATAGTTCTGCTGTTGAAATCCTGGTGGTGGATTGTTCCTTTGTCCAGAATTGTTGCTCCATGAAAAATTGGGATGATTCCTCCACCCTGGGTTGTAGGTGTTGGAATATGGATTGTTTCCCTGTCTGTTAAAATTGTTGACATAATTCACCGTTTCTTCTTCAGGTTGAGTTGGCTCTGGTACTCCTCCATATGTTGAACTTGTTGCTCCAATATTGCTTTGAGTGTTGAGAGTCTCCATGAATTTGCATATCTGGTCCAGTTTGGCACTAACTGCTGTGTTGGCTCCAACTTCATAAATTCCTGCAATTCTTTGAATCAAGCTCCTTTCTGTTGGCCACAAGGAATTGTTTATTGGCCATCTCTTCGATTAGGTCCCAGGCTTGATCTTCTCCTTTTGACATCGAAGCTCCTCCAGCAGCAGCATCAATAGTGGTTCTCATCAATCCAGAAAGTCCATTATATAAGTTTGGACTTGAAGCCACTTTGGAATCTCATGGTGAGGACATTTCCGGAGTAATCTTTGTACCTTTCCCAAGCTTCGCAGGTGATTCTGAATCTTGTTGTACAAAGATGTGATGTCATTCCTCAATTTTCCGGTTCTGGCTGGTGGAAAGTACTTTGCAAGAAATTTGGTGGCTAAAGTGTTCCATGTTGTGATGGAACCTGCTTGTAGTGAATGTAGCCAAGCTTTAGCTCTGTCCTTCAAGGAGTATGGAAAAACTCGCAGTCTCATTACTTCTTCTGATGCTCTGTTGTAGTTAAAAGTGCTGCAAACTTCTAGGAAGTTGCTGATGTGGGAATTAGGATCTTCAGTTGCATTCCCCCCGAACTGAACTGACTGCTGAATCATCTGAATGCATGTTTTGATGTCACACGTATTTTCTGGTAAGGGAGGAAGTACAACACACGAAATAAGTCTGTCAACCACCGGAATGGTTCTGTCTCGAATGGGAATTGGTGGTGCAACGTTCAAAGTTTCAGGTTCCATGTTGACTAAAGCTTCTTGGCCTTCTCGCCTTTCCCTTCTCAACTGTCTGATGGTTCTTTCAATTTCTGGGTCAAGTGGGGTCGTTCAAAGCTTCTGGTTCGTCTCATGAAGTGTCTAAGAACCTGTAACACAAGAAAACAGAAATAATAAGTAAAAAGAAATTAGATACAAGTAAAGGTATCTAACCCCTAAACTAATAGTAAAAGATAACTAAGTCCCCGACAACGGCGCCAAAAACTTGACCGGCGTAAACACACACGTATAACGCAAGCGCACGTATCGTTCAAGTAGTATAAAAATATCGATCCCACGAGGACTTAATATCAAAACTATTAATTTTATGAGGTCAAACGATTACTAGTATCTAACAGATTGTTTGATTGATTGATTTGAAATGGTGACGATTCTAAATTTAAAAGCAAGTAAATAAAATTGTCGAAAATATGTTTTAAGAAAATTCAATATTAAAAACTATCTAGAGTTGTGATTTCTTCCAATATCATTTTAAAGATGAAGTAGTTATCTTAAAGTTGGGTAATATATTGATTTATTAACCTGGAACACTAAATTATGTGTAAGCCTCTGTCGATGGTCAGACACAAATACCCAGTTTAACCCAATTGAACTATATGTCTATGTCAACCAAATTATCTGGATTCATTAAGTTTAAGTTCCAATTATGGCTACCCCCGCCCGACAGGTATATTCCTATCCTGTAAGGAAATCTATTAAAGGGTTATCTATCCTCAAGGAAGATCGTGGGCTATTGAGTCTAAGGCTGAAACCTAAAATCCCTATGTCTAGTTCATTTTAAGTTTACCAGTTCAATTTTATTAATGGTCAGTTAATGAAAAAGCATTAAGTTTAAGACTCAATAAATAAATCTTTATATTACACAAGCTATAATCTAACCCTTATACAACGGTGATATTGGATTTCATCACAACCCCAGATAACTGGCTTAGTTACGACACATATTTACAGGTGGTAAAAAAAACTTAAATAAAATAAAAGACATAAGTAAAATACTGAAAATGAAATACTGAAAAGTAAATGCTAAAAGTAAATGCTGAAATTAAATACTGAAAATTAAATGCTGAAAGTAAATTACTGAAAAGTAAATTGCTGAAAAGTAAATTGCTGAAAGTAAATTACTGAAAAGTAAAAACTGAAAATTAAAGAAAGAAAAGTACCGTGCGTAAAAGTAAATTGCGGAAAGTAAAAACTGAAAAGTAAAGAAAAGAAAATGCGAAAGCGAAAATTAATTACTAGAAGTTATAAATAAACAAACAAGATACAATCTTCTTAGTATTCTTAAAGAATTCCTTAGAAGAAAGTATGAATTTTACAAATGAAATGGCTTGGTATTTATAGGCAAAATTTTGCCTCCATCAAATCATCCATCAAATTCTCCACCAAATCCATTATTAATTTCTCCACTAATTACTCCACCAAATCCATAATTGCTCCCCTAATTGCTTATCTTGTTTGGTGTTGATTTGATAATTTTTATTAATTATTAATTAATTAATATTTTGCTTTGAAAATGATTGATAATGACTTTTAATAATTACACTCCACAAACTTCTGGATGGTTCATCAATTTCGGTCATGAAATAATCAGAATTTGAAAATATTTTCCCTTTCAAAGTTGTAGATCGTTGAGTCTTCTTTAATCTGGAACTTGAATCAGCTCAATCCGATATCGGAGTAAAACGTTATGCCCAAAATACGACAGATGCGCAAAATTAGAATTTCCAAAACTGTACTTCGTCAAAAACGCCCTTTCAAGTTTCCAATGTCCAAAATTAATATATCAAGTCCAATAATTTCCCTTATTTGATCCACATTTCATCCTAAATGATTTCATTGAGTCCCGATATTATTTTATCTGCAAAATAAAATAAAACATATCAAAACGTTCATCAAACCCGAGAAACTAAACAAAATATTAAGTAAAAGGGGCGGTAAATATTGATATATTTTCCGCTCATCACTGGGACTGTACAATGTTGAAGGATTTTATGATTTGTTTTTGTGTGTTTCTTGATGATGCTCGGAGAAATGGGTTCGTGTCAAAACCTATGAAAAAACTCCTATTTACTCCCAGAACTGCTCCAGATCTAATTGACCAAATCTTAGCCTATGAACCACAAGTTGACCCTATCCATTCAAAGATAAATTGGTCCGAGGACGATCGTGGTAAGAGGCGTCGGATTAATCTGGATCTTAACCTTTAATTTCCTATAGAATTTCAGCTAACCAGGTATTATCTTCTAAACTCTTCTTCTAGTATTTAAGACATTGGGGATAATGTCTCATTTAGGTTTGGGGGAACGAATTAGTTGATCAGTGCCTTATTTTTAGTTTATGTGTTGTTTTTATTTTTAGTTCAAAATTTAGTGAAAAATACAAAAAAAAATTGAAATTTTTTCAAAAATTACAAAAATAGTTTTTGTTTTTGTGTTTTTATTTTGACTAAAAATGTGAAATTGGTAAGAGATAGCTGTGTAAGGAATTTCCACTTCTGAGACGTATCTTAAACCATTTTTGAAACAAGTTAGTTTTTGTTTATTTCATTTTAAATTATTTAATTTGTAAATTCTCCATAAAACTGACTTAAATGGATCTTCATATGCTCAGTTAGCAGATATTATCAACATTCATTATAACATACGGACATGAGCTAAAATTGAAAAGTTTGTAATATTCTGTGCTCTGGTTTAATTGGAGGAAGAATCTCAAAAAGTGATGGAGTAAAAAAAAACGTCTGAGATCCGAGTTATTAAGTCCGTAAGGGTGTTTTAACACCTAGTGCCCTAAAGCAACTGGTTTGGGAGTCACTGGCCCAAAGCTCACTACATGGATCAAAGATGCTGCAAAAATATATATATCTGAAGTCTGAGTAATTAAGTCCGTAGGGGTGTCTTAACACCTGATGCCCTAAAGCCAACTGGTTTGGGAGCCACCGACCCAAAGCTCGCTATATAGATGGAATATATTGTATATAAATAAATAAATAAATCAAAGAAAAAATCAGAAAAATGAGAAAAATTATTCCATTGCTACAAAAGGTGTGAATTCTGATAAAAATTTAGGACAAAAATATTACTCTCTTATCAACTGCACTTGTGACTGTTGTGGGCAAAAATGAGTTGTTTAATATTTTGTCGGCTGTGTATATGGAAAATGGTAAATATAATCGGAGAATTTACTTATTCAGTAATTTAGAAAGAAATAAAACAACTATTAACTTGGAGTAGAAATTTCACCTGATTAGTCACTAACTTCTTTATTCTATTTTCGCTTGTCTTTTTGCTTTTGTGTGCATTAGTTTCACTAGGGACACCTAGGGGGTTTAAAGGCTTGTTGCATACACTAAATGCAACAGTGATCCCTACGAAAGTGGCTTAGTTAAATTTTATTTTAATTTATTCTATGTTTTGCTCGAGGACTAGCAAAATGTTAGGTTTAGGGGTGTGATGAGTGGTAATTATTTCACTATTTCCCACTCATTTGACCTAATATTTTGTATAGTTTCTTGAGTTTTGTGAATATTTTGATGTATTTTGTGTTATTTTGTAGATAAATAAAGTTTCAGGACTTTCTGGAGGTGATTTGGGGCCAAAACAGTGAAAATTGGAAAAAAAAAAAAGGCATTTTGTTTTATTTGCCGCGTCGCGATGCGCAAGCCTTTGGCTTCGCGACGCCTAACGTGCACCGGGTCCACAAGTTAGAATTTGAGAAAATTTGACTTTGGTAACGTGCGTCGTGCCACGTGTCACCATCACAGTCGATCTGCTAACATGCGTCGTGCAACGTGTCATCATCCTACGATGCCGACAGTCGCCATCGCCACGTGTCGCCACATGTCACTCCACCTGTCAGCCACGTCATCGTCCACATCACCGGTTGACTGAGTCAAATCACCATGTCATCATCAACCAATCACATCGTGCCACGTGTCACCATTCTATGGTACCGACAGTCGCCATCGCCACGTGTCACCACGTTAGCATCAATTATTGACTCAATTAACCGAATGACACGTGGCAGATAAGAATCTGAAATCAGCCAATCAGAAGCCGCCACGTGGCACAATAATTGAGCTCCAACCACCTTGCCACGTGTCACTTTATCACCTTATCCAGAATCTGAAGCCGACGAACCAAAAGCTGCCACGTCGACAAAACGGGCGTCGCGACGCGAGCTAGGCGTCGCGACGCCGACCCCCTACTTACGCCTATAAATAGAGCTCGATATTTCAGTTTCAGATGTACCTTTCTCTCTTATTTCTCTGATGTAAATAGGGAGTTTTCTATCTAATTTCTTTTAAATTTTAGTTTTGTAATTAATTTTAATTATGTTCTGTAATAATAGTAATTTACTTTCTTTACTTTTTACAATTTTACTATTCACCATGAGGAGGTAACTTCCCCATGCTATGGTGAAAGGTAATTCTTTTACTATTACTATTTAGATTAATCTCCCTTAAATATAATATATTCACCATTTAAAATTTGACTTAAAAAGGATACTGCTATATTGGTCGGTTGGTAATTCATTTTAATCTGGTTTAAACCTGACTAATCAAGGATATCGCCAGATTGGTCAGTTGGTAATTAAATTTTCTTACCTTCTATATGGCAGGTTTATTTTGGTTCCGCCTTTATGGCTGGTTGGACTTAATTTGACTTAATCAGGTTACCGCCTATATGGACGGTTGGTAAAATAATCACAAGTTAATATATTATATTAAGGGAGATATCTAAATAGTAAATAGTAAAAGTTGATCCTTTTACCTTAGCATTTTATTTTATTATAATTTACTTTACCGCAATTACATTTCAGCCTTTTTTACTTTATGTCTTTTACTTTTAAGTTTTTACTAGCCCTAGTTATGTGTCGTAACTAAGGTAGTTATCTGGGGTTGTGATGAATTCTAATATCACCGATTTATAAGGGGTTGTTTTTATAGTTTGGTTAATTTAAAGGTTTACTTATTAAGTCTTAAGCTTAATGTTTCTTGTTGTCTCATCACCAATAAGATTGATGTGGTAAATCTAAAATAAACTCGACAAATGAATTTTAGGTTTCAGCCTTAGACTTAATAGCCCACGGATCTTCCTTGAGGATAGATAACCATTTAATAGATTTCCTTACAGGATAGACATATACCTGTCGGGCGGGGGTAGCCATAATTGGAACTTAAACTTAATGAATCCAGATAATTTGGTTGACATAGACATATGGTTCAATTGGGTTAAACTGGGTATTTGCGTCTGACCATCGACAAAGGCTTTCGCATAATTTAGTGTTCCAGGTTAGTAAAGCAATTTATTACACAAACATGAAATAACCACTTCATCTTTTAAAAGATATTAGAAAGTGAATTTTCTTAAACCTACTTTTTGTGAAATTTTATTTACTTGTTTTTAAATTTAGAATCATCACCATTTCAAATCAATCAATCAACCTGTTAGATACTAGTAATCATTTGACCTCATAAAATTAATAGATTAGGTATTAAGTCCTCGTGGGATCGATACTTTTTATACTACTTGAACGATACGTACGCTTGCGTTATACGTGTGTGTTTACACCGGTCAATTATTTGCAATTGTTTTTAATAGTTGAAGGCAAATTATAAAGATAAAAAAATGAGATTTGTATAGTTGTGTGTAGAGAATATTGATTCTCACAATACGCAAACTATAGGTATTGGATACAAGATCTCTTATCTAGTTAATTTGAAATATTGTTTAATGATTGTTTTGATATTTGATATCGGAACTTGCGACTATTGGATAGTTACTTGTTCTATATAAACTGTTGTTACATATTTTAATATGACTAGTAGTGTCATTGATGAAGAGATAAACATTAAGAAAAATATTTGGTTAGGTAAATAACTTAGAACAATGCTTTAAGAGATATTATCACTTGAGCATTAGATGTTTATTCCGTATGGTAAATGATGGCATGATATGAGATCACACCATATATCCTTACCCATTTAATGAACAATGTATTCAGGAATGTGATTAAATCTCATTTAACCAATGATTTTCATTGGACCATAAATTTTATTAAACTGATACATTAGATGTATGTATTTTAATGAATTGTAAATTTCTTAAGGTATTTTTTCTTTACTTCGTAACTTATTCAATGAGTTGTCATGACTTAGTTACATGTTTCTGATGAAACGCGGATAGAATATTTTGACTGGTTCAAATATATTCGATCTGAAGTTTTGAAAACTATATCTTTAAATTCATCGTGAGTCTTTGAATTATTCAAAGATGTTTGATATGATCAAACATATGAATTTATGGTAATTAATTCTAAGGCTATTCAATGAATATGATTCTTACTCAATATTATTCTTCTACGATTCCATCGTGAAATTGGTTAGTGGGAGTAATCAAATCTTAAATGATTTGATTCATTTAATATTGAGTGTTACCGAATTAGTTTCAATACTCTTGGTGATATGCTCTAGTAACACTTTTTCATCCTTTTAATTAAGGTTCTATTAGTTTCTAAAAGTTTGAGATTTGAATCTTTCTTTTGTATAATGGTTATATAATTGAAAGTAAATGCTCCTCAGAGGTACAAGTAAAAGTTTATCATTTATTCTATTTAATATTATATTATATTCTATTTGATAGAATATCTTTTCTACGATCCCGAGTAATGAAATATTTTATTACTTAGTGTGTAACATCTGATGTTGAACATTGTAGAAAAGACTTGACTTATTGAAGTCAAATGTCAGAGTGATAAACTATAAATGGAACTACATAATTAATAAGATGAAAAGATCCTTAGACATCTTCCATATAAGTCCAATAGGATGCCAGAATTATTTGTGAAGTATTTGATACTTAATGGTTATGCTATTTTCTTATCGAAGAAAATTATCCTATAACTTATAGTGGGGGCGATATTTGATATCGATTTCGGAAGTTAACATTAAACCATAGATCTAAGATTGTTCATAGCTTACTACGATCAAGTTTGAACTTGATTAAGCTTTCGTTATGAATCGTTTATAAAGTATGCAAATGGTTTGTGCATCAAAAGCAAAGTGAGCTTATTAAAGGTTTGACCTTTATAGTATGACAGTAAGAAATGTTATACTCAGTAATCTATTGTAGATTTTGAGGAAACTTATCTCTAGTCGCACTAATTAAACAATTAAAGATATGTTGGTTAATGCTAATATTAAACTGTACATTTTGGCTAAAGAATGCATAATGGAATTTTGAATGGTTTCTTCGGATAAGAGATCCGTTGTGATTTCTTTGTTTGAAGAGTTCATTTTGAAATGGCCCTGGAGTTTCTATTCTGCTAAGGTCGTAGTTTGGTATACTAGCTTATAGAGCCTATTGTAGACTCAGATGAGCCTTCTAGAAATCTGTGTTCTCTGATTTTGATATCAGTGAGATTATTTGATTTTATCAAAGCATAGAGAATACATATGTGCAGTGGGGTTAGTGAGAGCGTACAATTTTTTTTCTAGTGTTATATATCCCAACGACATTATCATTATTATGGCAATAATGAGATGTTTATGAGGTAAAAGGTTTACCTAAGTCTTCTTTTCTCTGTGAAAGCAGTGTGGAGTAGTCTTTGTTATATTCGATATAAAGTTTTATATATGATACAAAACTAAGAGACTTGTGAGATACTCTCATTATTCGTGCATTAGATATGATATAATAAAGGACACAACAAGATTATCTGTGTGATAGTTAATATAATTGTTTGACAGTTAGTGTGTCTCTTGAATATAGTATTAATCTTTAGTAAAAGATTATTCATTTGTCGAAAGAGAAATTGATTAGAATGTCTAGTCAATCTTATGCATCATAGGATGATGGCATAATGAATATTATATTATATGCGATTAAAGATATCAATTTAATCGTAATTGTTAAGACCTATTTTGATACCACGTAAACCATAGGATGTGTCTTGAAATATATTCTTTGTACCTTTGAGATATTAAGAACGAGTTTCTTATTCATATAGAATAAAATCTGCAACCATTAGGGTTAGATTAGTTTTAAGTCTAATTATGATGTTAGACGGTCTACGTCATAAAGAGTTAGAAAAGATGCAATGGGAGTGTCATAAATGATTCTACTGTGAGTGGAATTAGTTGTAACTTATGAAGTTGCATAGTGACATTATAGATTAGAAGTTTTGATATTAGTGTTGTGCTTATAGTTGTCTGATAGTATTTTGGATTTGATCCCTAAATACTTAGACAGCTTAGTAGTTGTAGCACAATGTTGATGTTGCATCTGAGTCATATAGTTGTATAACTTAGGTTCTACAAAATATGAATGATTTTGGCTAAGGGAAACGATTGGGTTTGTTGGACAAACTCAATCTGTTATAACAAACCTATTTGTTGTTGCCTACCTCTTGAGTGTTAGGTGAGCTCTTGAGAGCCATGCGTATGTGACACATATTTAGATATGTATATGATATCGTGGATTGGCAATAGAGAAAATGGGAGAATTTGTTAGGGTTGATGCTCAGAGCGCCAATCCGAATCGTATTTATGTCCGATTCATGAATACGAATAATATATTTTTCCATAATATTACTTATATATGGTTACATCTCTTGTTTTTATATACGTATTCGATCTAATAATTATTAGATTGAAACTAAATCTGATTTATTGATATGTATATATTATACAAAGATCCAGGATTTACAACGTGGTGCGCACTTACAATATAGTTTGTAATTGACATTGGGAAATGTCACTATAAGTTGTATATTCTCAAATAAACATTCTGGTCAAGATTTACTAACATGGGTCGGTTAGTAAAATCCGTTGAGATCAGTACATGTCGTATATCGGACTTGCTCCGATGGTTTATCCTAATAAACCATGAGTCTCAGGAGACTCGTATAGACGTGTAAGTATTTATTTGATAAACATTAAAGGTCTCACCGAAGATTTCCTAATAGATGGTACACTAAAGTCAATATGAATCTTCTCGAGTCGAGTAGCATAATGGTCATTTGACTTGAGATACCATTGTGGATATATGAGACATCATCCACACTTTGATGACAATCACGTCACCGATCTATTAAAATCGGACCTCCGCTTGTTCATTGAGTGTGGACCCGTACTCATGATATCATGTGGGTATCAGATAGAATCCACCAGTCTTGTGTACAGGGAATAAGTATGATATACGTATTTACGGTCTAGTAAATCAATGGTCGTGGTATACTTCGAAAGCGAGTTCCGAGTGTTATTTAGAGATCGTAAATTTATAAGTTGACTATATTATACCTTAGGGATTTGACGTTCTTATTTATATTCTCGGTATAATATTGATAGCCCGTGACAAAGGGATTATATGTATACAATGACCTCGACTTGCATAGTTTAGCGAAATTATCTATTGTTGTCATAATTTACGAGTGAGTGAATTATGTACACAGAATTTGATTCTGTGATAGATAAACCTAAACTTAGAGAGTATCATAATATGAAGTGTACTCGTTGAGAAATTAGGCAACATGTTATTAATAATATAGATTATTCATAATATATTATCGGATTAAATGAGTTAATTCAAATCTTTTAACAGTTAAACGAAAAATACATGCATAAGGGGCATTTCAGTTATTTCTTAATTAATATGTATTTGTATTTAATATATGATTTTATTAAATACACATTAATTAATTATCAAATGATATATTTGACACATATCATTAATATATGTATTTGGATTATTTAAAGTAAATATGATACATATATTTAGATATTTGTATTTAAGTAGTTATTTAATTATTAATTATTAAATAATTAAAATATAAATATCTAAGGTGATATTTTTATTTGGAAATGATTAATATATAAATGTTTGACTTTTTCATTTAAGATAAAGGTTATCAAATTGGATTTGAATTCTTTAATTTGATTAGATGAATTACAAATGACCAAAGTGTCCCAAGTTAGGCCAACCCTCATATTTAAAGTGAAAAATTATTTTTCTCTTTCATAATACAAGCCATGGCCGAAACTCATTCAAAGAAAAGCTTCCAAAATATTTCTTGAGAGAAACTTGAGAGAAAGTGATCAAATCATAAGAAAGCTTAAGAAAATTAGAAGATTGTGAGGTAATCTTTAATATTCTTAAGTTAAGAAAAAATTTTCTTGTTCTTGAACATCTAGAATTGTTCTAAGGTTTCTATCTTTCTTAAATTTTGGGCCTTTTTGATTTGGAGGATGGATCTGGAGGCTTGATACATGTATGAAGTAAGATTAAGTAATATTAATGTAATATTAGTTCAATTTTATCATTTGATGATTCGTTGTCATTCTAGAGTGTTATGACCACTCTTATAACTCCTATAATTTTTCTTGAGTTCTTCATTGGTGGAGACTTTGATTGGTGTTAATATTAATATGATTAATGTTGAAAAAATAGATTTAAAGCATGAAAAATGACAATTTTTGCATCCAGATAACATCTGGAAATTTTGGAATTTTTTTGATGAAAAATATATTATTTAAATATATTGGATGTGTATTGGGCATTAGAATAATTACCGGAAATTATTTTTTGGAGTGAAAATATACGAAAACGGCGAAAAACGGCGTTACCGAGTGAGTTTTAGGCTTACCGGGTGACAGCTATCCAAACAGTGAATTGGTCACTGTTCAGGCAGCCCATGAACTGTCCAAGTACTATTAGAGCTGACCTGGGCAGCACCCATGTGTATTGGTTGGTCAGTTCGGACAAAAACGTGTTTTATGCTATTTTACGGAAAAATATTTTCGTAAAAGTTTCGTGGTGTTTCTAAATTATTATGTCGTAATTTGATATCGAATAATATGTTTAGGTGAAATATGAATGTATTATTCATATTGGATATTGAATAATTTATTCGGTAAGTTTAAAAATATTAAATTGTAATTTCGCCAAAAACGCGCTTTTTCGCTACTCCTGACCCCAACATAAGGCTCTACCGGGATAGAGTTAGGAAGCTTACAGGGTTGTCGCAATCCACATATATAGATAAATTTTAAAAGGGTATAATTTTACCAACTGCAAGACAGTAAATGTACCTTTTTGATACGATATACATCTTTTGAAGAAAATGACGCCTCAGACTGAGGAAGAGAGAGTTAGAATGTCTAACTTGTCATATGATTCTTGTATTGGAATCAATATGTATGTTATGCTATGTAAGAGACCTGACATCAATTTCGGCGTCAGTATAACTAGCCGATATTAATCTGATCTAAGTAATGATCATTGGACAGTCGTGAAACATATCTTGAAATATCTTAAGCTTACTAAGGATAAGTTTCTCATATATGGAGAAAATGAGCTACAAATTAAAGGTTATACAGACTCCGACTTCTAGGGAGATTAGGAGGATAGAAAGTCTACATCTGGATACATATTTACCCTTAATGATGGTGCGATTAGTTGGTGATGTTCAAAGCAATGCTCAACAGCTGATTCCACCACTGAGACGGAATTTATAGTGGCTTCGGAAGCTGCTAAAGAAGCTGTTTGGATTAGAAATTTTATCACAAAACTTGGCATTGTACTAAGTATTACAGATTCGATCCCACTATAATATGATAATAGTGGAGCCATTGCGCAGGCTAAGGAGCCGAGAGCGCATTCCAAGTCTAAACACGTGGAAATGAAATATCGCGTGATTAGATAGGTCATTGAACGAAAAAGACATAGTGGTCATGAAGGTTCAAAGACAAGACAACATAGCAGACCCGCTTACTAAGGCCTTACCTCCTAAGCTATTCGATAAATATGTGGAGGATATGAGACTTCGGTACCATCCGGATTGGCACTAAGCAAGTAGGAGTTTGTTGGAGTTGGTGTTTGGAGCGTCAATCTGAATAATGTATTGTACATTATATTTTATTATTTACTAATAAAATAACTATATTTTCATTCCAAACCTTATTAATGGTAATGTCATTATCCATATTAGATTGATATATAAATATGCTAAGAATGACATCGACCTTAGAATAATCATGTAGTAATATTAGACAATAGGTGGTCCGACATTGGGATATTATTACTATTATAAATATTTTTAAAGTAAATATTTATAGTTGTTGGTTTGGATACATTCGAATTCCTATAACCTATAAGACTAGCACATGTCATATATTGGAATTGGAGTTCCAATAGTTTAACTTAATGAATCATGAGCAAGGGAAACCTCGTATAAATATATGGGTATTCGTTGGAGTGGATACTAAATGACTCACATGTGATTCCTAATAGTTGGAAGTACACATCACCGTTAATAGGAATCTCCACAAGTCGAGTAGTGTGTGTGATTCTTGGACTATAGGATAACATTGATTTTATGTGTGATCCTCCACACTTTGATGCCATATATTGTCATAGACCTTTCATGGTCTGATCGCTATGTAACAACCCACCAAAAGCAAGGTGCTACCGGCATAAGACATGATTGACCTATCTTCATAAGCCTCCAAATTTACAGAAAATTGGGCATGATGTATCCTAAAACTTGACAACCTAGATCACAGTCCAGCATCAAACGAAATCTAAGAAAACATCAAACAAACAAAAGGACTTCAGGTCCACACAAAACACATCAAAATCATATCCCAATGGCTCCGTGCCCACATCATTTATCAACACTCAATGGCTTTGTGCCCACAACATCATAGACCATCAAAAAATTTACTTAATACAAATGGTGTGCTCATCACGAAAAACAAAAATATAACCAAATATCCTAAACTTCAGCAGTTTATCAGAATTACTAAATTGTTACAAGTTTAGATTTATCAACTTTTATTAATCTTTATACTTTACCATGACAAATTTTCAAATCTTCATATTCACATATATGTCAATCTATTAGTCGAACATTCAAATCACACAAAGCATCAACTCAAACATCATAAAACAAGTCATTTTACATCGAATCTATTTCCATCATATGTGACGTGGAGATAGACTTATTATACTTTATTACGGTAAGTATCTTTGAAATATCAACAAATCGATAAAACAAACATACTTCCTTCAATCCAAAACATATTTTCTTCTATTTGATTACAAATTATCTTCAATACCAAAACAAACTTACCTCAATACAAAAACAATCTTTCTTTAACCTTCTTTAACCACGATAACTTTACAATAGCTTAACACTTGGGGTTCATTTTCATTCACTCATACCATAACACACTTCTCTTATATACATGCAAATATGATTTTAGAATTCTTACACATATTCGTACATACCAATACAACTTAACAAATACGCTTTATAACCTCTAATATTCACACCGGTTTCAAATCATCCATTCATTTCACATAAGCATACACGATCCATACATATCACGAGTCCTATCATACACATACATACACTTAGAAATTTTACAAACATCATGCAACCAACCACAAAGCATACATAACAATCAATACATCAAAGATCACATCATCCAAAAATACATCATACGGCTGGCGTACACACACAATGCTCATACGGAACTTATTACATATTTTAGAATAGGTATGAGATGAATTTCATCTGAACGGATCTCTAACCAGTTCGACTACTACAACACGAGATTATCAACCAATTAACATACACACATATCATGTGACACAATCTTACCACAAGATCTCACACACACAATCACATACATGTCAAACATTGCTTATCATCCGGTATACATATGTATATACATCAAACATATGAATATAGTTATTACTTCGAATTCCGATACCATAGCTTTTAATAATCTTCATGTCTTTTACTTATCAATCAAATACAATATTTTTCTAGAATTCTTATCAGAAACATTCATTCATAAACATATCCATTCGCACACGTACTTTACCCATTCAAAGAGCTTAGCTTATACCAATTTAGAAATCATGATTTGTTCCATTACCGATTCCGTATACCCAACAATACATATATTAACATCATATGCATATATGAATACATGTTCATATAATTATACATGTTTATACATATGCTTTTACTTACTCTACATTTAAATTAACATACACATATACATATCGTTACCGATGCTTACACTTTCATACATACATACTGTTGGATAATATGACCCATAGCGTCACTATTTGTACAGATCATAGTGTTGTTGTACAAATTAACTATGTGACAAGGAAATTGCACTCTCATCATTTGTGATTAGATCACCATAGATGTATAAATGAAGAGAGGTCCATATGATTAGTTCCTAGATTGAGATGATATGAGACAGTATCAGTCCACGAAGGATTAATCATTAAATATCCCTAGTCATAGTATTATCGAGACTGGACATCGATAATGCGGAATAGGCTAGTATTGCACTTGTGCGTGTTGTGAGGGCACACAGCATAGTTCTCATATATTGGGTATTGGATACTCATGCAAGTGCGATAAGAGGTTGTGTTTCACCGATGGTATGGGAAACAGCTTCGCTCTGGATAGACCCCTCGGAATCCCATTGGTATTATGACTATGTGTCTATGGGAGTCCGACATCAGGGTAGGTGTGTATGGTCTTAATCTGAGACTTGCACCGCTAATGCTTACGACAATCAATATACTTTAGTTGAGGTCGTCTAGGACTCTAACCGGTTCTGTGTACGCCAATGCTGGGTATATTGAGAATCGTAGAGTATTGGGTGTGATGTCAAGACGGAAGTATCACTCCAGTCATAGTGGGATGATGTCACGCAGGATACGGAATTAGTGCTCTTAAGTGCTGGCCGGCCATCGGGATATTATGACAAGGTCATGTATATCCGATTATAGAGACTAGTTACCAGACATCCGATATGTGCTTCGGACGGGGCAGACACTTATCCAGCCCCAGCCCTAGCACGTGACTATCCGATACTGGGCCGATATACACGATACTTGGTATACTACGCCTGATATAGATCTTAAATATTCTTAGATGAATATGACCGGAGAATTGGGTAGACTTGGTGCTTTGCTAGAAGCCAACCTTGTCTCGTAAATCGGTAGAACGTAGTACTTGGTACGTACGTGATTCGGATACTCCGACGACCGTATTTACTGCCAACATATCCGGGGATCTCATGGGTCGCTTCCCAGTGATCCACCGATGACGCATGACTCGCACATTTATTAATCTGGGATTATTTGATGAAAGAGAAAATTAATCTAGGATTAATTACGGAGATATTTTATCTAGGATAAAATATCGTCTAAAGAGAGAGAATGATTAATTTGGAATTAATCGATAAATTAATATATTCGATATATTAAACGAAATTGGATTTCGACGCGGAATTAAAATTAGATTTTAATTCGGGCGAACGAATTAATTTAGAATTAATTCGTTAGCGACGTGAATAGTGAATTCGCTAGGCGTAATCATTTAATTACGACGCAACGGAAAAACCGCTAATTAGGAATTAGCGAAACCGAGCCCGAGTGTGATTGCGAGCGCATTCGTATTTCGAATTCGAGTGCGGCAACGCAAGTCACATCAAGCGTCAAATCATTCGTCACATCAAGCGTCAAATCAAATGTCACTTTGAGTGATGTGATTGATTGATGTGATTGATTGATTGAAAGACACACATCACTTTATTAAAGTGAAATGAATAGTTGATGTGTTTTTGGTAAATAGTGTTTGGTGGTTGGAAGTATTTACCATTGATTTTGATTAATTGTTTGGTAAATGTTTAATAATTTTTAGAAAAATATATAAAGTGATTTTGGAAATCATTTACTAACCTAATACACACTTTTCCCTCTCTTTCTCTCCTCCATCAAGGTTCACGCTCAAATGGGCAGAAAATGCTCACTGTTTCTTGTTTTGGGCGTGAGTTTGGGAAGCAATGTGCTTGATTTTGTGGCAAAATCAAGAAGAGCTAGCACTCCGAGAGACTTGCGAAGGTGGTAGGGAGGTTCACCCATGAGTCGGGAACCATTCGACGAAGCTTCGAAGTCCATTTCTCTCAACTCAAACTGAAACAGTCAGGCAATGGACTGCACTGCAGTTGCGTTTTGCAAGGGAAAATCAACTTCGTTTGTTGCCGATTCGTCTTAACCGATCGATGTGAGTATTCCGCTACCCTCCTTGATGTATTCACACATGATTTCATTGTTGTATGATCTTGGGACCTAGTTAAAACCTACAATGGCATCAAGAGCTATAGGTTCAAGCATGAAAAATTGTAGGGCTTAAATTGGTATTTTATATTTGAGCATGATTTTATAAAAATTGGATGTTTGAGCATGCTTAATATATGTTATATTGAATATTGATTTGATCAATTTCAACAAAATGTGATTGGATCAATTTTTCCCAAAAATGTTACCTTGGCCGAATGTGGATGAATTTTGGACTCTTGGAATTTTTGGTTTTGATTCATTGGATGAGTTAGAATTCATGTAGGATGATGTTAATTTGAAGTCAATAGATTGAATTTTGAATTGACCATAAATCCCCAAAATTCTCATGTTGGCCGAATTGGTGAATGCCCTTGAATGTCTTGGTAATTTGTTTTTGTGACATTGGATGTGTATAAAATCAAATTGGATGGTGATTTAATGTCGATTGTGGGTTCGATTGGATGAAACCAAATCGGACACAAAATCACTCCCTTGGCCGAGACTAAGTAGCATGTAAAATGGGTTGATTTTTCATTATATGTGTTGGACATGTATGATGATAATGAACATGATTAATTGGACTAATTTCATGTTTTGGAAATATTGATTTGGGTGATTAATCATGTAATGCACTTTAAGTAATTAAATTGCGGAATTGGATCATGTAATTTAGTTATTTAGGCTAAATTTGATTTTGGGCTTCTAATGTTGTAATTGGGCTAATTGGGCTTGATTTTATCAAGTGGGTTTAGGCCAAAAGGATTGGATCCAATTGGGCCCAAAACACTACATAAAGCCCAAATGCAACTTATAAACCTTTAAAGTTTAATTGGGCCTAATGGGCCTAAATTGATTTCTGGGCTTATGGGGTAACTCCTTGATTGGGCTTTGGTTGCCGAAGCCCACGCCTTAAAGAAATTAATTAAAGCCCATTAGACTGAATTGAATTGACGTTGGACGTTAATCGGGCTTTGAGACCCGAAGCGATTAAATTGGGAATTTAAGTTTAAGGTTTATTAAATAAAGTGTAATATTTAATTTGGAATTGAATAGTGAATTAGTATTAAATACATGTTAAATTGGATTTAATGATGTAGTTTAATTAATTCATGAATTCGTACTTTGAGTACTTATTCGCAAAAACGTTTTGACTCGAGCAAAATCAAATCGTTGTTTGAACATTGGATGATCACATAATTATCAGATTAATTAATTTGATTAGATTGATTGATAGCATGCTTATGTGAATACGTGGTTGTGATGAATGAATAATGTATATCGGATGGATATTAGTCGGGTGGGGCAATTTTGGAAATTGTTGTAATAAATTCGATTTTTAAATTGGACCTGCGTGTCCAGCCTTATCACCTTTATTCTCTTTGTATCTCTTCTCACCTATTCCCCCTCAATGTAAATGAGGTTTCTTTAGAATTGTAGTGTAACGGTTAGAAATATACAGTGCTGGCTTGAGTGAGAAAGTGAGAGATTTGATCTAGGATCAATGTAAAGTATCCATCCGCATATCATTATTATTTATTTCCATACTCCGCTTTATATGTATTTAGAATGCATGTTTAAGGGTGTATGATGATGAGACCTTAACAAAGATAATGAAATTGGTAGCCAATTTGCACGCGAAAAGCCCTCATCAAATATCATGCGTCTTTTCATTCCATTGAGTGATTCTTGCTCAAGATCTAGATTGGCATGGGTTGTTGCCAAAGTCAAGCCATTGTCCGTCGAAGATGTGGTTTGAATCACGAGGCTTTTGTCCATATTGGTGTCTTGTCCAAGTTGTGGTTTGTTGGCCAAAGTCAAGACCACTTCTTGTCCATCGACATTGATTACGAAGCTTCCATGGTCAATGGGTCCGCGCTTGACTGGGATCATCAGGTTTGTTGTGGCACAAGCCAAGGCCTAGTTGATTCAGAGGAAAAAGGTTAGGTATATATTAGATATATAGGCATATATAAGATATATGTTTCGGACTTGGATGTCCACCTACTGGATCTAGGAATTGGATTAGCTCCATTAATCTTAGAATCTACCACCTAGTTAATTATCATACAATTTGTTGGCCAAAGTCAAGATTGTGTGATATTTAAACGGGATCCTAGCCCACTAGGAAACACGGTTTCCCGAGTACTCGACAGAGGGTTAGAGGCTCGCCGAAAATAGTGGGAGGCAAGAATTGAATTTGCAATATTCATTCAATTACTCGCCATACGCGCTCAAACAAATATCACTCGTCATATAATAAAAGTATTAGTTGGACTAATATTTAATGTTGTTTTAATAAACAGTTGGACTGTATTATAGTTGATTATATATAATTGGATTATATTAATCAATATATTTGAATTAATTAATTTCAGTTACAGTTGATTTATAATTGGATTATAATAATCAATGTAATTGAGGTTAATTAATTTGGATTATATTTGATTATATAGTTGGACTATTATAATCATTATAATATATATAGTACCACTAATCGTTGATTAAATAGTTGGACTATTGTAATCAAGATAAATTGAAAAGTTGGATATTTAAAATATAATCTGGGATTAGAATATTTTAAATGATTTAATTTTCAAATTGGAATAAATAATAGGTTACTTTATTTGATAAAATACTTATATACCTTAAGCCCAAAATTAAGCAAATAAGTAGAGCGTAAATCTTTGGAAGATTTATGTGATGATAACTTTAGTGCTTAATTTAACATACTTGTCAAAAATCTATGTTTAGATTTAATAAGTATTAAAATTGCAATAAATAATTCTTGGAGAATTAATTGACTATTCTAGAGGTGGAAAAGTCAAAGTTGGCAATGGGCATGTAGCACGAGGTGCACATTGTTCGATATTCTAAAAACCCAAGGCTTGGCTTAAGGTTCTGAAATTGAAAAAGGATAATTGACATATCCCAAGTGACTACGATTTGGATATGGCAGACACGAAGGAATTAAGAAGGGCAAGACTCTTACTTTAAAATGATTGTCAAAGTATGTTCACTACTACTATTGAAATTAGATTTAAACACTTAGTGTGGTACACATAAAATATATGTATTGATGTTCAGAATTGCTTTGAGCAGGATACTGACTTCACAGCTGAGATTGCTCTGCGAATCGGAAACGGGACGAAAGTCGCTGTTTCGACCGTAGATACCTAAGTTTAGGAACTACCCTTCGGGTGTGTACTTAAATTAGGAACTGTTAATGTAACTAGTTTGAACTAGAGACATTATCTCTATATCAGTGTTTAATCCATTGTGGATAAACCTTTATATTCTATAACACGAAGTGTTTCATTTTCTAAAGATGATACTGAGATAAACACATTAGATGTGAATAACAGAATTTATATTTTGAATATAATTAAAATCTCAAAACATATAAAATGACAAATAAATAGGCTCAAATTGATTTGATCAATAGAGACTTATTTGTGGCATTGTTGTCTGGACACAATTAAACAAGATTCGTATATCCGCACTTTGAAGAGTGGGTACTAGGACCTATTTGACTATTCAAATAAAGTCTACGAATCTAGTTTGTTAGGTAAAGTACCTAAAACACTGTTTACTTGGTAATAGTGAAAATACCATCGATCTGTTAGCCCTATTCATTGTGAAGTAAGTGGGCCCATATCTAGCTAGGCTAGATGTGAACATGAATATTTCGTGACCTTAACGGATGTGGCATCACGTTATGATTATGTGTTTCTTTTGAAGAACACAGATCGGAAACTCTTAGAGTTTCGACACGAAGTAGATAAACAGATCGACTATAGTATTATTCCGTCACGGTAAGACCGTAATGGAAAATACTTAAGCAGTAAGTTTCAAACATACATGAAAGAGTATAGTATTCTTTCAGATGAGGACTCCTCCCGAGACACGTCAGTTAGACGGTGTGTCCGAACGAAAACTGAATTTTGTTGGACATGACAAGGTTTATCACGAGTCGCTCTGAGCTATCATTTACTTCAATAGGATATGTATTAACAGTGCAAAACTTATTTAGAATAAGGTTCCATATAAATCTGTTTGACAGATATCATATAGGATATGAACAGGAAAGAAACAGGGTTTCTCATTCCTAATAATTTGGGTATGCCGGGCATAACGTTTGGATGATACCAAACTAAGAACCCAAATTGGATAAGTGCCATATATAGGTTATCCTAAGGGAAACCATAAGTATAGTACTTATATATATCTCACATGGGAACAATATGATTGTTGCTCACCATGCAGTTTTCCTGAGAGGAATACCGATATGCAGTGGTAAGTGGGAGGATAGTGATACTCGATGAAAATCGGAGTAATACTATTCAAGGCATGAAGTCCATAATGATACACAAATAGTTCATCAAGGATGAAACTAAACCATTAATCTTCAAATACACAAGAACCGCGTAGATCGGAGAAAATCAGAAAACAACCTGGGGTATGAGTTTCTGAAGTAACCCCTTAAAGATGTAAATCTTATGGAGGTATACCAACCGACTACGTACAAGGAAGTGATACAAGGTATCAACTCCCTTTTATGGCAAAGTGCCATGAGTCCGAAATGGATTCCATGTATAACAACTATGTTTGGATACTAGTTGTTGTACTGCAAGGCATTATGCCTATTGGTACTGTAAACGTCTTCAAGGAAGACATACATGGATGGCAACATACCAACGTACAAAGCTAGGCTTTTGACGGAAAGGTATCGTTATCAACATTGTGTTGATTACGGTTCAACCTTTTACCTGTTGCCATGGTAAATCCATTTTGAAGATGCTTGTAAATACTCCATATTTCATTTATGAAATACGTCAGTTGTAGATCAAAATCGCTTTCCTGAAAAAGAAACCTCTTGGAGGATGCTTACAACATCCTGACGATTTTGTATAACCGACAAACAAGGTTTGCGGGTTATTCGATCCATGTTTGGATTGAAGCAAGCATAAGGTTCTTGGAACTGTCGTTTTGAAATAATCATAATGGTTTATGATTTGACTCAAAACAAAATGATTCTTGTGTATATGAGGAGGTTAGTGGGAGAGCACTGATAATGAAATTCCCATAAAGCAATTGGTGAAAGCTTGGCTTTCATAGAAATTCTCCGTAGAATTCTGGAGAGTAACAACCTTTATTCAAGGAATAAAGATCTACTGGGATAGATTTGAAGTTGTTAACACTCTCTGGGAAATTGTACATTTAAAATGTACTTGATATGGTGTCTCATACGCTTTGAGCATATGGAGTCATAATCAGGTCAATCCAAGTGATAGTCACTAGATTGAAGTTAAGGACATCTATTAGTATCTTAGAGAACTAAAGATGTTGTCTAAAACTATGGAGAAGGAGAACTTGAAGTGACTGGGATCATTGCCGCAAGTTTCCAAACAATTAAATACTGCGGTACTATAAAGTTTGAATAACGGGATAGTGAGCTGGAATCTTCCGAGCAAGATATTGTTGCCGAATAAACAAAAAATGCGGATTATTACTGCAGCTGAGGCAGCAATAGAAGCCATTTGGGTTGATAATAAATCTAATTAGATTAGATATAGTTCTGTTAGCAGCTGAGCTAGGCGTCAGCACAAGGCTAAAGAATTAAAGGTCTCATCGACGATCCAGATATATACTTCTATATCATCTGATTCGTTCGGATCATACATCGTGGCGATGTGATGATCGTATAAATCGCATCAGATGATAATCATGCAAATCCGCTAACGAAAACCTTTTCTCAGCAATTTGAGCGAACCGTACATAGTTCTTGTGTTCGATGATGAGTGATAAATGTATCACTATTTCCCACTCATTTAACTTAATATTTTGTATAGTTTCTTGCGTTTTGTGAATATTTTGATGTGTTTTGTGTTATTTTGTAGATAAATAAAGTTTCAGGACATTCTGGAGGTGATTTGAAGCAAAACTGTGAAATTTGGTGAAATTTGGCAAAAAGGGTATTTTGGTAATTTTGGACGTCCCGACACAAATTTTGGTAATTTTGGACATCCCGACACCAAAATAAAGTTTCAAGACATTCTGGAGGTGATTTGGAGCAAAACTATGAAATTTGGCAAAAAGAGTATTTTGGTAATTTTGGGCGTCCCGACACCGAGGGTATTTTGGTAATTGCACCACCATGCCACATGTCAAAGATTCAACGAGCCGTCATTTTTAGCACACCATGCCACGTGTCGAAAATTCAGCGATCCAAAAAAAAAAACAATAATAAAAAAATAAAAATCAGAAAAATAATAAAAAAATAAAAAAATCAAAAAAATAATAATAAAAAACTAGATTTTTTTGCCTATAAATAGATTTCGAATTTTTAGTTTCAAATGTACCTCTTCCTCTGAAATCCTTATAAATAAATTGAGAGTTCTTCATATTTTCTTCTTTTATTCAGTTTTATTTACGCTTTGTAGTAGTAATTTTATTTTACCTTTATGGAGTAACCTCACCATGCTGAGGTAATAAGGTAATACTTTTACTTTTGCTATTTAGATTAATCTCCCTTAAAATATAATATATAAACTATTTAAAATCTGATTAATAAAGGATACCGCCATACTGGACGGTTGGTTTAAGTTTATTTCTGTTCCGCCTTATGGCTGGTATATTTGAATTTGACTTAATCAGGATATCGCCATTCCGGACGGTTGGTTTAAAATATCACAAGTTTATATATATATTTTTATGGGAGATATCTAAATAGTGAATAGTAAAAGTTAATTCCTTTTACCTTAGCATTTCTTTTTATTACTTTTCAGCAATTTCATTTTATGTCTTTTAAAGTTTATATCAGCTTTAGCTATGTGTTATAACTAAGTTAGTTATCTAGGGTTGTGATAAAATCTAATATTACCGATTTAAAAAGGGTTAGATTATAGTTTGGGTAACTAAAAGAATTATTTGTTGAGTCATAACCTTAATGCCTTTTTATTAACTGATCACTAATAAAATTGATTAGATAAAACTTAAAATGAACTAGACATAGGGATTTTAAGTTTAAAGACCTTATACTCAACAACCCACGATCTTCTTTAAGGATAGATAAACCTTTAATAGATTTCCTTACAGGATAGGAATATACCTGTCGGGCGGGGGTAGTCATAATTGGAATTCAATCTTAATGAATCTAGGTAATTTAATTGACATAGACATATGGTTCAATTTGATTATTCTAGGTATTTGTAAATGACCATCGGAAGAGGCTTTTACATAATGTAGT
Source organism: Zanthoxylum bungeanum (assembly GCA_019454045.1). NCBI lineage: Eukaryota > Viridiplantae > Streptophyta > Magnoliopsida > Sapindales > Rutaceae > Zanthoxylum > Zanthoxylum bungeanum. The sequence continues at coordinate 49,386 of SKCR01003156.1, forward strand.
GTTCCAGATTAATAATTCAATATTTTACCTAACTATGATATAATCACTTCATCTTTTAAAAGATATTAGAAAGATTCGCAACCCTAGATCTTTGAGTCTTTTTATTTTCCTTAGTATTTCTTTTGTCTTTTTATTTATTTAGCAAATCTTCAAAGCAAATCATTTCAAGCAATCAATTCACTTCTCCCTATAATTAGATATTGTAAATAAATAGTATCAACAATTAATCAACAGAAGGAATTAAGTCCTCGTGGGATCGATATTTTTATACTACTTGAACGATACGTGCGCTTGCGTTATACGTGTGTGTTTACGCCGGTCAAGTTTTTGGCGCCGTTGCCGGGGACTTATTTTCTTGAGTTATTAATTTTGAAGCTATCTAATTTACTTATATCTAATTTTCTTTATTATTATCTGTACTTTTTATTTCTCTCTTTTGTTTTCAGGTGATTAAAACAAATGGAACATTTTGAAACATTACGAGCTTTACTAGAAAAAGATACACCCCAAATCCAGGAGCAACAGTCTAGTTTTCTGAGGCCTGTTGTCCAGCCCAACAACTATCACTGGAAGCCAGAACCAAACAATACTACATTTGCTCATCAGAATGAAATGGGAAGATGTGTAATTTGTGATGGTAACCACCCGAGCGATCAATGTATTTACCTTTCAGAGTGGCAGAATTATTGGAATCATTCAAGGTACGTAGAATCATCACATTTTCCATCTTATCCACCATCTATCTACGATCTTCATCAAGAACCAGATCCATCAGAGGAAGGTCAGTTGATTCACATGCTCAAAAATTTGTTCGAGGAACGAGGAGCTCAATTTGATGTACAAATTCAGAGTCAAGCAGCGTCTATACAAAAGTTGACAGATCAAGTTAGACAATTAACAGAGAACCTTAATCACATATCTCACGGAGCAAATTCAAATAATATTGAAGAAGCCTTCGAATATCCTGAGATTCATCATGACATCATAACAGAGGACGAGGTTGAGCAGTATCAAGAATCAGAGGTATCAGTTCAGGAGCCTGCACCAACAAAGTCTCAATTTGATTTTTATTATTTTGACTCTGACGAGGATGAAGAAGCTGAGTTACTTGTACGAACTGCACCAACAAGGAAGGATGAAACTTTCCATCCTCAGAATGAAGATCTTGGAGAATGCTTTGCACTAATGTTTGAGGACGATCTACCTAAGCCAATCAGCTCACTCAGATCAGAGGATGAAGACCTAAAATCTGATATTTCTTTACATTCTCACATTGATATTTCAGGAGCATGCATTTCACATATGACAGATGAAGAACTGAATGCTGAGATCCTAAAATTCATCTGTGAAGAAAAAAGTAGAGCAAGAAGCAGAGCAAATAGAGGAGCAAATGTCAGACCAAATTAAAGATACAGTGAATTCAGGAGAAACATCGCTGTTTTGGGGAGTACAAATCAAGATATCAACCAGAAGCTTGACAGAATGGAATTTCCATTCCAAGTCAAGCACCATACAAGACCTCCTGATTTTCTTTCTTTCTTTTCAGGAATTACTGGAGCAACAAAAGTTAAAAAGGTGGCACAAGCACTGAATGAGACAAAATTCTTTTTACCACCTTACCGTTGGAAGAGACCCTTCAAAAGCAACGCACATGGAATGTCTTTAATCGGACATCCAAAACGACGCTGAAACCGCCTTGACAGATAGATTTCAGTCACGTCTGGCTGAAGACGAAAAATTTAGCGCTAGTAGGGAGGCAACCCATGCAATTTGTTTTAATTTTTGTTTTCATATTTGTGTATACATGTTATAGAATTTTTAATTTTTGTGTTGTTTTGTAGGAAAAGCACAAATGGAGCATTTTAAGACAGAAGGAATGATGTTTGGCAATCATAAAGATGAGAACCAATTCATTAGCGATGGCTGAGTAAAGAATTAATTCTTGAGACACATCCTAAATGAATTTATATTAAGCGAATGGCGTATTGCGTACACAATTCGGTTGCCTTAATTATTGCTTTGATTTGCTTTTCTTTTGTTATTTTCTTTTATTTTCAAAGACAAGATCCAGACTTTTTGACCTTTCACGATTTCTTTTGTTTTGTTTAGCTAACAAGCTTCATTTGGAAGATACTTGTGCTATTATTACTCACCCTTTTTCAGGTACTATAAATTCAGCCCGTCATTGCACTTTTGAAGGCATCCAGAGTTAAGAAAGAAATACATAAAAAATGGAAGCCACTTCAAGAAGACGAGTTGAAAACATCTGTGTGTTTTGCGGTAGTAGTGTTGGTGCTAAACCACAATACATAGAAGCAGCACAGGAATTGGGTCGAGTCTTAGCTGCAAGGAATATGCACTTAATATATGGCGGAGGCAATCTTGGATTAATGGGGATCGTTTCAAAAGCCGTACAGGAAGGAGGCAGTCATGTTTTGGGAATCATCCCAAAACCCTTGGCAGATGCAAATCTTATTGAACCATCAAACGGAGAGGAACTGATCGTGCCAGGTATGTCTGAACGACTAGTGGAAATGATTAACCGTGCTGATGCTTTTATTGCTTTGCCAGGTGGCTTGGGTACATTGGAGGAAATTTTTATAGTACTATCTTGGGCGAACCTGAACATACACCAGAAACCGCTTGGACTGCTCAACGTTGATGGATTTTATGATTTTCTTTGTGTGTTTCTTGATGATGCCAGGATAAATGGGTTCGTGTCAAAACCTATGAAAGAACTCCTTTATACTGCCAGAACTGCTCCGGATCTAATAGACCAACTCTTAGCCCATGAACCACAAGTTGACCCTGTCATTTCAAAATAAAATGGTCTGATGATGATCGTGGTAAGAGGCGTCGGATTAATCTGGATCTTAACCTTTAATTTCCTTGTAGTAATTCAGCTAACCAGGTACTATCTTCTAACTCTTCTTCTACTATTTAAGACATTGGGGACAATGTCTCATTTAGTTTGGGGGTGAGGAATAGTTAATAGTATCTTGTTTATAGTTTGTGTTTTTATTTTTAGTCCAAAATTTTTCGAAAAATACAAAAAAATTAAAAAATTAATAAAAACAAATGGCATATTTAAAGCTAGGTGATGGTTTGGTGTCTTCCTTCACTCACTACCTTTTTATAAGGAAAAGCTGTGGAGCCACCTAGATAATCATTCACTTGTAGCGTGTTGTGATAGATAGTTTGGAGGACTCGTTGTTTATTCCTGACAACAAGCGATAAGAGCCTAAGGGGCTAGGGTACTTAAGTGAGCCTCGCTCCACCTTCCCTCTGGGGAATCTACAACGGGAAGTCCATTCGACAGTTAGTCACACACCATAAATTCGTTGGCACGTACCATAAGGTATAAAAAAGGTGCGTTCACTTGGTCGCTTGAACCCTTGAGTGGGGAGTCCTAGTTGTGAACAATCCTTCGTCAGCAAGAGCCTTTGAAAAAAAAAAACACATGTAAATTATAGTTTTATGACTAGTAGAAATATGTGGTTGTTATGTTGACTAAAAGATGAAATTGGTAAGAAATAGCTGTGTAAGGAATTTCCACTCCTGATACGTATTTTAAACCTAATTCGAAACAAGTTAATTTTTGTTTATTCACTTTTGAATTATTTAATCTGTAAATTCTCCTTAAAACTGACTAAAATGGATCTTCATATACTTAGTTGGCAGGTATTATCAACATACATAGTAACATACAGACATGAGGCGTAAATTGAAAAGTTTGTAATATTCAGTGTTATAGTTTAATTGGAAAAGCATCTCAAAAAGTGATGGAATAAAAAAAAAACCGTCTGAGATCTGAGTTATTAAGTCTGTAAGGGTGTTTTAACACCTAGTGCCCTAAAACCAACTGGTTTGGGAGTCACTGGCCCAAACACTCGCTACATGGATCAAAAAGATGATAAAAAAAATACATATATCTGAAGTCTGAGTAATTAAGTCCTTAGGGGTGTCTTAACACCTGATGCCCTAAAGCCAACTGGTTTGGAAGCCACCGACCTAAAGCTCGCTACATAGATGGAAGATATTGTATATAAATAAAAAATAGAGAAAGAAAAAAATCAAAAAAAAAATCAGAAAAATCAAAAAAAATTATTCCATTACTACAAAAGGTGTGAAATCTGATAAAACTTTAGGACAAAAATATTACTCTCTTATCAACTGCACTTATGACTGTTATGGGCGAAATGAGTTGTTTAATATTTTGTTGGCTGTGTATATGGAGAATGGTAAAAATATTTCAGAGAATTTACTTATTCAGTAATTTAGAATGAAATAAAACAACAAATAAACTTGGAGTAGAAGTTTCACCTAATTAGTCACTAACTTCTTTATTCTATTTTCTCTTGACTTTTTGCTTTTGTGTGCATTAGTTTCACTACATTTTTACTTTTATAAAATGTTTGTGGGTATCATTGTTGTAAACCTTCACGAGACTACAACTCGGCCACTAGGGACACCTAGGGGTTTAAAGGCTTGTTGCATATGCTAAATGCAATCGTGATCCCTACGAAAGTGGCTTAGTTAATTTTTATTATGTTATTTTATTTTGCTCGAGGACTAGCAAAATGTTAGGTTTGGGGGTGTGATGAGTGATAAATGTATCACTATTTCCTACTAATTTAACTTAATATTTTGTATAGTTTCTTGAGTTTTGTGAATATTTTGATGTGTTTTGTGTTATTTTGTAGATAAATAAAGTTTCAGGACATTCTGGAGGTGATTTGAAGCAAAACTGTGAAATTTGGTGAAATTTGGCAAAAAGGGTATTTTGGTAATTTTGGACGTCCCGACACAAATTTTGGTAATTTTGGACATCCCGACACCAAAATAAAGTTTCAAGACATTCTGGAGGTGATTTGGAGCAAAACTATGAAATTTGGCAAAAAGGGTATTTTGGTAATTTTGGGCGTCCCGACACCGAGGGTATTTTGGTAATTGCACCACCATGCCACATGTCAAAGATTCAACGAGCCGTCATTTTTAGCACACCATGGCACGTGTCGAAAATTCAGCGATCCAAAAAAAATAATAAAAATAAAAATAAAAATCAGAAAAATAATAAAAAAATCAAAAATCAAAAATTAATTATAAAAAACTAGATTTTTTTGCCTATAAATAGATTTCGAATTTTTAGTTTCAAATGTACCTCTTCCTCTGAAATCCTTATAAATAAATTGAGAGTTCTTCATATTTTCTTCTTTTATTCAGTTTTATTTACGCTTTGTAGTAGTAATTTTATTTTACCATGAGGGAGTAACCTCACCATGCTGAGGTAATAAGGTAATACTTTTACTTTTGCTATTTAGATTAATCTCCCTTAAAATATAATATATAAACTATTTAAAATCTGAATTAATAAAGGATACCGCCATACTGGACGGTTGGTTTAAGTTTATATTTCTGTTCCGCCTTATGGCTGGTATATTTGAATTTGACTTAATCAGGATATCGCCATTCCGGACGGTTGGTTTAAAATATCACAAGTTTATATATATTATTATTTTATGGGAGATATCTAAATAGTGAATAGTAAAAGTTAATTCCTTTTACCTTAGCATTTCTTTTTATTACTTTTCAGCAATTTCATTTTATGTCTTTTAAAGTTTATATCAGCTTTAGCTATGTGTTATAACTAAGTTAGTTATCTAGGGTTGTGATAAAATCTAATATTACCGATTTAAAAAAGGGTTAGATTATAGTTTGGGTAACTAAAAGAATTATTTGTTGAGTCATAACCTTAATGCCTTTTTATTAACTGATCACTAATAAAATTGATTAGATAAAACTTAAAATGAACTAGACATAGGGATTTTAATTTTAAAGACCTTATACTCAACAACCCACGATCTTCTTTAAGGATCCTTACATGATAGGAATATACATGTCGAGCGGGGGTAATCAATAATGGAATTCAATCTTAATGAATCTAGGTAATTTAATTGACATAGACATATGGTTCAATTTGATTATTCTAGGTATTTGTAAATGACCATCGGAAGAGGCTTTTACATAATGTAGTGTTCCAGATTAATAATTCAATATTTTACCTAACTATGATATAATCACTTCATCTTTTAAAAGATATTAGAAAGATTCGCAACCCTAGATCTTTGAGTCTTTTATTTTCCTTAGTATTTTCTTTTGTCTTTTTATTTATTTAGAAAATCTTCAAAGCAAATCATTTCAAGCAATCAATTCACTTCTCCCTATAATTAGATATATGTAAATAAATAGTATCAACAATTAATAACAACAGTAGGAATTAAGTCCTCGTGGGATCGTTATTTTTATACTACTTGAACGATACGTGCGCTTCCGTTATACGTGTGTGTTTACGCCGGTCATTCGACACTTGAGTGACTGGCTATGTGTCAAGTGGGAGATTGTTGGATAATATGACCCATAGCGTCACTATTTGTACAGATCATAGTGTTGTTGTACAAATTAACTATGTGACAAGGAAATTGCACTCTCATCATTTGTGATTAGATCACCATAGATGTATAAATAAGGAGAGGTCCATATGATTAGTTCCTGGATTGAGATGATATGAGACAGTATCAGTCCATGAAGGATTAATCATTAAATATCCCTAGTCGTAGTATTATCGAGACTGGACATCGATAATGCGGAATAGGCTAGTATTGCACTTGTGCGTGTTGTGAGGGCACAACAGCATAGTTCTCATATATTTGGGTATTGGATACTCATGCAAGTGCGATAGGAGGTTGTGTTTCACCGATGGTACGGGAAACAGCTTCGCTCTGGATAGACCCCTCGAAATCCCATTGGTATTATGACTATGTGTCTATGGGAGTCCGACATCAGGGTAGGTGTGTATGGTCTTAACCTGAGACTTGCACCGCTAATGCTTACGACAATCAATATACTTTAGTTGAGGTCGTCTAGGACTCTAACCGGTTCTGTGTACGCCAATGCTGGGTATATTGAGAATCGTAGAGTATTGGGTGTGATGTCAAGACGGAAGTATCACTCCAGTCATAGTGGAGATGATGTCACGCAGGATACGGAATTAGTGCTCTTAAGTGCTGGCGGCCATCGGGATATTATGACAAGGTCATGTATATCCGATTATAGAGACTAGTTACCAGACATCCGATATGTGCTTCGGACGGGGTAGACACTTATCCAGCCCCAGCCCTAGCACGTGACTATCCGATACTGGGCCGATACACACGATACTTGGTATACTACACCTGATATAGATCTTAAATATTCTTAGATGAATATGACCGGAGAATTGGGTAGACTTGGTGCTTTGCTAGAAGCCAACATTGTCTCGTAAATCGGTAGAACGTAGTACTTGGTACGTACGTGATTCGGATACTCCGACGACCGTATTTACTGCCAACATATCCGGGGATCTCATGGGTCGCTTCCCAGTGATCCATCGATGACGCATGACTCGCACATTTATTAATCTGGGATTAATTTGATGAAAGAGAAAATTAATCTAGGATTAATTACGGAGATATTTTATCTAGGATAAAATATCGTCTAAAGAGAGAGAATGATTAATTTGGAATTAATCGATAAATTAATATATTCGATATATTAAACGAAATTGGATTTCGACGCGGAATTAAAATTAGATTTTAATTCGGGCGAACGAATTAATTTAGAATTAATTCGTTAGCGACGTGAATAGTGAATTCGCTAGGCGTAATCATTTAATTACGACGCAACGGAAAAAATCGCTAATTACGAATTAGCGAAACCGAGCCCGAGTGTGATTGCGAGCGCATTCGTATTTCGAATTCGAGTGCGGCAACGCAAGTCACATCAAGCGTCAAATCATTCGTCACATCAAGCGTCAAATCAAATGTCACTTTGAGTGATGTGATTGATTGATTGATTGAAAGACACACATCACTTTATTAAAGTGAAATGAATAGTTGATGTGTTTTGGTGAAATAGTGTTTCGTGGTTGGAAAGTATTTACCAATTGATTTTAATTAATTGTTTGGTAAATGTTTAATATATTTTTATGAAAAATATATAAAGTGATTTTGGAAATCATTTACTAACCTAATACACATTTTTCCCTCTCTTTCTCTCCATCATGTTTCACGCCCAAATGGGCAGAAAATGCTCACTGGTTTCTCTTGTTTTGGGCGTGAGTTTGGGAAGCAATGTGCTTGATTTTGTGGCAAAATCAAGAAGAGCTAGCACTCCGAGAGACTTGCGAAGGTGGTAGGGAGGTTCACCCATGAGTCGGGAACCATTCGACGAAGATTCGAAGTCCATTTGTCAACTCAAAACTGAAACAGTCAAGGCAATGGACTGCACTGCAGTTGCGTTTTTTGCAAGGGAAAATCAACTTCGTTTGTTGCCGATTCGTCTCAACCGATCGATGTGAGTATTCCGCTACCTCCTTTGATGTATTCACACATGATTTCATTGCTTGTATGATCTTGGGACCTAGATAAAACCTAACACATACATCCACATAAACATTGAGCTTATTTCATATTTTACTTCATATCATTGTTGGTTTCTATAAGGTCCCAAGATCATAAACAAGCATGAAACATATGTGAATACATTCGAGAAAGTCGCGGAATACTCACATCGATCGGTTGAGCGACGCGGCAATGAGCAAAACTTGAATTCTGCTCACTGGTTGCATTCGGCAGTTCACTGTCCAAGCTCACTGGTTTCGGCCTTGTGGATCAACATCGTCAAGCTCCAAGCTTCGTGATTTGATTCTCGGCTCATGTGTGGACTTCCCTATCACCTTCGCATGTCTCTCGGAGTGCTAGCTCTCTTGATTTTTGCCACAAAAACCAAGCACTTGCTTCCCTTTTTCCTTCCATGGCTCTCGGCATTTTGCACAAAACCAGAAGAAAAATGGCCATAATGGGCGTGAGAGAGAGGAAGAGAATGGAGATAGAGTGTAGTTGATTAAATGATTTTCCCAAATCAAATAAATACATATACCAAAATTTTTGTAATGGCTTTCCAAAAGTCAACACAAATTTGGCTCCAAAATAGCATTAAATGCTATCAACCTCTCACATCACTATTTGCATCAATCAATCAATCATTGTGACAAGTTGTCACATCACTCAAAGTGACTAATGATTCGACGCTTGATGCGACTAGCGATTTGACGCTCGATTTGACTTGCGTGCTGCACTCGAATTCGAAATGCGAATGCGCTCGCAATAATCTCGGGCTTAGGTTCGCTAATTCCAAATTAACGAATTTTATGTTGCGATGTAATTAAATGATTACGCCTAGCGAAGTCACTATTCACATCGCTAACGAATTAATTCTAAATTAATTCGTTCGCCCGAATTAAAATCTAATATTAATCCGCGTCGAAATCTAATTTCGTTTATATATCAAATATAGTAATTAACCGATTAATTCCAAATTAATCGTTCTCTCTCTTTAATTGATATTTTATCCTAGATAAAATATCTCCACAATTAATCCCAGATTAATTTTCTCTCTCATCTAATTAATCACATATTAATTAAAAGTGCAAGTCATACGTCATCGGTGAATCTTTGGGAAGCGACCCATGAGATCCCGGATAAGTTGGCAGTAAATTCGGTCGTCGGACTATCCGAACACGTAAGTACCCCGTACTACGTTTATACCGATTTACAAGATAAGGTTGGCTTCTAACAAAGCGCCATGCCTACTCAATTCTCCAGAAATATCCTTACAGGAATAAAATATCTATATCAGGCGTAGTATACGTAGTATTGCGTATTTCTGTCAAGTATCGGATGATCACATGTGAGGCCTGAGGCTGGTACAGTGTCTGCCCCGTACGAAGCATATATCGGATTACGAGCGACTAGTCTCTTTAATATCGGATAATCATGACCAAGTCATATTATCCCGACGGTTGCAATATTTTTAGAGAACCAGTTCTGTATCCATGCGCGATCATCAACTCCATATGACTGGAGTGACACTTCAGTCTTGACATCACACCCAACATACTACGATTCTCAATATACCCAACATTGGCGTACACAGAACCTGTTAAAGCCCTGGACGACCGCAATTAAAGTATATTGATTGTCGCAGGTATTAGCGGTGCAAGTCTCAGGTTAAGACCAAATACTCCTACCCTGATTTCGGATTTCCATAGACACATAGTCATACTACCAATGGAATTCCGATGGGGTCTATCCAGAGCAAGTTGTTTCCTCGTACCATCGGTAAAACACAACCTCCTATTACACTTGCATGAGTATCATATACCCAAATATATGAGATTTTTGTCGTTGTGCCCTCACAACGCGCACAAGTGTAATACTAGTCTTTTACGCATTCATCAATGTACAATCTCGATAATGCTCTGACTAGGGATATTTAATGATTTATCCTTCGTGAACTGATACTTTCTCATATCATTCTCAATCCAGGAACAAATCACAGGGACCTCCTATCATTTATGTATCTAGGTGATCTAATCACAAATGATAAGAGTGCAATCTCTTTTGTCACATAGTTAATTTGTACAACAACATCATGATCTGTACAAATAGTGACGCTATGGGTCATAATTGTCCAACAATCTCCCACTTGGCCTATAGCCAGTCACTCGAGTGTCTTACACCCGAACTATGTACTGTTGGCTCAAATTGCTGAGAAAAGCTTTCGTTAGCAGATTTGCATGATTATCATCTGATGCGATTTATTCGATCATCACATCGCCACAATGTATGATCCGAACGAATCAGATGAATATCGAATTATATATATGGATCGTTGATGAGACCATTAATTCTTTAGTCTGTGCTCAAGCCTAGCTCAGCTGCCAACAGAATTATATCTAATCTACTTAGACTTGTTATCGACCAAGAAGGCTTCTATTGCCACTTCAGCTGCAGCAATAACCCGCATTTGTTGTTTATTCGGTAACAGTATCTTGCTTGGAAGATTTCCAGCTCACTGTTCGGTTATTCAAATTGTATAGTACCTTTTACGACTTATAGTCATTTTATCGGTTAGGAAACTTGCAGTAGTGATCTCAGTCACTTCAAGTTCTCCATCTACATAGTTTAAGGCAACATCCTTAGATATCTAAGATAGTAACGGATGTTCTTAACATCAATCCAGTGACAATCACTTGGATTAGCCTGTTTGTGAATCCATATACTCAAAGCGTATGAGACATCAGGTCGCGTACATTTTTCAATGTACGATTTCTCGAAGAGTATTCGAAAGCCAAGCTTTCGCCGATAGTTTTTATGGGAATATCATTTCCAAGAAATGATATATTATCATTTCCAAGAAATGATTTATTATCATTATTTATAGGACAGTATTGTCAGTGCGCTCCCACTAACCCTATTATATACACAAGAATCATTTTTCGTTTTGAATTAAATCATAATCTATTATGATTACATCAAAACGATAATTCCAAGAACCTATGCTTGCTTCAATCCAAACATGGATCGAATAACCTGCAAACCTTGTTTGCTAGTTTTGGTACGACAAAACCCTCAGGATGTTTTAACATCCTCCAAAAGGTTTCATTTTCAGGAAAGCGATTTTCCCGTTCAGCTGACATATTTCATAAATGAAACATGCAGCGTTAGCAAGCATTATCCAAATGGATTTACCGTGGTAATAGTTAAAAGGTTGAATCGTAATCAACAAAATGTTGATAACGATACCTTTCTGTTAAAAGCCTAGCTTTATACGTTGGTATGTTGCCTTCCATGTATGTCTTCCTCGAAGACTTATACAGTACCAATAGGCACAATACCTTGCGGTACATCAACTAGTATCCAAACTTGTTGATATATATGGAATCCATTTCGGACTCATGACACTTTGTCATAATAGGGAGTCGATACCTTGTATCACTTCCTCATACGTAGTCAGTTGGTGTACCTCAAAAGATTGACATCTTTACGAGGTGAGATCAGAAACCAATACCCCAGGTTATTTTCTGACTCTCTCTGACATAAGCGGTTCTTGTGTATTCGAAGATTAATGGTATAGTTTCATCCTTGATGAACTATTTATGTTCCATTAGGAATCGGTGCCTGGAATAGTATTACTCCGATTTTCATCGAGCTTTACTATCCTCCCACTTACCACTGCATATCAGTATTCCTCTTAGGAAAACCGTATGGTGAGCAATAATCTAATTGTTCTCTTGTGATTTGTATAAGTACTATACTTATGGTATCCCTAGGATAACCTACAATTGGCACTTATCCAATTTGGGTTCTAGTTTGGTATCATCCAAACATATGCCCAGCATACCCAAATATTCAGGAATGAGAAACCTGGTTTCTTTCCCGTTCATATCTAATATGACATATGTCAAACAGATTATTATGGAACCTTATTCTAAATAAGTTCTACACTATTTATGCTTATCCGTTGAAGGAAATGGTAGCTCAGAGCGACTCATGATTAACCTTATCATGTCCAATAAAATTCGGTTACTCGGTTCGGACACACCGTCAAAATGACGTGTTCCGGGAGGAGTCCTCATTGAAAGAATACTATACTCTTTCAAGTATATTAGAAACTTATTGCTTAAGTATTTCCATTACGGTCTACTATGACGGTTTAATACTTTAACCGATTTGTTTGTCTATTTCGTGTCGAAACTCTAAAAGTTTCCGATTTGTGTTCTTCAAAAGAAACACATAACCATAACGCGATGCCACATCCGTAAAGGTCACGAAATATTCATATCCATATCTAGCCTTGCTAGACATGGGCCCACTTGCTTCACTATGAACTAGGGCTAACAGATCAGTGGCATTTACACTTTTACCAAGTAAAGGTGTTTTAGGCACTTTGCCCAATAAACTAGATTCATAGACTTTATTTGATTGGAATCAAAACAGTCCGAGTACCCACTCTTCAAAAGTGTGGATATATGATTCTTGTTCAATTGTGTCCCAGACAACAATGCCATAATTAGTTTCTTCTGATCAAATCAGTTTGAGCTATTGTTTGTCATGTTATATATTTGAGATTTATTTATATTCAAAATATAAATTCTGTTATTCACATCTAATGTGTTTATCTCAATATCATCTTTATATTATAAAACACTTTAGTGTTCTAGAATATAAAGGTTCACCCGCAGCGGGTTAAACACTGATATAGAGATAATGTATCTAGCCAAACAAGTTACATTATAACAGTTTCCAAATTTAGGTACACATACGAGGGAAATTCCTAAATTTAGGTATCTATGGTTAAAACAGTGATTTTCGTCCTATTTCCAATCCGCATATGAATCTCTATTGAAGTCAGTATCCTGTCAAAACAGATTCTGAACATCAATACATATTTATGTATCATACTAAGTATTTAAAATCCAATTTTAATACTAGTAATGAACATAATTATGACAATCATATTTGAAGTCAGAGCCTTGCTCGTCTTCAATTCATTCATGTCTGGTTTGTCCAAACGGCAGTCACGCTTCCGCGATCCCGTTTGCCATAATTTAAGCAGACATTTTGGGATATGTCATTTATCTTCCCAGAAGATTATAATGATTTTGCCTTTGCCAGATTCAACACTCCAGAAGCCTTTGGCCAAGCCTTGGCCTTCTAGAATATCGAAGTAAGGTGCGCCTTGCGCTACTTGCCTAATTGCAAACTTTGACTTTATCTCCCTGAGAATGGTCATTAACTCTCCAAGAGTTTATTGTAATTTTAGTACTTCTAAAATCTAAGGATAGATTCTTTGAAGATCCTTCAATTTCATTATCATACTTCAAGGATCTAATCCTTAGTTCTGATTTAGAAATTAAGGAGTCTACTGCGACAAGCTTAATGGATTAAGCACTAAAGTTATCATCACATAAATCTTCCAAAGATTATGCTCTACTATTTGCTTAACTCCGGGCTTAGGCATAATATGTTATTTTATCAAATAAAGTAACTTTTTATTTTCCAGGACCATCCTGAAATTTATTCCCAATTTGAAAATTAAACCATTTAACATATTTTCCCTAGGATTATGTTTTAAATGTCAACGCTTCAATTTATATCTTGATTCTAATAGTCCAACTATTTAATCAACGATTTAGGTACTATTTATTATAATGATTACAATAGTCCAACTATTTAATCAACTATAATTTAATAGATTAAAATCAATTATATTGATTACTATAATCCAATTATAAAATCAACTATAAATGAATAGTTTGAATATAGTCCAACTATTTATTAAAACAACAATTTAAATAGTAGTCCAACTAACATTTAATCTATAACGACGAATGATATTTGATTGAGCGCGTATGGCAAGTAATCAAACGAATATTGCAAATTCAATTCTTGCCTCCCACTATTTTTCGGCGAGCCTCTAACCCTCTGTCGAGTACTCGAGAAACCGTGTTTCCTAGTAGGCTAGGATCCCGTTAAATATCACACAATCTTGACTTTGGCCAACAAATTGTATGATAATTAACTAGGTAGATCTCTAAGATCGATTGGATCCAATCCAATTCCTAGATCCGGTAGGGGACATCCAAGTCCGAAACATATATCTTATATATGCCAATACATCCAATGTATTACCTAATCTTTTTCCTCTGAATCAACTAGGCCTTGGCTTTGGCACAACAAACTTAGTGATCCCAGTTAAGCGCGACCCATTGACCATGGAAAGCTTCGTAATTAATGTCGATGGACAAGAAGTGGTCTTGACTTTGGCCAACAAACCACAACTTGGACAAGACACCAATATGGAACAAAGCCTTCATGATTCAAACACATCCTCAACGGAAAAAGGCCTTGACTTTGGCCAACAAGCCAATGTCAGTCTCAGATCTTGAGTAAAAATCACTCAATGGAAGGAAATACGCTTAATATTTTGCGAGGGTTTTTCGAGTGCAAATTGGCAACCAAATTATTATCTTTGTTAAGGTCTCATCATCATACACCCTTAAACATGCATTCTAAACACATAATAAAGCGTGTATAATAAAGTAATAATGATATGTGGATGAATACTTTACACAATGATCATAGATCAAATCTCTCTCTTTCTCTCTCCCACTAGCACATGTATTACTTCTACCTGTTACACTACACTTCTAAAGAAACCTCATTTACATTGAGGGGAATAGGTGAGAAGAGAATACAAAGAATGAGGAGGTAATAAGGCTGGACACACAGGTCCAATTTAATAAATCAAATTTATTACAATAATTTCTAAAATTGCCCCACCCATCTAATATCCATCCGATATACATTATTCATGCATCGCAACCATGTATTCACACAAGCATGTTATCAATCAATCTAATCAAACTAATTAATCTGATAATTAGTGATCATCTAATGTTCAAACAACGATTTGATTTTGCTCGAGTCAAACTCGTTTTGCGAATAAGTACTCAAAGTACGAATTCTTGAATTAAATTAAACTACGCAATAAATCCAATTCAATTTGTATTTAATTCTAATTCACTATTTAATTTCAAATTAAATACTACACTTTAATAATAAACCTTTTACGACTTAAATTCCAAATTTAATCGTTACAGGTCTCAAAGCCCAATTAACGTCCAACGTCAATTTAATTAAAGTCCAATGGGCTTTTAATTAATTTCTTAAGGCGTGGACTTTTGGTCAACTCGGGTCGAACCCAATAACCAAAGTCCAATCCGGGAGTTACCCCATAAGCCTAGAAATTAATTTTGGCCCATTAGGCCCAATTAAACTTTAAAGGTTCATTAAGTCGCATTTGGGCTTTATGGATGCGGTTTTGGGCTCAATTGGATCCAACCAATTTTCCTAAACCCATCTTGGTACAACCAAGCCCAATAAGCCCAAATCCAATTTTAAGGCCTAATTAATTAAATACAAAAAATCCAATTTCACATTTAATTAACCTAAAGTGTATATCATGATTAATCACCCAAATTAACATTTCTAAAACATTAATTTATACAATTAATCATGCTCATTTACATCAATTAGTGTCCAACACATTTTGATCAAAAATCAAACCCAATCATGCTTCAAAGTCTCGGCTTTTATAAGGAATTTTAAATCAATTTCGATTTCAATCCAATTGAATCCACAATCAATATTAAATCAACATTCCCGATTGATTCAATTCATCCAATGATCAAAAATCAAAAAATCACCAAGACAAATTAGGGCACTTGTATTCGGCTAGGCCCAAATATTTGGGGAAAATTGTTCCAAACCACATTTAATCAAATTGATCCAATCAATCATCAATTAAACATGTATTAAGCACACTCAAACATCCAATTTATTCAAATCATGCTCAAAATAATTTTACCTAAATTTTAAGCCCTAAACATTTCATGTTTTAACCTTGCTCTGATACCATTGTTGGTTTCTATTAAGGTCTCAAGATCATAAACAAGCATGAAACATATGTGAATACATTCGAGGAAGTCGCAGAATACTCACATCGATCGGTTGAGCGACGCGGCAATGAGCAAAACTTGAATTCTGCTCACTGGTTGCATTCGGCAGTTCACTGTCCAAGCTCACTGGTTTCGGCTTTGTGGATCAACATCGTCAATCTCCAAGCTTCGTGATTTGATTCCCGGCTCATGGGTGGACTTCCCTATCACCTTCGCATGTCTCTCGGAGTGCTAGCTCTCTTGATTTTTGCCACAAAAACCAAGCACTTGTTTCCCTTTTTCCTTCCATGGCTCTCGGCATTTTGCAAAAAACCAGAAGAAAAATGGCCACAATGGGCGTGAGAGAGAGGAAGAGAATGAAGAGAGAGTGTAGTTGATTAAATGATTTTCCAAAATTAAATAAATACATATACCAAAATTTGTGTAATGGCTTTCTAAAAGTCAACAAAAATTTGGCTCCAAAATAGCATTAAATGTTATCAACCACTCACATCACTATTTGCATCAATCAATCAATCAATGTGACAAGTTGTCACATCACTCAAAGTGACTAATGATTTGGCGCTTGATGCGACTAGCGATTTGACGCTCGATTTGACTTGCGTGCCGCACTCGAATTTGAAATGCGAATTCGCTCACAAACAATCTCGGGCTCGGGTTCGCTAATTCCAAATTAACGAATTTTCTGTTGCGACGCAATTAAATGATTACGCCTAGCGAAGTCACTATTCACGTCGCTAACGAATTAATTCTAAATTAATTTGTTCGCCCGAATTAAAATCTAATTTTAATTCCGCGTCGAAATCTAATTTCGTTTAATATATCGAATATATTAATTTAACCAATTAATTCCAAATTAATCGTTCTCTCTCTTTAATTGATATTTTATCCTAGATAAAATATCTCCACAATTAATCCCAGATTAATTTTCTTTCTCATCTAATTAATCCCAGATTAATTAAAAGTGTGAGTCATACGTCATCGATGAATCTTTAGGAAGCGACCCATTAGATCCCCGGATATGTTGGCAGTAAATTCGGTCGTCGGACTATCCGAACACGTAAGTACCTCGTACTATGTTTATACTGATTTACAAGATAAGGTTGGCTTCTAGCAAAGCTTCATGCCTACCCAATTCTCCAGAAATATCCTTACAGGAATAAAGGATCTATATCAGGCGTAGTATACGTAGTATTGCGTATTTCTGTCCAGTATCGGATGATCACATGCAAGGCCTGAGGCTGGTACAGTGTCTGCCTCGTACGAAGCATATATCGGATTACGAGCAACTAGTATTTTTAATATCGGATAATCATGACCAAGTCATATTATCTCGACGGTTGCAACCTTTTTAGAGAACCAGTTCTGTATCCTTGCGCGATCATCAACTCCATATGACTGGAGTGACACTTCCGTCTTGACATCACACCCAACACACTACGATTCTCAATATACCCAGCATTGGCGTACACAGAACCTATTAAAGACCTGGACGACCGCAACCAAAGTATATTGATTGTCGCAAGTATTAGCGGTGCAAGTCTCAGGTTAAGACCAAATACACCTACCCTGATTTCGGATTTCCATAGACACATAGTCATACTACCAATGGAATTCCGATGGGGTCTATCCAGAGCAAAGCTGTTTCCCGTACCATCAGTAAAACACAACCTCCTATTACACTTGCATGAGTATCCTATACCCAAATATATGAGAACTATGTCGTTGTGCCCTCACAATGCGTACAAGTGTAATACTAGTCTTTTACGCATTCATCAATGTCCAATCTCGATAATGCTCTGACTAGGGATATTTAATGATTTATCCTTCGGGGACTGATATTGTCTCATATCATTCTCAATCCAGGAACAAATCACAGGGACCTCCTATCATTTATGTATCTAGGTGATCTAATCACAAATGATAAGAGTACAATATCTTTTGTCACATAGTTAATTTGTACAACAACATCATGATCTGTACAAATAGTGACGCTATGGGTCATAATTGTCCAACAATCATATCAATAACAAAGTTTCATACCTGTGGTGGTCGATTATCCTAACCATGCGTAACCTCGAACTTTGTGTTCAAGAATATCTCTTATCTATTCTCGTTTTATCCTAAACACTTTAATCATATATATACAAATACATATATATATACAAATACATATATACATACACATATATATATATATATACATATATATATATATATATATATATATATATATATATATATATATATATATATATATTATAACACCAATCAAGTATTCAATGACTCATTGCATGAGTTACTTACCTAGCTTCGCGAGCACAAACGGTGAAATGTTGTCAGAATCGCGATTTACGGTATTCTCAACTTAATTACAATAAAATTTCGGATCTTTCCGAGACAACCCAAAGAAGTCCGATTTCAATAATTTCACTTTCAATAATCTTAAAGTACCATTATAAACTAATTCATGCCACTAATTAACTTGAATTCTCGATTTACGTATTTTTGGAAAATCTTCCGAAAAAATTTCCACAAATGCTACGGAAAGGTCTAGAACCCTCCGAACCTACCCGGATTTATCCAAACATTTTCGTAATATCATATATAACTCATAAATATCATTAAAATCAAAACACATTATTATACGTGAAAACCTATTTTAACCGGAAACTTGCATATTCTATCGGATTGATCCAACTCGTTCCGTTTTCACTCGGATTCTACCAAATGCACATATTCGATATACTTATACTCAAACAATTCAATTTATATCATTACGCTACTCTAGGAAGATAGTGGAAACATCCGAACATTTAACGATAAACTTGAAATTAGTAACTTTTTACCGGGAGGTCTTACCGAGATTTCAATGGTATTTACGGACTCCAAACGATCCTACGAACGTGCTGGAATCGATAAAATTCTGATCAGAGCTATTGTTCACTGTGGGTCACTATTCATGTTTCGCGTGCAACCATGCACGCAACGAAAAATCTATCATCGTCAACTTATAGTACTATCTGAGAGCTTCGATTTGGCGGGTGGCTCGGGTCGTCAAATCAAGCAATGAGCCGGGATCGGATAACCTTAACTCTCACCTATCTTCTCTCATCTTCGTCGTTTCTGGTGACCTGGGGGCT
The DNA here is from genome assembly GCA_019454045.1 of Zanthoxylum bungeanum. Classification (NCBI taxonomy): domain Eukaryota; kingdom Viridiplantae; phylum Streptophyta; class Magnoliopsida; order Sapindales; family Rutaceae; genus Zanthoxylum; species Zanthoxylum bungeanum. Next base: position 68,931 of record SKCR01003156.1, read on the forward strand.
ACCGCCGACCACCATAAGGTGGAGGGGTAGCTGGCGCACCCACATGACTGATCGCGCCGGCCGTTGGTGGCCGGCAGGCTACCGGCGCGACCAGGTAAACCAAAATGTGAATTTGGCTGTGAGGGGGCGAATGAGGGAGTTTGATATATTTTGTCATTTTCACAATAAGTAGAAACTATGGGATATTTATAAGAAAGTTTCTAAAAATTACATTCCGACCCTCAAAAACTGCTTCTAGGTCCTTCGCATGGGCCTTCACGGAAATTTATATTTTTGAAGCTCTTTTGATGTAAATTTCGAAAAGTGTTCAGCACGGAAGTTATTCATCTCGGAAAAACGAGTCTGATAGTTCAAGAATTAGCTCAATCAGAGTTCGTTTGAAATTTTTTATAGCCGAAACAATAAATTTTTGAGCGTATAACGGTATAAATAGAAATCGTGTAACCGATTCTCGAAACCACACGTTTTCCAATGCAACGAAACTTTACTTAAAAATATTACAACATATTTTTCAACACATAAAGTCTTATTTCTGAATATCATTCAGTTCCAAATTCTAAATTTTAATTCAGAAATCCTCCAGAACTGTTCCAAAAAAATATTCGGGATATTACAAGCTAGATGTTCATTAGGTGTGGACCGATGCACTTGTTAATCAAGTGTGTATCAAGATAGGATCTTTCGGCTCATATGTGTATCATAAGGGGTTTAGATATCAATGTGAGTAAGTCACGATTCTTAAGACTTTGGACAAAGCCGATAACCTAGGGTGGATCGCATATATCAGAAATGGTGTTCTAATTAGTTGTAGAGAATTATGGACATGTTGACATGAGATGTTCGTCTCGGAAGCTTGGCAGTGTAATTTATGTTTCCTAAGCACAACTCGAATAGCCTACGACGGGAAGATTGTTAAACATATGTGATGACGTCGACTTATATAGTTCAGCAAGATTGTTCGTGTTTTTCGGAAATTAAGAAATGGCCAAATCCTATAAATAGATGCTTCATTTCATTATATTTTTCATTTCATTCTCGACCAAATCCTATGTATTCTAAGAGAGAAAAATATCGTTTCTTCTTAAAAGTTTGTGAGAGAGTTGTAATTCTCTTATTCTAAGAGGGTGTGAGATTATTCAATCCTTGTGTTTAGAGAGAAGTTGTAAAAATTTTCCACTATAGTGAAATCATTCTACATTTGCTCGTGAATGTTTCCTTCTCATTAAGGGCTTTACCACGTTAAATTTGTGTCTTACTGTTTTATTTTATTGTTAACATTTATGGTAGGCTAAGCCTCCTAATTATTATTGTATTGTTATATGGTAGGTAAAGCTCATGAACTAACAATTATTCTCAATTTCACTCTATTTGTGTGTCACATTCAGCACACGATCACCTAACATGATCCTCATCTCGTTCACTTATAGAAGTCTGACCCTACTTCTTTCTTATATTAGGAACCAAGGCTTACTAGGAGTTAGTCCTTTCGCACGTGAATCTTGATATCTCTGTGCTGGGCAAGAGAGCATTTCTTATTTCTCTCTTTTTATTTAGGTAGCGGTTGTATTTTTTGTCTGAAATATGAATAGGTCTGAATTTGGGTGAAGTCTGAATATGTTTGAAATACGTATATTTGAAAGACATGTTTGTTTTTCTTTTTTAATATCTGAATGTAAGTGTTACGTTGTTTGTTTTTATAATCGACAAACTTCTTAAATATAATAATTTGACATTTATATTCATCTAATTATTATATACCAATATTATAAATCTAAAAGTTAAATATATGAAAATTACAAAAATATAAGAAAATTACAATTAAATCAAACATATAATCAAACAATAGACATTAATGTAACATAATAAAAAATTTATTACATTGTTTCAAGTGTGTGTGAAATTAATTTCATTCTAAAAGAAAGTTGATTTGAAATTTGATCTCATGTTGCATGAAGATTTGATTTTATAATCCAAAAAATCTATTTGCATTTATTGTTTGATTCATATTTCTAACTGAACTTTTTCATTATCGTACTCTGAAAATAATATATCAATAATAAAAAATCATACCAAAATTCCGAAAGTGATGTATTATCGGTACTTCAAAATCATACCAAACTTTCATTGACCTATAAATCTCAGTCATGAATAATAAAGCTTCTCCCAAAGTAATTGCTTGTTTAAAATCAACAAAAGATTATGAATTACATAACATTTGAAAAATAATATTTTCTAGTCCAGTTATACCAAAATTATCAAATATTGTACAAGCAATTGTCAAATCATGATCTTAGGTAAGATTTGTTATCTTGTAAAGTGAAACAATAAATTTAATCTAGTAGATGTAGAATCACTAGGATGAGTATGATTATGTTCACAACTAGGAGCCCTACAATTAATTTGTTTTATTTTTGTATCTTATTTATTTCTAGATTATCGTCACGTTATTAGGTAGACGAAAAAATTATTTTCTGGGCTGGTAATTTACTTTGTAATATTGATATCATATATTTAGAAAAAAAATTATCAATGTTATCTTATTATTAACGTGACAGTTATAAATGTCGTGTTATTGGGCATGCATCTTATTTATTTTTATTTTTATTTTGTCCTCTGGATCCTCAAGTTTTGTCATGTGTCACTTCAAAAGAAAATATATAAAAAAACAAATGTCATTAATAATAGCATAAACAACTATTATATTTTCGTTGATATTACAGAATCATATAACATAATATGTGTTAGTTCCATTTTTATTGGCAATGTCCGTGACAAAACAAGTTCAATTGAGTTGTAATAAGTCTTGAAGAACTTGGAGCAATTGGACTGGTATTTGGCAAAGCTGGAGCATTTTCATTAGTGCTGCATTCGTTACAGTGTTCGAACGTATGGCGTTAGTGGCACATTCTCCATTGGGTTCGAACAAAATATTACAAAAAGCAAATGTTTGTGGTACATTCAAGGAAACGTTCGAACAAAATATTCTAGAAAGCCAACGTGCGTGGTGTGTTCGAGTAGCGTTCGAACGAGTCTTTCCAGTGGGCACGCGTTCGTGATGCTTTCGAGTAATCGTTCGAATGCGACTGCGATCTGGACGTATTTTTCAACCTTTTCACTTTGAAAAACCCTAGATTTACACCATATCTATAAATAGAACATGTAGCCACCATCCCCAAGTGTTGAAACAGAAATCCCTTGAGCCAAAATCTCTCAAAGCTTTCAACCTTCTTTGAATCCATCTTGAAAACTTCTTTCATCTTCTTGTCTTTTTTGTTTATGGTGAGATTCAATCTTTGATAAACCTTCAACACAACCAAACCCAAAATTCCTAATCCTTCAAAGTTATCTAGGAGGAAGATTAGTAGTCGGAGTTCTGGCGTGCGTAAGGATTTGATTCACTCAGAGACTTCAGAAGTTTTGAAGAGTGCGGGCTTAAGGAGTTCTTTGATTTCTTACAGTCTAAAGGTACTTGAGTCGGTGGAGTTGCCAACATAGGTCTTGACCATCGCTGCATGATAGCATTATTACATTTATATGCATAAATGATTGATATGGGTATGAATTGTATGTTTGTATAGGAGAATCCTTCGTGAATGGTAGTACATGATAGTATGATTACATATATATATGGATACATGAGTTTGATAGTGTATTGAATAATTGAATAGAAAGAATGTTTTATAACAAGCGATTTGATGATATTTCAAGAAAATAAAAGAAAGATAGTTATTATAAATACCTCATCCAGATTAGCTTTGAGTGTACAAAAGATAAAGAGAAATTAGAGTAGCGTAGCGGAAGCATGATGGGTTTTGATATAAAAAATTAGTAATATAGAATCTTGATGTATGTTATGAATGTTTGAAAGTGTAAAAAGAATCATGATTTAAAGTATGTATGTGAACACATAATAAAGATCAGTAATAAAGATTGTGTTTGCTAAATGGTTAGAAGTTAGGTAATTAATTCAGACTTAATATATATATTTGCATGGTCACATAGACAGCCTAAGTAAATATAGAAACTGGATTCAGACTTTGCATGTGTTTGACGCTCAAGGAATGAGCATAGTTACTTACGGAGTCTTATGACTCACACCACAACAGTATTTGAGTTTTGCAAGTTGGTGACCTGATCGGTCGACCACAGAAACCGGAGCTAGAGGAGCCGGATAGCAGTGTTGCAGTCAGCCAGTCACCAGGTCTTGGGAGTATCAGAGTCAAGTTGTATAAGTTTAGTTATAACGGATCGAGTTGTATAAGTTTAATTGTAAAAGTTTTTGTTTATACACATTTTCGGGCATGGAGCCTAGTGGTATCATGTTTGAGTTGATTATTAGATTGTGTTGGGCCCTATAGGTTGTTTTGAGATGCTGGACTTGATCTAGGTTGCATGACTTTTAGCAGAGGTCATGTCGAATTTTCGTCAAGAGTTAGAGGCTTATGGAGGCAGGATTAGTCCATCTCCTACCGGTAGCATCCTGGCTTAGGCGGGATGTTACAGAAACATGTTGATCGATGTCATGTGATTCCTCATCTTGTGTCCCAACCTCGATCTAGAGGTGTTGTGGGTAAACCTCACTCTCATCCGAGTTTTGTGCCTGTGTGTCATCATTGTGGCAAGGCATGACACATTAGGCCTAAGTGTTTTATGTTGCACAAATATAAGAAAATGCCTAAAAGTGTGTCACCTAGATTTGATTCCTCAAATCTAGTGTCTCAAGTTTCTACACTAACCAAACAAGCTCAATTCCTTAGTGAGAAACTTGTTGTGCTGACTAGGAATTCTCAAGTGGAAGAGATTCCTAAGAAAGTTTGGGTGAAGAAGCAAGATGACTTCCCAACTACTTCTGAATGCCTTGATATGCATGATGAGAGTGCACTTCGGAGTAATTCTTCCTAAAAGTTGCATTTGTTTTCCCATTACATGTGTGTTTTATGTTTTTGCACGTTTACTTTCTTTTCACTGCATATGGTTGCGTGTCTTGTTTTTGTCATATGTCCCTTAGTATATAAGATGGAAATCCGGACATAAATTGCATAGCCGATTCCGAATGGACGGTAGTATGATCTGCCCTCGGGATACAACTCCATGTACCATTGGATTTTGACAGGCCATGTTGTGTCTTTATTTTTATTTTTTTTGCACGTGTTAAAGCTGAAAAATAAAAAAAAAAAATTATTGAAAAAGACAAAAAAATATTTTTGTGGCTTGTTCAAGCATGAAAAGCATGTGCATGTGATCCTGATATGTATGATATATGGTTATGCATGTATAATATGTTTTTATTTTTCTTGATGCTCTATATACATGTGTGTGTGATAAAAACTCTTGGTATATCTTGTGCTTGCACCTCACATACATAATTTTATTATGTCAATGTTTGGTCGCATGTATGAGTTTTTGGACTAACAATCTAATTTCTACCATATTTTCTTCACTAAATAGTGTGACATTTGACTAGATGACCTTGTTATCTCTTTGTTAAAAGCAAAAGGAAATAAAAAAAAAAGGACATTTACATGAGACTCAAGTGCAAAAGAGCCGATAGGGCCAAATTCAAAAGATAAGGGCAAAAACATTTCACTCGAAAGAGTTTTTATTTATGAGCTCATGATAGTTATGGGGAAAATAACATACCATGCAACCAATGTTGCTCATTTTCAGGTCCTAGTGGTGCTGTGTTTGAATATCTATTTTATGGATTTGGTTTGTTAAGAGATGGATTTCTTTGGCTGTGTCCAACTCATAAAATAAGGTCTTAAGCTTTGCTTTGTTGTGCACTTATTTTTCACGCAAGTGCTTGTTATGCCTGAGAGTTTATGTCATATGCATAAGTGTTGTATTTAGCCAAACTTAAAATGATGCATATTATTTCTTGTCATAAACAGTTGAATACTGACTGGGTATCATTGTACTGTGTGCTATTTGTTTTGCATACCTTTTGTTTTGCATACTATACTTTATACACTACTACTTTATAAAAAAATTAATTATATTTATTTATGTCTCTCATTTCATATAATACATCTATGTAATATGAGCAATGTGATTATATTCCAAGTTTAAAGCTCAATTAAATCAAGCAACATATTGCGAAAATCAAATATTATTATACACAATCTTATATGCACGGTTATTCATACATCTTCTGTCACATGAAAAAATTAAACATAAAATAGCAAAACACTGATCAAATTACTAGTTAATTTTGTCTCCTCAAGAATACTTTATGGAATGGTAATTTATTGCCTTATCTAGAAGAATAATTGTATCTTAATTATTATTAATGTGAGTTATAAATGTGATGTAATTAATGTGGTAACATGTTTATTTAAATAGCAAATGACCTTAAAATGGCAAAAGAGAAGAATAAGAAGATAAAATTCATATAACTTCACTTATTTTTGGCAATGGTGAAAAGACAGCTCACGCGCATACACGAAGTAACCAAAGACTTGAGAATCATTCAAAATAAGACCAGTTCACAACCAAACAAATATAATTAAATATAAGCTTTCATTTCAACTTTCTTCAATCACCAACCAAACTAAAACGTCGGGCCTTTAAGCAACATATCAGCTCCCTCCATAATCAACTTCCACGCGGCCATTATGTGGCGATCGTCGGTGAGTGTGGCCCCCACTGCGAACCTTAGCATGTATATCCCACCCACTTTAGTATGGGTCATGTAAACCCGACCTGTTGAGTTGACCCAGTCCAGTAATTTCCGATTCAATATCTCGATATCACCCGGCTCACATAATGGATAAGGGTTAAACCGGAAACACACCATTGCAAAGTATCTAGGCACCACAATTTCGAATCGGGGGTCTGATTTAACGAATCCCTCAAATAGCTTGGCTAGCCTTATATCAGATCGAATGTGACTTTGGAGATTGAATACACCATAACTACGCAGGACCATCCATAATCGGATCGACTTGAATCTTCGACCCGTACCCACTTGCCAATCTTTGAAATCCACAACCGAATTGGATTCACTCGGTTTATTTTTCAAATACTCCGGGTCAGTACTCAGAGCTTTGACTAGCAG